>VZRE01010527.1:11057-24150 GCA_013396775.1 Cephalopterus ornatus
CATTGCCAGCTGTCTCAAGAGAAAACTAAAAATCCAGTACATGAGGTACAGATGGTACAGCTATTCTTGTGTTATCTTGGAGAACAGTCTGACTCCTCTGAAGTCATGTCATTCCTTGAAAAGTTTGAGACTGTCCTAGCAAGCATCACAGTTCGGTCTCCTGAGCTTTTTCCCTTTTTACATTACCAATAACATTCTAATGTAGTAAACAGCACTACTTAGCGTCCTATGTTTTTACTGACATACCATCACTTTTTCAGGTTTATAGACAATCAACTGGTATTATACATTATGTTTTGCTTCAAAAAAGTGCTGCTAGCAAGGTTAAAATGAAAAGTTATTTCTGCAGCTTTTAAGGTATTACTGAAAAACCTACACTGCATGTGCCCATGGCTGATATTTCCATAAAAGATGACCTGAACAAAATAAACTGCTACCACACTGAGGATAAGTATCATCACAACTTATACCACTAACAGCAATGATATCGGAAGTACATGCAAAGCTATTTGGAAGAAGCTGGTCAAATATATACATCAAAATGCAAAACTACAAAATCTACCAGAATCAAAACAGACAGGGTGCTCCCTACAGAACCTCTAGATAGGCTTTTAAAATAGCTGCTGGTGCCAAGCAGCTAACTTGTGTACAGCTAACTTGTGTATTGTACTTTTTTGCTGATAAGCTGCTTATTCAAGTCTTGCTTTCTAGTTCTTTCAGCAGATTCTCATAATCTTTCCCCACAGCAAGAAACCAACATAAGGAAT
Organism: Cephalopterus ornatus; assembly: GCA_013396775.1. Classification (NCBI taxonomy): domain Eukaryota; kingdom Metazoa; phylum Chordata; class Aves; order Passeriformes; family Cotingidae; genus Cephalopterus; species Cephalopterus ornatus. The sequence goes on from VZRE01010527.1 coordinate 11,825, forward strand.
ATTCATAAAAATTATTTTGATATTTCCCAGTATATCCTACAGGATAAAATAAAAAATAATCTCTCAAATGGAGGAATACAAGCAGCAAATTAAACAGACAATCAGAATAAAATGAAATGATGGGTGGGATGGGTTGATTTTCTTGGTCAGATATGATACATAAGGGCAAAAAAGAGAACTGAAGCTTGGCTAAGGAAGCATGGGTAGAGGCAGGTTAGGTAGTTATGTAGGTATGCATGTGCACATAGAACAAAATATCCAAGGACAGAGCTGTACAAACCAGTTTCTAGATGCTACCGAAAGAAAGGCATGGGGTGACTGCAATCAGTGTGGATATTTCCTTGGGTAGAAGGGGGAGGATTACCTAGACCATACATATTTTTATTCTAACAATGCTGTTAGTCATTATTTGTAAAGAATGATATTATCTTGACAACTTTGCAAAGCTGTATTCCAGTAATGACTGCCACAATAAAATACCTATATATGTACAAATTATTAACAGAGTACACATACAGAGAATATTTGGCAAGATCTGCTATTAACAAACACCATCAATAAATAAAGAAGCACCACACAGAACTAGTAACATTCTTACATGTAGCTTGTTTTCTTCAATGCCAGATAAATTGCTACCTCAGTATAAATCATTTATTTCTAAGAAAAATGTTTCCTACAATATTAGAAACTGGTCTTTTTCCTTGCTAGTTCAACAAACACTTTTCTACTTCTCTAAGTCATAAGGCAGAAATGTGCTGAAGAATCACTACATGTCTGTAAAACCACTCCATTCATGGAAGTATCTCATCACAATTACAAGACTGCTTATTTGATGAAAATAAGCATCATCCCATTTTTCAATGTAATACATCTGTATTTCCTATAGACTATGGGATATCAAAATGCTGAAATCAAAACATTGTTGACCGGTTAGGTCACAATTCCATTTTAAAGCTTTGTTTAGGCTTTACCCTAACATATGCTGTGAAAGCTGACAGTAAAAAAAAAGACCCTCAATGGCAAAATAAAAATGCTTCATAAAAACCTTTTAAACACTTGAAATAAAGAAGTTAGAAAAACGTTTCATATTTGATTAACTCTATCCTTTTGTATCTTCTCCTCCAGTCGTCATGTAAACCAGAAACATAAACCAGAAACATTCCTTTAAAAACCATTTTGATTCCAACCTATAGAAGACTTGACTCATTATGTGCTAGGACTAAAAGATGACACTGAACCATTTCAGTACATATGAAGAAGGTCACACTGCTTCTTTGCACATGATCCATGATATAGTACTGCTCCTGAAGATGCAGGATAGCTCTACAATTCTTATGGTTTTCCTACCTAGGAAAGCTATAGCAAAATAATTGAAGGTATGAATTTAGTAATTGTACTTTATACTTCATTAACTCCGTGAGCAGACAATTATCCTGCAACTCCAAGTATGCATAACCAGTCTTGTCCCACACACGGAGAACATAAAGCATTGAAAGCTCCTTGAATAGCACATGAAAAGTACTGTGTAACACTAGAGGACATATTCTTTCTATTATGAAAGTTACAAGAGATATAAATAACACCAAACATCAAACATGCCTTTCCTCCTGCTAGGAAGAAGTAGAATAAAACGAAAAGTGACAGCTGTCAATTTTGGAATCTGCTTTTCCTAGCAGGTAACAAGACTCTAGTGACAATTTAAAAGCAGAGGAGTAAGGTAGATCATAGAATCAAAGAATGTCTAGGGTTGGAAGGGACTTTTAAGATCACCTTGTTCCAAGACTAGAAAGTGAGAAAAATGTTCTAATTTCCACAGACAATCATGAAATCATGGCAGCCAGGCAGACAGGCTTATATTTTTATTCCAAGGCAGAAGGACTTAAGAACTGTGCTACCATTGCAAATAGAGAAGATACAAAGATCTGAAGAAGAAAAATTTTGAGGTTCTTCCAATCCCATCACTTAAAACAATCTTACTTTTTAAGTGTAACTATCACAAGAACTCAGTTGATCACTGATTTTGTTACAATTTTGAAGGAAGTAAAAAAGTTACAAAAAGAAGGCATCTTGGCCTGATAATTAACGCAGAACTTTGCATGAAATAACAGATGGCAATTTTCAAGACCATAGAGAAACACTTAGGCAGGATGAATGAGTGACTTTGTGCCTGTTACAGTGAAGTCGATGTCTGCGACTATGAAAATAGTATTTTTCATGTCCAAAATATCATGGTCTTGCTCATATAAAGTGTCTGCTTCTTTTTATCATGTCCTAATGCTTACTTATTTTGCTGGCTGAGACAGATTTGATAAGCTTCAAATAATTCTAGTCATCTATGATATCCAAAACCAAAACTTCAGGAAGCCAATTTCTAAAAAGCAGAAAAAATAAATCCCTCTCTCTGCTGCTCCTATTTTTCAGTCCTTTCCTGGTGACCTCTCTCTGACTAATGCATTTGCAAAGCTTCTTACATTAGGCTGTGTCCATTTTTCTTTCTGAAGTGGTGACTCTGCAAGTCAGCTTGCCTAATTTGGAGTCTAAAGCAGACATATATTTGGTGCATAATTCTCCCTGTTTATTTGCTGCCAGACAGTTTGAAGCTTACCTGTGCCTATAGGACAGAAAAGATATCTACTAGACCTTGATAGCCAGAGAATTATTTCCCATGGTCCTTTCAATGCAGAGTTTTTCCTAATATTTCACATCTTTCTACACTGAATTTTCCTTTGTTCATTAATCAAACTAGAAAGAAGCCTTAGGTTCTCTAAAATATTAGAGTTTTTATTTATTTATTTTATTTATTTGTGAGCTTTCTGGATCACATCACTTTTATATTCATTTTTTATTTTCAATCTCCTTTTTTTCCTTTAAAATGTCACTCTAACTACTTATACAACATAAAAGCAAACCATACTTTCATAATTACATAAAACAGCTCCAAGTATATCATGTGTCCCTACCACAAATGCAGTTATTTTTCCCACTTAACTTAGTTTTATGTAATTTTAGCCTAGGCTTTCTTCAGTATAAACAATGAATTGGTGCCAAAGATTCTAGACAGAGCAACAAATATTTTGTCAATCAATATTGCTCTCTTGGTACTCAGATGCTATTTGGATAGACAGAAGTGTTTTAAAATGTCTTTTAGCTAATTCCACTTTTAAGCTGACAATGCTGATACTCACAAAACAGCTTTCAAATGCTGTATGACACAAACAGTATTTCTGCAATCTGCTTAAAAGTTGTATGCACAAGAGTTTGTACAGAACCCGTAAGTACTGTATTTAATTTTAATCAGATTATTGATTTTCTAGTCACTAAATTCACATGTAAATACTTGTGCTAGAACTCCTCACCTTTTATTCTACTGCTGTTTGCAAACAGAAACAAACCCAACTTGAGATGCATTCTGTCCTCATTATCACAGCCAAAATATTTTGCCTGCTCCTCCACTAAGAGGTAGGATGAAAAACCAGCACCTGGGAAAGCTAAATCTAAGTGCCAAATACTGAGAGCTGAAATTACACATATACATGGAGTTGCAAAGAACAACTTAGTTTTTTACATTTCTTTCTCATCATAAAGAAGCCACATTTGAATAGGGATTTTTTCTGCTTCGAGAATAAATTAAAACTGAGGGCACAGGGCATATCTGAAGAACAAGAGGATTAAATCTACAAAAGCTAAGGCAATTTACTGCAAATATGCAGGTAACAATGGCAAACTAGAGAAACTGTCATGGAAGCAACAGTGAAACCAACAGAGGCAGCAGAAATGCCTACTATTCTATATACTTGCTAAATAAGAATGTGTGTTAAAGCTGATGTTTGTAATGCCACTGTAAACTGAAAACAAAGATGGTCGTCTATTTAACTCCCAATCTAAGGATATAAAGACACCAGAAATTCTTCACACCCAGCCACACAAAATTACTTCTTAAAATCACAAAATCATTCAGGTTGGAAGGGACCTCTAAGATTACTGAGGCCAGCAATTAACCCAGCCCTGCCAAGTCCACCACTAATCCATGTCTCTAAGTGCTGCATTTACATATCTTTTAAATAACTTCAGGGATGGTGACCAAACCACTTCCTGGGGCAGCTTGTTCCAATGCTTCACAACATTTTTGGTGAAGAAATTTTTTCCTAGTATCAAATCTAAACCTCTCATGGATCAACTTGAGGCCGTTTCCAGTTGTTCTATCACTTGTTACCCTGAAGATGAGACTGACCCCCACCTGGCTACAGCCTCCTCTCAGATAGTTGTAGAGAATGATTTGGTCCCCACTGAGCCTCCTTCGCTCCAGGCTAAACAACCCCAGCTCCCTCAGCTGCTCCTCATAAGACTTGTGCTCCAGACCCTTCACCAGCTCCACTCCCTTCTTTGGACTTGCTCCGGCACCTCAGTGTCTTTCTTGTACTGAAGAACCCACAACTGAACATGAGATTCAAGGTGTGGCCTCGCCAGTGCTCAGTGTAGGGTAATCACTTCCCTAGTCCTGCTGGCCACACTATTCCTGATACAGGCCAGGTGATATGGCCTTGTTGGCTACCTGAGCACACTCTGGCTCATGTTCAGCTGCAGTCAACCAGCACACCCAGGTCCTTTTCCGCTGAGCTGCTTTCCAGCCACTCTGCTCCCAGCCCGTAGGACTGCAGGGGGTTGTGGTGATCCAAAGGCAGGACCCGAAACTTGATCTTGTTGAACCTCATACAACTGGCCTTGGACCATCAGCCCAGCCTGTTCAGACCCCTCTGCAGACCCTTCCTACCTTCCAGCAGATCAACACCCCCTGATTGAGAGGGCACTCGAGCCCCTTCTCCAGATCATTGGTAAAGATATTAAACAGGAGTGGCCCCAATACTGAGCAGATCTAAAGTAGCTAAAGACAGTACGAATGTAAATGGTTGAATTTACAATAGCCATGCAGAGTGAAAAATATCAAAGAAATGTGTCTTTCTGTAAATTTCTGCCTCCAATATCCCATCACCGCATGACAATCTTTCTCCTGACCGTATTTGTCCCACATAGTCAAGAATACTTTTTTTTCAAAATACAATTTTTTTTCCTTAAGAAAAGATACTTTGCTATTAGACAGAGCTTCAAAAACAAATGAATACTGGCTCTACAATGCAACAGACAGCAAGAGGTTCCAGGGCTTCATAGCACAGATCTGACTCTCTGAAACTTTCCTTCTAACTGTCTAGAAACATCTATCATATGAAGCATATAACTCAAAGAAAAGCTTTGGAATATATGATGCATATGTGCCATTGTCACAAATCGATTATCTAGTAGTCAGTCATCATCTGGAAAATAAAGAGTTTAATCACAATAGAGATAAGGTTCATTTAAATGTTTAAACTTCGGGGTAAAGAGGGTGCATTTAGAAAAGCACTCTTGTATACTACATTTCTGGTAGGAACAGAGAAGCTGAATGGGTTGGCAATTCCTGCACTGGGAACAAAAAGGATAATGGTACATGCTTGTGTGTGTAAAGCAAAAGGGTGGTCTGGGCAACTCCTAACCCCTCTGAAGACCCTCTTCCTACTCAGAGAATCACACTCCTCTCACTCTAAAATCCATACCTGCTATTTCTCCTTTCCTGAGATAAAATTATCTATGCTTTAATCCATGTACACTTTCCAGCCCAGGAATCCCCTAATCTGGAGCTTTTTCGAGTGTCTCACCTCAGAGCTGCCCCTCTCCTTATGTCACAGCCCACATTCCCCTGGCTGAAACTACATCCTAACTCCATGTGAGCCAGTCAAACTGTGGAGTGATCAAACCCTGGGACCACTCTTCTCCTCCTTTATTCCCAAAGGCCATCAGCACCAATTATTAGCTCCTAGATGAGCCTGTTGCCTTGCTTGGGCCCTCAGAGAAAAGGTGGTTTGGCTGTTAACTTTGGAAGAGATTAGAAATACCTGTACTGCACTCATTAAGAAAGTGAGAAGAGGCCAGGTCTAGGTAATAGGGCACCTAGAGAAGCATCCCTCATACAATGTGACTGAAATTCAGCAACATGTAGCCAAAATTTGCAATGGCCAAAGTTAACACTTGAATTTTCCCTTTTTTCCTCCAAACATTCTGAAACTTAACAGTGAAGGTCGCTGTCTCCAAAACAGATCAAGGTTGCCTCAAGACCATTAACAGAGTTGAAAGCTACCATAAACTCTGTATTCAGTATAGCAGAATTTGAAAATGTTTTACATAATCAATTAAAACTTTGAAAAGAAGAGAGAAAACCTTTTCTGAGTTCCAAAACAGATCAAGGTTCCAGCTGACAGCAAAAAATCCAAGGATTTTTTTCCCTACACCGTAGCTGCACATGTTATTGCTGTGACTGATTGGTTTTATTTTGAATTCTTTTGCTTTTATTCCCATACATCTAAAGCCGCTTTTATTCCCTATGTGATATCATCAGATCTTTAAGATTTAAAGTCTATGTCAGCAAAAAAACCAACAAGGCTTTCCATCTTTCACAATCTGATGTGCACCAAACCTCACTCAACAAAAGACCTGTCAGTAGCTCCATTATCAAGTACAGTAATAAGCTTAACTTCTGTGTGCACTTCTAAGCCACTTCCCATAGGAACTACATAAATGCTTCTTTGTTAAATCCTGATTCAAGATTATGGACTTTTTATCTGCAAACTGCGAGGTGCTTCAAAATCTCTAGTACTGGCATCTTTGGTAATCAAATGAGTGACAATACACGAAGATGCAACTGTGATGATTAGAGAATCATGACCATCTTACATGAGGAATGGAGCAGAGCAGATAGGCAATTTCACCCATTTAAAGAAAAAGCTATGTGTATATACGCTAATCTAGTATTACACCGCTTCTCTATGTTATCTGAATCAATCCATCTTTCCACAAGATTCATAGCTAATAAATCTCCAAGAACCAGGAACTGGGTTCTTGTGGGATGGCTTGTATCTACAGTCCCCACAGCTTTCAGAATTACCTTTAATTTTTATTTGTTTATTAAAACACCACAGCATGGTTAGATACTTCAGTGAGATTCAGGCACTTTGTAAATTTGAGGTTTTGTGCCTGCATATTTCATATACATGTCCTCAAAACTATTTACAATTCAAATATCGTTATTTCTTTGTTTGGCACTAGCAGCAATATTTACAATTGCATGAACAGAGGTAAATGTAAGAGGGTGCACCTAATTTATACAGTCCATTTCCTTTCCATTAGAGACCTTCCTCTTCTCAAAATCAAATTAAATGGTATTATGCATTAGCAGAAAGTAATCAAATTGTACTTTATTTTACCAGAAAGACTACATTGTTGACCTTTTTATTTTGATTAAAAAATAACAGGAGTGCATGCAAAATTCACCAGTAATGTATTTGACTTATGAAATGTTCAACTGTATGGTAAGTTAAATATGTAAAAAATTATTTAAACCGCTGTTAAATCTTCTTTCTTTTCCCTTAAAGACATTCTTGCAAGAAGTCTGCTACGTCTGTACTCCAAAGCCAAGTTTTCAATTATGACTATATAAGACAGAAATATAATCCCAGGTATTTTTCCTGTGAGTATCTTTGTACCTGCATGTGCAGTTATAGATAAGCACATACACATGCAAACACATGGCTGGTGGCATATCCTTCTACATAAGATCACAAAAAGATTTTGTGCAGATACAAAGCCACTGTATCTTCAGTCTCTTTTACAAAACCTGTGCAAAACCTCACTGGTCATAAATCATAGCTTATAAGAAAATACAGTTTGCAGGAGGAATAGAGACTCGTTGAATTAGGTTTTTTTCAGTTTGCAGTTTCTATTAAAGTCTACTTGTATATTTATAGATTAAAGGACAAAACAGATTTCTTCTTTCCCTTTTTTTTTTTTTAGCAATTACATTTGATCAGAATGGTTTCTTAATCCTCCTTTAATTGTATGACAAGAACACAGCATAATAGAGAAGACAAATTCTGTTTATATAAAATTGTTGAACTACATCTAGGAAAATTACAAAAGAGAAACAAAAGAGATAATTTAAGTAGCCAAAGTGAAATCTGTGAGTATAATGTTTTCTTTCAGTGACATACACAAGCATCACTTCAGGGATTTACAGGTAAAAAATGGATACTTCAAGATTTTAATCAGGTAAGCACTGGTTCATAGCTACCAAAGTATCCCCTAAATAAAGAAAGTCTTTTTCACCAAAATTTCCATGTCATTATGTTTTTCCACTTTCTTAGCATATACAAGGAACAGTCCCAAGTGGGCATAGAAAGAACAAGGTCTTCCACTGAGTCGTTAGACAGCCTCAAAGAACTACTCATACATGCCAGTGTCACCAAATTTAACACAAGACACATCATCTACCATCACTCTGACTGATGAATGTGATGCAACTAAAATGCAAAAATCAAAGAAAAGGGAGTGAAATTTTAAATATGTTACTGAGCTTGTTTTTCCTGAAAAACACAGCTCCAAATACCTTTCACTTTTTAGTATCATCATTCTGCCTGGCTATCTCAGATACCCAAAAACCTAAAGGATACCATGTTCCCGCTCAGAAGTTCTGCGTTCCTCTATATGACTGAGTTCCTAAAATGTAGGTACAGCCGGGAAACTTTAGGATATCATTAGTTATGAACACAACCCCAAAGGGTCTGGAAATAACTTCCAAATTCTTACACTGCTTTTGTACCTCCTTAACAGCAATCAAGAAAAACAACTCAGACAACAAAGTTTTATGATGGTGAAGAAGGAGCCAATTTATGCTTCTAGAGATATAAACAGCAGGGATCCAGGTGAAGTTAGAGGGGCATAGTAGATGTACAAAACATATAATTTGGAATTTGCTGCACCAGACCAGCAACTGCTTATAGTTAATCATGCTATGTGTTATGCTCCTGTTACTAGGCAGCACCTGTTAAATACGGTGATCTCCTCACTTTCGATTTTCATAACAAAGAGGATATGAGCAGAGATGGCAGGTTAGGATGTTAAAGAACTTTCACCTGTATTGCTGCTCAAATATAAGAAGTTTCTTTGTTGTGCTCACTTTCAAAACAAAATGAAAGTTAAAGAAATTTTGCTTTATCAACATGAAAATATAGCAATATCCAAATCGCCAAAAAAACCCCTTCACTTTTTTTCCCAATATCCCCATTGGTTTGCAACAAAGCTATAGGCAACAGTGTCAATTGCAAAAAGAAAACAAATATAATTAATTCACAAGGCCTTCGTTTTTTTTCTCTGAATAAAAAGTTAGTAAGTTAAAATGCAATGGTAAAAAAAGTGCTTGTGGCCTAAGGAAAAATTCAATGTGACAAATATGCAGCATAAAAAGTCTGAGAGGAAAAGCCATTGGTTGGCTAAACAAGAAACAGAAAGTTATTTTTCAGTGTTTGTTAAAATTTGCTAATTATCAATTTTTTAAAAGTTTCATGTCCATTTCAAATGCAAAAATAACACACATTTCTTCTTCACACAAATACACTACTGTGGTAACATCTGAGTTGTGCTGGGGGTTATTAAAAGGATGGAGCTGACTCACAAGCTTATCAAAAGATGCAACGAGGTCAATGACCACAGTGTGGCATGTGAGATTTAGGCTGGGCTTCAGGAACAAAAGAAAATAAAAAGTCTTTAGCAGTGTAAATGCAGCACTGATATATTTTCTAGAGCCATGGTGGAATGGCCAACCCTGGAGATGTTCAAGAAATACTCAGGACCAAGTCCACAGTGGACCAGATTCAGGGCTGGTGACAACCCCACCCTGGGTGCACGCTGGACGGAATGACTCACAGAGGTCTCGTTACATCTTTGAGAAACCCTTACAGACCATAAACAACGATGAACAATGATTGAATTCACACTTGACATTTTTGTTTACTGACTGCTTGCTAAACTTTAGAAGACTAATTTTTTAAAAAGCAAGGAGCTACTCAAGGATAGTTTCTTTGTACGTGAGCAAGGAGATACCAACTTAAAGATACCTGACAGACACTTGAACTGAGAAATACTTCCATTTAAGCTGCATTAACTCACACACCTGTAAAAGAAGATGCATGAGTCAATTAGCCATTTGAGAAAATACGTATTTTGAAACATAAATTTGAGACTAGAACATACATGCTTTCATGCTTCAAATTAAAATGGCTTATGCAAAATGCAACCTGTAATTTCAGTGCTTTCAAATTTTGGTAGAAGAGAAAACTCTTTTACATTTTGTCTTTATTCTAATACACACGCATAACAGAAGTACCACATTCTTAAAGCTCCTGAGTTACTAAGAGGTAATGTAGTTGCATCATGTATACAATAAATTCTATTGAAAAGTTTAAACACTCCAACAAAGCACTGACCTGGACACTGCCCCCCATCCTCCCCGCAAAAAGTATTAATGTTTTCAGATTGCTGAAAAGTAAAACTGGATCATTATGTCTAGATAATAACATCTAAATATTCCCATATTTTAATTCTTTTTAAATGTATCTGAACAGGTGGTGACATCATGGAAGATATTCCATTTATCTACTACAAAATAAGCAAAAATGAACAGAAGAACCCAAACTGTGTATTTTTAAAAAATTCATATATATTAAATTTGCTTTGTTACACTATTCAAGAATTCCCTTTAACAATTTTTATTCTTTTCACTTTGTACTAACAATCTTGTATATATTTTTGGACATACTTTACTACGCTTCTGTATTAGGCATCTTGCAATTAGAAGTACTGTGGTTTAGTATGTATAGCTAAAAATTAAGGGGTGATGGCACCAAGCCAAAGAGAACTGCAAATAAAGAAATCTGGTTGTCTGAGTGTTCTGGAAAGATACTTGACATTTCAAAAGCTAAAATGATCCCACTTGACTTATGAGGAACTAAAATACACAATTTAGAAGCTATTTCGAGGCTAATTTTTTAAAGAAAACTCTTGAAATATTTGAAATTGACCAAAACAAAATTTTTATGTCAGTTTATTAATTTTTGAAAGCACAATGATTACTGGATCATTTATGAAGTGAATCACATCCCCTCAATCAGTAGCAGAACATATTCTACGCTCTGGTGTACTATGGTGCAGAAAGAGCTTACAGCTTACAAATACATGAACTTCTCGTATAATTCATTAGAGATGTAAAAATCAAATGCTTTTGTCACAGCAAAGCTAACCCAGAATCACAATTAAAGGAATGCAGAGGGGAAGTACTACTCATTCCATTTCACTACCTAAATTAAATATATTTTAGATGCATCCTCTGTTCCTAGACAAGTTGATAAAAACCCATGCTTTGAATTTTTTCATTTTTTTCTCGACTCATAGTTCATGTTTCAAACTAACATGAATTAAAAATAATACAGTCCCTACTACTTGATATTTAAATAGTGGGGCATAGATGCTTAAACATAATAGATCTAGTAATGTATATTAATAATGAGACCTAGGTAATATGTCAAAAGGCAGAGAGATAATAGAGTTGGAATTTGTTTTCCTGTTCTCCTTTCAATTGTTAAAAACATTTAACCACTTTTAACCACTTTTTGTTAAATACTTCAAATTCTTTTATTAAAAAAAGAAGGCTCGAAACCAATAATCATCATATAGCTGTGCTATTAGCAACTGAGGTTCATTTCTATTCTAATGAGCTACATTAATATCTTAAATAGTATTTTTTCATCCATTTAAAGAAAAATCTCATTTCTAGGTATTCAGTCCCCTAATACAATCTTGGAGACTACAGAAATCGTTAAAAAAATATTTCTTTTCTTAAACTTAGGCATTCAAAATAATTGCACTATTTGTATCTATATATTTTTTTAAGGCAGGTAGTCAAATTATGGTCAAAATGAGACTTTTCTTGAGTAATTTGAGCATTACTGGAATTCAACAGGAAGCCAAGAGAAATTACAAAATAGAATATTGAAAGGCAAACTTTCCATCAAAAAATAAATGTTTTTAAAGACTTAACTTAGTTTTAGCAATTATGATGAAACAACTCTATTCCTTGTTAAGAATTTAAAACAACAAGTTTTCATATTTAATCACTCAGAATGACTATCTCCCTTTTGGACGCCGTCTGAAGAAAACATTCACTTTTATTTAGGCAACACTGTAGAAACATTTTAACTTTAAAATGTAATTTGTTAAAATATGTTTTATAGTGCAGTAAAAAGGGGCATCATAAAACTGACTCCTAGAATTTAGGAGGAATAAAAGCCAACAGCAAACTAGCGAGTCACTTTAAAATATGATGCAACCCTTTACTTGTATGATTGCATATTTCAACAAGACTTTTGAATCTGATTCAGTGGAGAAAGAACTCAGTAAATTGTTTTTTT
>VZRE01010527.1:24173-39288 GCA_013396775.1 Cephalopterus ornatus
TTTTTTCCTTTTTGAGTTCTGTTTTCTCTCACTTCAGAAAAATAAAAATGCTGCTTTAAAATTTAGAATTATGTAAAGGAACCCTAAACACTTCCTTCTGAGAATAATACTAGGTTTATAAGAATAATATATAGCAAATATATGGATTTTTGGAAGTAAATTGCTACTTAAAAAATAAAGTGGCTTAGGGGAAAATTTTAAACAAATTCAGAAGTCCAAAGAATTAAATATAAAACTGGACTCTAGCAACAATGTGTTAACTTGAGTCACTATTGGCATTTATCAGAAAATACTAAATGTTTTAAATGTTTACCTTAAATTATTCTATCCAAGTCAGGAACAAATTCACGTTAAATACAGTTTCACAGTTGGTTTTTTTAAGTAAATCTACCTCTAACTGCAAATCAAATGTTCTATTAGGAATGGCATTCTTCATTGCAGTGTGCCATTAACAGATACGGCTTGAAATGAAACATAAGACAAGAATATAAAATGACAATACATCTTGACAGTAGTTTTGGGTGAGGGGAGTATCAAAATAAAAAACCAAATTACACCAACCCTAATATCCACAATATGATCATAATTACACAGTTTACATGTAATAATTTATTTGGACATGAAATCATTGTAGATATAATATTTCTGATGTGTGGTAGCTCACTGGAAAGGCACCTAGCACACTGGTTTTAATACAGGGTTTAACACGTGCACTAAATGAATAAGGTTTTATGTTACTTTTTTTAGGTCATACAAAAAAGAAAATACAACTATCACAAGAGAACAGAGGCTGGATCTTGGGTCAAATGAAAGTTCAGTATTATATTATAATTTCCTAACACTGTAAATAAAGCAAATGAATAAACAAGAACCTGAAAATGTATTTCAGGCTATACAGGCAGAGGTTGTGGCCATTTCAATTTTGTTGTATCAGAAATATATATTGTGTTTTGGCACTCAGAAATGAGGTGCATTTTTCTGAAGATTAACTGAAGCACTTCTCTCTAGAGATAAAAGAGCACAAAATTAAACTTTCTATTATGACTGATACATTACTGCCAAATTTGTCACTGATGAATTGAAATAACAACTCAAAGCACTATGTTTCCCACAGAAAAACTTGAATTAAAACAACAGTACCTGTGGATCTCTCTACAAGACAAATCAAACCTGAGGTACAACACATCTCTGTTTTCCACATTTAGAACAAGCAACTGGGAACAAACTGTGTATAAATCATAGGTTTCTGCTCTGTTCATCCTGACGATTCAAAAGTACATCTACATCCAGCTTCCTCCAACTGACTATTATACCACATTATTTTTAAGGGTACAGGTTAAGGGGGACAACCCACCCTCTAGTATGACAAAAAACAGTTTGAAAGTTAGTCTCATCTCATTGCTCAAAGAGAAAATCCTTTATTATGTACCACAGGACAAAGGATTTGCAACTGTCTGTTATTTGAGAAATACGCTATTGCAGTAATTTATCTCACTGTATGTGTCTTGAAGATGCACGGTGGTATCTCAAATCAACTTCTAAAGAAAACTGCATGCCATTTTTGTGACATTGGAAATACTGATAAAAACTTAAACAAAAAAAATTTGGTTTTTTGATAGTTATGAATTACATATGGTGCTGACAAATTGTTCAAGGGCTCTCTTCTGCTTCAGGGATTAGTTTTGATAAAAGTTTTAGTCTGCTGACTTCTACTGAGACTTCCACAAACAGGTGACTAAAGTGATCCTTGAACATTCTTAAAAGTTCACAAAAGAACTATATATGTCTTCTGATAGGATTTCAATCCCCAAATACATGAATATACAGCTATCTTTCCAGACATTAACAAACCTCTTGGATTCAATGTCAACGGGATCACTTATGAAGACAAAATTAGGTGTCAGTAACTGTAAGACTCTATATAAGCAACTAATCCAAACTAAAACAACGATACAAAATATAAAACCAAACAACTTGAAAAATGTCCTTACAAAAGCTGTTCTCTGTAATTTTTCCTCCTAGTTAGAGGGAAATTTGCGGAGGTTCTGAAATACATGAAGACTCCTAATCTTCACCCTGCACATTTCAACATAAATAGTAACGCTATTAATATGGAGGAAGAGATAGTAACTTATAGTGAGTACTGCTGCTGTGTTAAACTACATAAAATTCAGCTGTATTGCTAGAATAAACTTTCACTGACCCTTATAGTTACCAGGGTTTCTACAGAAATATTTGCTTCAGAATCCAGAAAGAATGAACATTAATACAAACGCAAACAAAAACACTTTACTAGCTGCTAGAGATTTTGTTAGAGGAAGTAAGTATCATTAATGCATACAACAGGGTACAGATTGCTTGCCATCTACTGACTCTTAGGTAATTAATTCTTACAGTCTACTGGAGTTAAAGTTGAAGCCTATACACAGAAAACAAACATTAAAACTGAGCAAAGAACCTCAAAATTTGTCACTAAGCATCACCAATCCTGCTGATTTACTTCAGTGTTTATTCAGGTTTCTGAATAACTAAGTAACAGAACAAAAACCTGAGAGAAAATGTTATTGTGAAAAAGAAGATAAAAAGTTTATAAGAAAGCAATATATATACATATATATTCTACTTCTTTCATACATATGTAACAATAAATACATAAAATTATACTACCTCTTTATACACACACAAACATACATGTACACATAACCACTAAAGAATATAAAAGAGGCCCTAGTCCTTAAAAGATTGTCTACACATCTATCCACAAGTATAAACATAGTTGTCAGTGTGATTACTGTTTGCATGCATTGTGTTATTAAAAGAGTATAAAAGAGAAAAACCTATGCACAGGATAGGAAAACATAATAGGAGATAGACTGATTCTGAGAAGAAGAGAAACTTAGAACTCAATACAGCAGCAGTTCAAAATAATTTTGAAAGAACAAAAAAAGCTGTATTTATTTAAATGTTGTAAATTGAGGATGGGATTGGAAACCAGTAATGGCTGAGGATGAAGTATTTTAAACTCAAAAATATATTTACTACCTCTTCCATTCTGTCTATCTGTAAGTGCTGCACTTATTTCCCAAAAAATGTATTTCCCTTGTGTGTAATACTGTACTAAAGACATGGTGTTTTAAAAATAGATTTCAAAAGGGTAACATTATGAAATAAATAGTTTTAGCAAGATCAACATTAGAGAGATTTGCTAATCCAAGTGAGAAGCAGAAACTAAACATTGCTTTTTGAGAAAATACCATGGTATGCTTATTCTTTATGATTTACATGACAAATGCCAAACACTGGAGAGAAAACTCAAGCAACGCTCAGTAGGAAGACATGATTCCTTAATAATTAAAATATTCTGTTTTAAAATAGAAAGTATATATATCCTGAACATTAAAACATTGGAATTTAACAGCATCTTGAGAAATTATTTGAATATTCTTAGCTGTATCTCACTTCTCAGAAAAGAATCTATAATCCAGTTATGAAAAAAAAAGCAAGTTACACTTATATTTTTTCTTGTCACAATTGGACGTGATTCAGTATAAATGCTATCTTATTCCTCCAGACTTCTACTTGTAACAGCTATGCCCTAGCTATAACATTTTAAAATAAAAACTATATAATTCAATTATAGTATGCTGAAACTAATGCTTTTGCTTCAGCAAACACCCTTACAGAAGAAAAGCCTTTTAAAAAAATCACATGTTCTCAGAAACATTAAATATTAGTAAAAGATGGAAATAGGCAATATGAAAAAGGGGTACTCAAAATTTTTGAAAAGGAAAAGGTTACATATCTAGAGAGCTCTTTTTCAGCACTCAGAACCTTAAATGTACCAGAAAAGGACTGCAGTTCATCTCAAGTCCTTGTGCCAGGCATTTCATCTGAAAAGCTTTGTGCAATTACCGTACAGCTAGAAACAGGGACTTTTAAAGTTAGGCAAAATCCAGAACTAGTAGGTAATGGAAATTCTACAGGACAACTATCAAGACAACTGTCATCTTCTGCAGGTTATTTGACAGAAAACATTATGAGATAAATATATGCCCCGAGCTGTGCTAACCGCACTCTTAATAATGGTACTTGAGTACTTTGTTTTTTTCAGAAATCTCTTATGCTATTTCTCAAGGCACAGCTGTACCAAATGCTGAATTTGAACACTTCCTTTCAAACATTTTTCAAAGGTGGTTTCTTTTGGGGTTTATTTTTTGGGCGGTGGTGGTGGCGTTTGTTTGCCTTTTTTTCCCCCCCCGTATTCTGTTAGCGAAAGCCTACAATTTCAAGCTTGTCTTGAAATCATTTTCTGCACATATAGAGGAAAACACCGGTCTGACTATTTTTCTAAAGAGGAAGTAAAGCATTAGAGACTTTTATGTTTTACTACTGGTAAGAACGAAATTTTAAAGTAATTCTTAGTAAAAACACATTACTGCAAGATCAGACCCTCAAAACATCTAGTTCTGTTTCACAGGCTGGTTTCATCAAATCTTTTCATCTTTGAACACAAAATCTCACTTTTGTGTTTCAAAATGCACAGCACTCCGCACCATTACAAACTTCATAAGTAATAATTTACTTAAAAAAAATTCCCAGCACTAAGGATATCAATAAAACCCAGAACTATAGCATAAAATTGAAAAGACAGTCACACAATTCTGTGTGTGCTTGCTGCCCCAGTTCACCACTATACATCTTCACATCACCCTAATTCATTTGACACACAGTCTCCCCACAGCTGAGAAAGCCAAGCTTCCTTACTAGTTCTTAGTAAAAGCTTAAATACAAAACCCACTATGTTTAAGTAAAGTTAAGATTGTGACACAAATCAACAAAAGGCAGGAAATTCAAGGATAATACTGACAATCCATGCTTAATTCATGATTGCTTAACAAAAGGGCGAAATGCTATGAGGAACTAATGTTTAGCCTTAACTTCACTCTCTCTGTGTTCTTGGGTGAACAGGTTTATCTCAAACAGTGTTTATCTCAAAGATTATACTAATTCAGTCTGCCAGTCTAGATAAATTCTAGTTATTATTTAGCATTTAACAATGTACTGGACATAAAGAAACTTTTAAACTAATTGTCAGCATCCTAGCATGTTACACTCTAACAAACATCACTGACTAAAAATACATTTTGAGAAAATTAATGCTAGACAAACATAAAGACATAATAACATAATTTCTTTCAGAAATAAATAAAACATCTTTTTTGTAAACAAAAAATACAAAATTATTCATTTTCTAATGCAACGTGACATAGAGCAATATATTTTTTTCTTTTTTTCTCACAAGTTATCAACTCTCAGTATGTTCAATTCCTCTTTGAATCCTAATCTGTCTGGTTTTTTGCACACTATAAAAAATATTTGCTTGGTCAGAAAAATGTCAGAGAAAGGAATGAAGCCTATGGCTACATTATTAGGATGCAGGGGTTTTTAATTAATTTTTCAAGCTTCAAAATAAAACTTAGTATTTCAGCATGCTTTAGAAATACTAATTAGACATAAACATGTTTGCCTGGTAGTTTTGCATGCTGTCATATGTAGAAATCAGAAAAAAAGGAGAATGAAATTAATAAAATGACAGAGATCACACTTCATAGTCTTTTCTAGAGGACATGAAATTACCTCACACATACATACCTTACTGCATTATTGCATCAATAATACCTTATTGCAATTAACTGCTATTAATAACAGTCTTTGCTGCAATTATTTTATTTATTGCAATTATAATTTTTTAATGTCTCAAATTATTACAAATTTTGTAGGGAATAATTTTTTTCAGTTGAGTTCCTAAGCAATCATGATCTTGTCCCAGACATCAAAATTCTGCTAACCTTTGTAGCATCAAAAATTGCTGTTCATCAGCTTCAAAGAGGGCTTTCAAAATCCTGCATCTGTACTTCATCAGAGTTACAAACCTGGCGTCAAGATTTTAATTGTCAAAGTAAGGACAACTATGTGTTTGACCCTCAGGATTACCGAAGAAAAAAGCACAATTGTCACAGAGCTTCTTGTTGGAGCCTGAATAACTGTGCATGTGGAGATATACGTCTTTGTAAGACCATGGGAGACACCTAAAAGGTCCCACAAGAAGCCAGGCACGTGTTTCTTCGCGGATTTCCTCTACTTGACCAAATACAAAGGTGCAGAGCACATAAGGGTTTGAAAAGCCTCTGAGCGGGAGAATGGCTGCTCTTCTCCCTCCGAGAAGAGAAGCAGGTTCTTTGACAAAGGAAGTTCAACAACAAACTGAGCTCACAGTACCGCAAGGGTCGCACTTTTTTAACATAACAGCACCACAAACAAATGTCGGAAAGTCTTCAATTGAAGTATCAGAAAATTAATGAAAAAGGAAGAAAGGAAAAGGGATCCACCTGCAACACTCTTGTTAATGTAATTAATATTAACTTCCCATCACATTTTTAATCTAGGGCAAAGTTTTGGCTTCCTTAGAAACCATAAATTATGCTTAAAAATTCTACTTTGTTGCAGTTTGTTTTGAATTTTCAGCTCAGATATCAAAAGCAGAATTTATCTGTCAGGCTGACACACCCAGATATGCTGAAGATTACAATGCTAATCAATTAGTCAGTAATGTATCAGATATCAGTTGGTATCACAGCTACTTTCCAGGATGTCTCAGTGATCCTTAACAGCAAAAAGAGTAACATTTTTAAGCGAATTGTAAAAACCAGGATCAACTTTATCAATAGAAAATGTTCTCAAAGTCCCAGTGATGCTGAGTGACTGCAGAAACCAAAATATTAGTGACAAGTGAGCCTTGGTACACAGAAGTAAACAGAAGCTTAGGTTGGACAAAGCTGATCAGACAAATGCTACATATATTCTCCACTCATTCATTCCATGAAACACACTGCCTACTTTTCATCTAGCCATGGACACTTCCTTTCCTCTCTCCCCATTCTTTCACAAGCAAGGGTTTCCCTATCCTCAGTTTCTCAGTTTTTTACCTACTTTTGGGAGAAATCCTGTTTTCCTCTCACTAACTGCAGCGCACAAAGAGCGAAATATATCTGAGAAATTATTGATCCTCAAGATGTGGATTCTATCATTCCCATGATAATTCTTTCTACATGGGCTATTGAAGTCAGAAGGGACAACAGTAAGGCTGGTAGATCTCTAATACACAGACAGAATGGACAAGTCTCTCTCATGCTACAGCAGTGGCAAGAAGCACCTTCATTATGCACAATGCAAATGCCAGTGAATTGCAAAATTTGAAGAGGAAAATAAAAGAATGAGTTTAGAGGCCACTGGAAAGGTAATTTATCACTTTGACATAGTAATTCCTTATTAAAAGCTATAGAGCATAAAGTTAAAATATTGATAATAATTAAAAAAAAGTGAATGAGAAACAAAATCTGAAAACTTGATATGAACATCTCAAATACACACCTTGTAAATCCTCGTGAAATTTAGGCATGCAGGTGGGAGACAGACATTTGAGAATGTGGTCTTATTGTAGAAATAAGTGTCTTATTTTAAGGTCAATATCTTACTTGAAAAAGACCCAAAAGATAAAACAAAGCAGCCTTTGCAAACACAAGCAAGTGCTAAAAAGTTTTCCTATTCTAAATAGAAAATCTGTCTCTCTCTCTCTCTACAGCCTATCAGATAGGATATCTAATTCCTCAGGTGCTCCTCTCTATTTCATCATACCAGCATTTTTAAGGGATCATCAAGTTCATTCAAATTTTATCGCCTGCAATAGGCAATCAATCCCCATTCTTACATCCTTAGTTATGCTTTTACAGCATCTAGAAATGCCTGGTTTTGGATTTTCTCTTAAATGCTCTCGTGGTCTCCAGGATAATTCCAAGGGGAATCCACCCACACTGCCCAGTAACTGTCAATTCTATAAGGATATTTTGCAGCAAATACATACATCGACTTTCATGCTTCTAATTACATGTATTTTTAAGCATGTCGACCACTTTTTGTACATTTCCTATTTTTATGGATAAAGGTTAGAAAATTTTTACCTCTACATTTCAAATACTTTCTATAAGAGCCCCTATGAACTCCAGTTCAATATTCACAAAAATAAAGATATAGGTATATTACCTACCATAGTCAGTGATCTTACAGGACACTAAATACAGTTCTTTCAGATTCCGTCCTTCTCTGGCAATCACCTCCACACATCTGGAAGACACATAGAGCAAAGTTACTGTTAAAAGACAACGCATAATTTTTAAATAGCAAGAGCACAATCCACAGGTGTAATGTACTGTATCTCAACTTCTTTGTTTTGTAAACTGCTCCATACATTTTGCTGAAAATGCATATGGCTACATGTATACACCGCAGAAAAACAGTATTTTAAACTGAACGCCTTTATATGAATATTTCCATAAGTCTATGAATAGTGAGTTGCTTGAAATGTATACAGACAAGTCTTTTGGAAAATTACGAAAATGTGTGTTTCCATTTCTATATTACTGTATAACTTCAGAAAGTTTCTATTGCAGATTTCAAGCTTTAAGAGTTTTCTTCTAGGGAAGAACTATAAATGCACTGTAATGAGCACAAAATGTAAGAAAATGTAATTTTAAATTCATGTTTGTATTTCTTCAGTGATTACTGCATGAGTCAGCATTCACCAGGTCCTGAAATGCTCTCTGTGTTCCAATACATTGCTAGAGAAGCTTGTACAGTTGAGACTATGAGAAGTTCATTCATTTGTGTTATCACAGCTGTGATGTCCAATGAAACATAGAGTTTATGTTAATCTTGTTGTTTGATTTCTTGTAAGCAAGAAAATACGAATTAATTAAAGAAATGAAATATGAGCTTATTGAGTACTTGTGACCAAGCCTAATATTATTTCCAACTGCATTGTTTACAGCACATCACTCAAAAACCACAGATTCATAACATATATTTTCAGTCCCAATAACATTGATCAGCTGTTCATTAGCTCAACTAGCACGACTACTGTGCGATTTTCTAAATAGAGACATTTTTTAAAGTGTATTTCACTGGATAAATTGTATGAATGTCTTCTGATCCAATATATTCAACTTTAATTTTCAGGTCAACTACCCAATCACCTACTCTGACTCTTAAATCAACCCTGGTACAGTACACAAAACTAAATTACTTGCCAATTCCTAAGAAAATAGGTACTGCTGAATTTGTCATACTTTGAAAAATACAGCTACATCCTCAGGGACGTTTTCCTTTCATTTACCACTACCAACAGATTATCTCCCAATCTGATTTAACTGTTCATTTAAAAGCAACCACCTAATTTTGACAGCTTAAAATAAGAAATAACTGAACAACAGTCCTTCACATCTATTTGTCCCCTCTCTGCTTCTTCTAAAATATACAATGAAAATTCACTAATAATAATAATAAAACAGCACATCTCTGACAGAGTACCTTAATCATAGTTCCTGTTGTTACAGGATTATAAATTTTCAACCCTTGACAACTGTGAGAGCCTAATATTTAGCAACTTTTTGCAGTGCTTGTCATTGGAAAAAGGTTGCCTTTCTTTACAAATACACAAAGAAAGGAAAGTAATATTTAACACAGTAACTGTGCTAAAACTGACATGGAAATAAAACAGGGTGAACCTCCAGATTCTAAACTCGTTTAAACCCATAACTTCTCCGCTAAGAAAATTAGCAAGAATGACACTTTTCTCTTAGAAATTACACCAGGACTATGCTTTTAAACATAAAGTAACTCAGAACTATATGTTTCATCAGGTTATTTTCCTAAAAAAATGATCAATATTTAGAGCATTTAACACATTCTGTGTACATGAAAAATTTCTGTTCCTGTATGACATAATTCTGAAGAACATACACATCTTTGTTAACTGGCTTATTGATATAACTAGACCATGAGGAAAATTTTTTTAATTATTTATTCCAGAAAAATACTTCCTAATAATGAGATTTTATTGCTAATATTAGTAACATAAGTAAACAGAAAATCATTATAATGGATCTTACTAGCAGTGTTTTCATTAGACATTTCAGCAAATAAGATATAATTGAAAGGTCAATATCAAGGTTAAAAGAAGCTTTTATTAATTCCTATCACATAAATCGTTTAGCAGAGTAATGATGCTACGAAACACTATGGATAAAAATTCTCAACCTAGAAAAACATTTTGAAATATTTTTCTAATGGTTTTAAAAGTTTTCAAATTATTTTTGATAATTTTTACTTACTGAGAGACCATTAATTTAACAAAAGTTATATTGCAGTATAGCAGTCCGTATCGCAAAATACCACCACAAGAAAGTCAAGATGACATAAAAGACTACCTAATTTTCTCTATGAGCTCAGTTACACACCATTTCAATCAGTCAAGGTCAAATCTGTATTATCTGCAAATGCAAAAGTATTTGACTGTGTGGCCTTTATAACTGTATTCTTTAATCCTCCCAAGCAGAACCAGGGTTCTAAAGGGTTAAAGTTTTTTGCAAGTGGCTTGAGTGACTCCAATCCTGTTTTCAGTGACATCCTCGAGTCTAAATGAAATACAGTTCACTTTCTCCTACCGGGAAAAGAAAACCTTTACAGTCTTCAGCTATCTTCATTAAACAGGGGAAAAAAAAAAAAGAAGAACGAGAAAAAAGGCAAAAAATGGAGCTTTGACAGCCTCATTTCCTTTTGTTTCTTGAAAATATGAAAATCACCCAACATCTGAAAGAATGAGGTAATGACATATCTAGTTTGGAGAAAAAAGAAAAATACATATAGCTGAAATACTGAATTTATAGAGGTTTTTGTGTGCTTTCTATACTTTGCATAAGTCAATCTAATTCCAGTTTTACTTTCTATTATCCTTTCTATAGATTATCCCCGGGTAAATCAACCTGCAGAGAGAGGAGAAACACTTTACATGGCCTCATCACTCTCTGCTTTGTAGAGGGTCACACAATACATAATTGCTACTAACAACTGACTACTTTACAACATAAGGAAAAACAAGAGTAGTTGTGTATTTATTACTTTTACCTTTTAATCTTTTTTAAACATGACAGCAAAGAAAAAGATTAAAAGAACAAAATGAAATTAACCTTTTCTAGAAAGCAAGGATCATCTCAATTCTGTTGTAATAATCCGTCAAAATGATGTCAAATTATTGTCATAGCTATCACTGGAAGTATTTATATTTACAATGTTGCTGAATTAGACAACAAAGAAGCCTAACTTAAAAAAAAAAATCAGTGTTATACTGGCAACTAAAAGAAGCAAAGTTATTATTTAAAGCAGTGGCAAATTATGGAGGAGAGCAAACCAGAAAAATGAGCCCCATGAAAGTTGGGGACTAACATGGACATGGTGGCAAAAGCTATTTGCCAAGGCTAAAAGAACTTTTTAATAATCTTGACTCAAGATTACTGATCAGGCTTTTATCAGCTGTACAAAACATATTAAAATATAAAAAATCTTCCAGAAAGAAAAGAGACTTTCACACTCAAAATAACTTACTACCACAAATGAGACAAGGGTTCACTAGCCAAGGAATAAAGAAATAAAACTATAATTAGAACTTTGATAATACACGTCTGGATCAGAGATGGACAAAGTTAAAATTTATTCCTTCTTACTTTGTAAATGAGTATCATTTAGAACCATATAAACATTAAAACATCAAAACAGAGAATATGAAATATCTTAGGAAGAAACTGCTTATTCATTAAACCTGAAAATATTATCTAACAAATGCTTATACCAAGCTTTCCCTAAATCTACTCAATATTTTATGAATGCTGTTCTCTGATAGACTGACAGGCAATTCAGTTTTATTGCATTTGATTCTAAAAGTAAGGAAATAATATCATGCACTGTGAAATTTACAGTGCAATCAGGAGCAAGGAAAAGGCAGAGAGTACAAACTGATTTCACATAAACAAGCCAATCAAACAATATTTAAGAAACCAAGAATATAACTAAAAACATACATACATATTATTAATTCAAAAGTCACAAGACCACAGAAGTTTGTAAGATAACTAGAGATTGCTGAGCACTGTGATGTTGAACATACCAATACACCAGCATCCCAAAATTCATTATGTTCAGAGACTAACAAAAACCTGATTGCCTCTTACTGTTGTAATTTCTAAAGATGTCTTTCTACTTGAAAAGCAAAAACAAAATCCATGAGATGAAAATGATATAGCTATAATGTATAAGTGTATATAAAATGAGTATATATTTATCTATAAAACTCTCTGTGTTACACAAATGATGCAAATTTGTCCACTAACATGTACTTGTGTGTACTGCTCTTCCCACCTGATCTGTATACAAGACCAGAAAAATTATTAAAATCTACAAAAGATTTAGTGGCATAGAGTTTCTCTGATAACAAATCTCTTCAAAAGTAACAGAAGTGCATGACCGAAACATAGATAAGTCTACCGATAACTTCAAATTTAGGCTCCGCTTCTTGATAACATCCCACAAATAAATTTGTGCAATTTGTCATAGTCAAGGTTTACGACTTTCCACGATGTACTGCAAATTGTAAAGCTTAAAATGAAACTCCAACAAATTAGGAAAAAATCAGTATTTCAAACCCCTTTAATTTTCTTGTCTTAGCCAACAGAAACATACATTCTTTGACTCAAATGAAGTAAACTGCAAGCCTGTAAGAAAAGATAACAAAGATTCTCAAGTTACGGAAAACAATAGTGTCATACATACATATGTACACAGAGCTTTTATGTTTTTCGTCTAAATCTAAAAACATTGGAAAATTGTACTTGTGGCAACTGAAAGGACCTAATGAGAAAATATGAGTATAGTATTTGTGATGTAGGTGGTCCTGGGAGACTTTGTTACAGTCTGAGATAATCTTCAGCTCTGAGCAAAGCTAACAGGAGTTGCCATACACTGTTGATGCATTTACAATCCGAGGGAGTGAGTTTCCCTCACCACAGCGGTGTAAAAAATGCAAAACATTAACATACTACCTAAGAGTCAAAGTGGACATCAGACTGTTTACAAGTCTGCTTTGCATTTGACTGCCATGCACTTGTCTTTTAAGCAGTGAAATGAAAATACCTTACTATCCTGTCAAAACATAACCAAGAGCACTACTGGGAAGCCAGAGAGAGCTTGGGAAGAACAGGAACACTAAAATATGCCTTAGAAATCAGAAACCTTTCACAAAGAAATATATAGTGCTCCTCAAAAAATATAGTTTCAATGGTTGAAGTCAGAAAAAAAAAACAGTTAGCTGCACATAAAATAATAGTCATTGGTTTGATGACTTAAATATTCCAATGGAAGGCAATAATGCAACACCATAACCAAGTCTCTCCCATAAGGAAACCAAGCCTCTTACCACAGAAGCATACACAGTCTTTAAAAATTCATGTATTCAGAGGCCTTCTGCACTCAGAAGGAATCATTTGAAGGCTAACATAATGAAAATACTAACATTTTACCAAGAGATCTATAAACCCTTGTAAAATCTCATAACAATAAATGATGAACTTCATACACCGACGGATACACATTCCTGGTTCAGGATTCTCTTTCACTGATCATTTTATTTGCATTATGACCAATATATCTCTTTCAATATATTTATTTACTGTTACTTTATACTAATAAGAGGTATGATTTTTACTTGTTCTTCAGCCTAGAACACAATTTTTACTGCCATTTTAACATTAGAATCACATTCAATATATGTATTTTAAAATGGCTTTTAATTTCAACATCAAGAACTGCATCTATAAGAAACAATATTGACCACAGAGCTAGCAAAACAGGATAAGACTTTTAAGCAAAAACACAAACAGAATTTGAAGAGTGCTTTTTGTCTGAAGCCAATATGCAAAGTGTCGCTAGTTATACAAGTTAACAGCAATTATCTTAAAGCAGTCATTAAGTCGTGATTAGCAGGGAGGTATTCTTAAGAAAATCAATGTAATTTAAAATTAGGTTTGCCAAACAGTTTTGCCACTTACAGCACAGGAAAACAGAATAGCTTTTTTTTTCATGTTGGAACTCACAAATAACAGAGGTGAGGGCAGAGAAGTCCCACAGTGTCTGCTTGCGCTCTGAGCTAGTCAGGTGCATGCAAGCTCCAGTCAGAGAGCTACACAGATAAATGAATCAGCTTTGTGCTTAAGTTATTATGCTCTGTCTTTCAGCAATAAATACCTATTTCCAAATATTTATTAGTAGTCTTATCTAAAAGTAAATGCCTCCTGTTACCCTGACTGCATGTAAATCCAGCAAGCAATTAAGCCAAGAAAGGAGAGATTTAGCAAATTGTATAATTCCGCTATCTGACTTTTACATGTAGTAGTATTCCAGGTGGCCTTTGGTCCCTTTCTGGCTTGGAGGAACTAAGTACCATAGCGGATTTAACAGAAATAAACAAGTAGGAAAAATAATCTTATTCTAAACCCCTCATAAATCTGATTTTCTACAGCTGATTAAGCTAAAGTCTGGAATACAATTAAATGGTATCTCTTTATTTTTTAAGAACTCTGTAGTATTTTGGAATTCACACTTGAGATGAAAAGATCTATCTGATACAGCACTTCAAATACAGCTTCCTACATCCATTGTGGCAACCTGTCTACTGTCATAAGCAAAACCAAGGAACTGTTAATCACCAGCAAGACAATGCGCATTTCTTAGCAAGCATTGTTTTATATTACAAAACCAAACAGTGGCTTCCTTCCTGAACTTTTTCAGTGGTGCTTTTCTACTAGAATACTGGCAAAACATTTGCATTCCTGATATACTACTGTTGAATTACTCTGCTATGAGTGGCCAATGGCTCAGAGTCCCAAAGGACATCAGTGACAATTGGTGTCCCTCAGGGGTCCATACTGCAACCAGTGTTACTTAGTATCTTCATTAATGACACAGATGAAGGGATTCAGTGCACCCTCAGCAAATTTGCAGATGACACCAAGCTGAATGGTTCTGTTGACAGACTTAAAGGGAAGAATGTCACCCAGAGGGACCTAGAAGAGCTCTAGAAGTGGGTTCACGGGAATCTCATGAGGTTTAACAAGACCAAGTGCAAGGAGTTGCACCTGGATTGCGGCAACCCCGAGTATCAGCACAGGCTGGG
>VZRE01010529.1:182-22874 GCA_013396775.1 Cephalopterus ornatus
GGAAGTCCAGCATAGAGGTTTTATTGATGGCCCTCCTTGCATCCCTGAGTACTGAAAACTCTATTATTTCATGGTCACTGTGCCCCAGACAGCCTCCAACCACCACATCTCCCACCAGCCCCTCTCTGTTTGTGAACAGAAGGTCTAGCAGGGCCCCATCCCTGGTAGGCTCATTTACCAGCTGGAGCACAAAATGATCCTCTATACACTTTAGGAATCTCTTAGACTGCCTCTTCTCTGCTGTGTGAAGTTCCCAGCAGACATCCGTCACCCATGAGAACAAGGGCTGGTGATTTTGAGACATCCACCAGCTGCTTGTAGAATAATTCATCACCCTCATCATCCTGGTTGGGTGGTCTGTAAGACACTGCCACCAGGATGTCAGAATGGATTATTTGAGGAGAGCTAACCTGCTTTTTGGGTAAAATCAGGAATAAGATATCAGATATGTACACTCTCTTATTTAAATGATGAAGTGATTAAGGAATAATGTGTTTATGTAATTCTGATGGCTTAGTTATAGCACATAAACTAGTCCTTTTAGCAGATGCTAGAGACAGCTGAAAGGTTAACACCCAAGCAGAGGTCCCAGCTCTAGTAGCACAGATGCCTACCACAATCAATAGCAAGATCATTACCAATTAATCACTTTGGTTACTGATGAACTCCAAAGGTTTCCAGTAGAGTTAATGATTCAGAGCTCAGAGGTGGATGTAGCCCAGAGATGCAGATTATTAACTTTCCATGGACCACCCACAATTGCAAGGACAAATCAGCCTTTTAATGCAAAACAGTGGAAAGGGTATACAGATGGCGTGTCAAAGTTGTAGTTATTTGTATAACACTGGGAAAGGATTTTTTTCTTTGATACAGTGCCACTGATCACTTGTGGAGAAAATGTGCGTGACTGAATGCAGTTTGGAAGTTCTGGGTGTGAACCAGAAGGATGTGAGAAGGACATTTGATTTGGGAAACATTTGTCAGTTAGTCTTTCTCTGTTTACTGATTAAATAAAGCACATAGCCTTTCTGCCTCTGTTTTCCCAGCTCTGTGTTTTAAGAAATGCAACTCATCCTGCAGATCTATTTTAAGGATTGTTAAGTTGTTCTGTTAATATCTGCCAAGGGATTTGACTAAAGAAAGCAGAAGGTAAATACAATGTAGTCATAATTTTCCCAACAGAACTTGCAACTACTTGCAATTTTTAGCTAGACACTAGAAACATAAAGGCTTACAGAGACATAAGAGTTTCTGTTAGGAAGCTCCAACATAAGCAGAAGAAGTTGGCTTAAATCAACTATTTGCTAGGTGCCGCCTAGATCTAAGCCACTCCTCCTGGGCTATAAATCAGAAAACCAAGAAAATAGAACCTGCCTACAGGCTACCTACGGACAACTCTTGCTGGAGAGGCAAGAGGTGACATTCAACTTCTATGCTTCTCATGTTACCCAGAGGCTTTCAGTGGGGTTGTGATGTTATCCTAAAGGAGCTGCCTTAACTGGTTTTCTAGGGCATAAGAATAAATGAGGGTTTGAAACTGTGGTTTTGCTATTTACCTCTGATCTGATTAAGAAACCCTAAGCAGCCACATTTCAGGAACTGTTTTCCCATATTTAGGCATATATTTATATTCTATCCCAAACCCACAAGCCTGAAGAGCTCTCAGAAATACTTCAGTTAATGGAATATATTGCTAAGCGCGGATGACAATAGAGTGTTCCAGAGCTGACTATAGGCTTGGATCAGATTCAAGCTATGTTCTGTCAAGTGAGACAGAAAAAAAGATCACTGGAATTGTGATTCTATTTTGTGTTCTAGTCTAATCCTTTCGGAAAAGGTGTTGGCTGAGTGAAGGCGAGCTGGCCAGTGAAAGAGACTTCTGCTCATAGTTTACCTGTATGCACATGGCATAATGTTATATGTGCCACTTCAGTAGAAGTTTGAAAGCTGAATACATTTAGAAGCCTAACTCTTGTAGAGGAGAATTCAGATAACTAATTTAGCAGCCCCTTTTCTGTACCTGCATTTCCCAATTGGATTGGATGTTTGTAAGGTGTAAGACTGATTCTGCTTGTCATTTGGACCACATACCATCCAGTAGATATACTGATTTTCATCACCCTGTATGGTCCATTTGACTTGTGATAGAAAATCTCCCTGGCCACCCGTGAAGGAGAGTGACTGTCCTAGAAAGACTTATAACCAGCTGGTAAAAATGGAGACGGATAACACATCTGCCATTTTAACTGCATTTACAACAAAGTATTTGTGTGGACAGCTGTTCAAAAAGATACTCTAGTAATTAAGCTCTTTTACTACAATTCAGTGGAGCTCCTTGAATTGGCATCTGGAAGTGGTTTGCAGGGGATCTGAAGGGGAAGTGTTAGAAATGGGACAATCCTCATTAGCAGGTCACAAGAGAGGCATGTGGTACTGAGAGTGCTGCTTAATGAAGCAATTCCAATAACAGGGAGACAGGATAGAAAGGCCTGTCTATATTTATTTAGCACACATGGCCCTGCTGGGGCTTCTTAGGTCTCCCAGATCTATGACTCATGTTTCATTTTGCCTATCAGTTCCAAAGAGTTCAGTTCATTTGTGCTCTGGCTGCTACCTGATGGAATAAGTATGAAAGTAAATAAGTGGACCAGCCTTCAACCACAATTGAGTCGCTTTTTCATAGCTCGTCATGGAGCCATCACTGACGAATTTCAACAAGCAGAATGATGTATGTTGATATGTATCTTGAAAAGAAAATATGCATCCTTAGAATAGGAAGGGAATGAAATTGAAGCATTCAGACACATAAGTTACTTGGCCCCTGATCTGGGCACAAGTCTGCCAATCACTGGAAAACAGACCTAAATACAGGATTTGAAAAAGCTTTGCATAGAGAGGTAGCATCTAGCAGGCTGCTTTGAATCCATGATGAATTCTGGAAGGTGGCTTCACGAGTAGGCAAGAAAGTGTCATTGGAGGTAGAATTGAAAACAACTGAAAATTGCATTAGTTTCTCTCATTTTCCCCATAACAAATGCACAGAGTTTGAATTTTGTCACACATTTGAAGGTCACCACTTTTTTTTCACCTTCCCTTCCTTTTCCTTCTCTTCCCTAGTAGCATCTTAGGTAAGCGTGTATGTATTGCATGTTATGCCAGAAGCACTGAACTGTTTTTAAGGTGCTGTTAACAAGAAGTTCATCACAGCTTGATTTTCTCAGTGCATGTGGAGTGAAGAGGAGGTTAATCAGCATAGCTTTGCTTCAGGTTGTTAGAGACGTTTTAGTGCTGGTGACCTAAAAATTTGCAGGTGCTCAGGTTTGAAAAGTAGGGCATTAGGTGGCCTGTCAGAAAAGTAGGATTACAGTTTGCAAAAGATAATCAAGTGACCAAATATCTTCTCTTACTTCCCTTCCTTTCTGTCCCCAGAGCATGAGCAGAGGATATGTAAAAGACTTTTCATGAGCCACCACTGTTATTAGACCAAATAGGTCCAGTTCATTAAGAGTGGCTAACTGGGCAGAGAGCAACCTCCTCCCAGGCATTCCTCTGACACTGGCCACTTTTTGCTTCCTCTTTGGAGGACCCTTCACGTAGGTTTCTTACCTATTATCAAAGGTGGGATGTGTATTGCAGGTGTATCTTTTCTCCTGGGCTTTTTCTGCTCCAGTTCAGTGATCTGAGAGACGGGACTTACTCTCTCTCTCTGTGGCTTCTCTGTGATACCATACCTTTTCAGCAGATTATCAGAAAAGTCTGAAAGAATGCCTGCAAGCAAGGAAAAAAATAAAAATGCCACTTTAGCCTAGTTCACATTGAAGAAACTTGCACCTGTGTAATTCTCCCACTGACTACTCTGAAGTAAGGCTGCATGAGTGCATGATCTGCTGCATGGCATACCTACCCTACATTTCCTCCAAGTTAATTATAGGCTATAAAAAATGAAGCTATCAGGCCAGCTGACTTTTGATTGTATTTAATGCACTAAACTGCAGCCCATCAGAAATCATTGTAAAGATTTCTATTCCAGAACCTTAGACATCTTGTCAAAGTAGCTTAATCACACAGATGCTCAAGCCTCTAGTTGGGAGCAATGGGATTGGACAGAAATGGCTCATTTTATCTAGTGAAACAATGATTTCTTTATGGTATAGCAGTTGCAAGCACAAAATGCAGCTCTTCAGCCTCTGAGCCACTCTTCCCTAAAAGAGAATTGCTGATGAAGATACATGTGAAAACTGAACAGAGTCAAATTCAATATCTGAATTACAAATACTGGAAAATCACAGCTGCTTGTTTTTGGCTTGATGAATTGTTGCATATATACAAGTAGTTACTGGCTAACTCTTTGTGGCAGGAGGGCCTACTCCGATAAGGCCTTAGAATCCAATCAGAGAATGCATACAATGAAAGCTCTCATGCAAGCTATCTGTGATGAGTTACCAGTGGTGCCATGGTAATGTTTTCAGTGTGGAATTATGCTAAAATGAGCTGTGAGATCTTGGATCCGAATCTCACTGAATTATGGGTCAGAACCAACTCACTGTCTGTGTGTGTGTGCATGTGGGGAAGAGCTGGGCCTGGACCTGCAGGAACATGGTAAGGCCTGCACATAAGGCCTGTGCTGAGGGCACATGGCAAAGCTGGAAGGCAAGGCCTGCAGCCCATGCAGAGCACATGGCATCACTGAAGGCCCTGGAGCCGGGCTGTCAAGTCAAGGCAGACCTGCCTGGTAGCCCGCCCACACCACACCCATGCAGCCTGTGACTGCCTGCAGCACATCTCACTCTGGCCTGAGGCGCTGACTGGATATCCTGCCTGGGAGGGAAAACTGAACTCTATAAACATATGAGACTCCATGTGGTCTCTCCTCTTCTTTCTTCTCCCTCTCCAGCCGGCACCACGTGAATCATTTGATCTTGTTGGTAACCATTTTTTTTCTTTCCTCGCTCTCCTGCTGTGTTTCTTCTCTCTTTCTTCTCTCTTTACCCCTTTTAACCTGTTTTACTCTTTTCCTTATCTTGTGGATAACTTAAAACCAATAAACTGTGTTTTAGTAAAGCTGGTACATGAATTGTTTCAGTGGGTGTTTCCTGTGGAATGGGTCTTTGTGCTGAATGATTTAGTGAAATGCTTTTTTCTTCGTTGTATTTTACTCCTGTAAAAACCTTTTGCCAAAATATCTTATTTTTCTAACTAAATTAAAAAGAATTTCTCTTAGAGAAGAGTGTGTGACTCTTTCTACAGATGCTAATTAGACATTATAACGAACCAAAAGGCTTTTATAAAGTCTTAAATAAAAAATTTAACTGCTCTGGGCCGTTTATAGCTTAATCCGGAACGCAACACCAGCCTGGTTCACCAAACATCAAACACACATCCTGCTTTTTGAAGTTGAATATGACAGATAAGGTGGTAACTGACCTGTAAGTTTTTAACTAGCAGCCTTATACTATAAAAGTCTAGTTCCCTTTCATACAGTCAGGTTCTTCTGACATAACCCTTCTTGGGGTGTATGTGTGGAGATTCCTCCCTTGGGAGGAGACGCTGAGAGAAAGAAATCTCCCTATGAGCATTGGTATGGGTGAGTTACATCAGATCTCTACTTAATAATTATTTATTTTTGCTAGCTTTAATAAAATTGCTTCAGTAATTCCTTTGATATAGTGCACTATCCCATCTTACACTATGTATCTTATACTAATAGTTTTTGTGTTTATATTGTGTAGTAAATAATTCTGATTAAGATGTTTTGTCTGATCATTTGTAATAATAAATTATTAATTTTAATAAATATTCTTATTTTGCCAATCATTAAACCTGTGGGACAAAAGTAGTTCAATCACACCTTTGTAATTCCTTAGATTTAAATTATTGATGTAATCTGCAGCTGATTGGATTCAGCTGCATTTAGACTCCTCTCTGAGAAGGAGTTTAGAAAGCATCTGCACCTTGTGACTCAGGGCACCTGAACGACTCTGCACCTCGTGATGGCAGGGCTTTTTTTTTCATACATTTTGTCTAAGCCTTCCACTCCTACCTGCAAAACTCCTCTGTGTATGTGCAGTGTGGGAAGAGCAACATGATGATAAGAGCACAGCTCTCTCCCTGGAGAGCACAAGGGGTGCTTATCAGCGGAGAGTGACAGTGCTATTCTTGGAAGATCATCAGGTTTCACTGGAAGTCTCCTGCTTATTCTTCCCTTCCCCAGGTTGGCTCTCAAATGTCTGTAGATGTGCCGCAGCAGGAAGCATCCTACAAGGAGTGCTTTTGTTGCTGTGGTGATTTCTGGCTTTCTGAAACACCCACCCTTTGCCAGAGTCCCCATAACCATATGAGCCCTGTGATTTCTAGGAGGAAATCCTGGATGATGCAGGAAATCCTGCAGGTGGCTTGTGTGCTTCTTTGGTCTACTGCCAGCCTCATCCCTGTTCAGCCTCCCTCTGAGCACTGGGTATGAGTTTCAAGAGAGTACAGGGGCTGAACTGGATCCATTTTGATTTTGGACCATATCAAACTGGGACATCGAGCATGGCTCACCACATCATTTAACATATAAATGTAACATCACTTAGCAGCAAGACTATGACCTCCAAGGGAGCACGTTTTCCAGAGCAAACACCCACTCACCTTGATATTCCCAGATCTTGAGCAAACACTTCAGCTAATAGAGGATGCCTTTGAGGAAGTCAGACTCTCTTCACCTGCCTTCCAAGGTGCACAGGCATGGAGCTGTGTTTCTGTCAGCATCCAAGGGGATATAACTAAATGAGGGGTCTATGGACTTTGCTCAGATTCAGTTCCCACAGCTGAATTGGGATTTCAAAAGTCAAGAGATTTATTGCTTACCTGTTAGAGGTGGTGGAGTGTGCAAAGCAGGTGTATCTTTTCTCCTTGGCTTTTTTTGCTCCTGTTCAGTGTTTTGGGAAGCTGGGATGGTTTTACCTTTTCTTGGGGTTTTTTTGAGGTCGCAGCTCTTAATCAGCTGCTCTGAAAGATCTTCTGCAGGGAAAAGTATTTAGAAATTGAAACTTAGGGGAAATAATAAACCAGACAGTGAAAAGAAATGCTTTAATAATAGTGCTTGATCCAAGTAAATTAAAATGCCCATGAAGAAACATCTTTTAAATACTTAGAAACTCATCAAAAGAGGCCTCTGTGTCATACTACATGGAAGTCAAGTGACTTAGGTGGTTCTTCTGTGTTGTAGGCAGTAGATATAAAATAGAGAGAGAGAGTTGTGGGCATCTATGTGTTTACATGGTAGAGGGAAGGCTGCATCATTGTGAGCAGAAGTTCCATGGCTACTCCTGTTTCATCTAGGGCTGACTGTGTGGACTGTGTCTTCAAGAGTTACAAGGGCACTTTTATGAAGGAAAGTTTTACATGTGTGGGGTCAGCTTGAGGTACTGGTAAAAGGAGCCAGTCAGTATACTGTTTCCTTCAAGAGTTGCCTTTATTTCAAGAGCTACTGAGCAACTGGTATTTGCTTTTGATTTACATAACATTATACTGAATTTCTGGTTTTCCTCTAAAACAAGTCTTGACTCAGATGACTCAGTCAGCATGTCTTTTTCTACGAGAGTCTGCATTTTTGGGTGCTTATGTAAGCTGAAAATATTGAAGGTAATCTGTTGTAGTGGTGCATCCTCCTTCATCACCTCCTCCTTCTGACAAGCCTTGGTTGAACCAGCTGAGCAGTGAAGTGCCCCTTGACCGTACCAGTTGGGTGGGGAAGCATCCTTGACCATACTACTGAGTGCTTTTGCGTGGTAAAGGTAGGAACAATTCTGGCCATTCCAGGAACATTAGCTGCCCAACCAAGGTGAGGAACAAAGGATAAGCAGTTATTCTTGTTAGCCTTGGTAAGTAATTTACCTGAATTGTAGCCCAGGTGAAACAGTACCATTGTTAGGAGACCTTGTGAAAAAAAATGAATCATAGCCTGAGTGCAACGGTACTATTGTTACTGGACTTTTTGGGAAAAATTATCTTGTGACCCTATAAACAGCAGTGCTAAGTGAGGCCTCCCGGAGTTTGAGCTCTCCTGGAAAGCAGTGGGCAGCACCAGCAACTCCCTTTGAGTGGGTTGCCTCTCGGAGCTCACAAACCCTCAATTTTGCAATATGTGAAACATTGTCACTGATGACGAGGTCTAGATGGATTCCACACACACTCCTTGAGGGCCAGCCCATGCCTATTGAGCAATGCTAAGGGATTTGATATAAGTATTTCACTGAGCTTGAGGGGAATTTTTGATAAGTACCTTTACACACATAGATATAGATGTATATATTTCTTTCCTTGTGTGCATGCAAGTGAATTGATTATGGTATGAATGTTGCTATTTTGAGTTTATAATTAACTCATTGTTATCATTGTAGCAAATCCTATTGAATCACTTCTTAAAATGTTAAATTAGTCAATGATTAGGTGCTTTTGCACCCTTTTCTGGTGTCCATATCCTCTGCACTCTAACCCTCTTGCATCCTCAGTCTCTGCGTAAATTATTCCAAACTGCTTCTAATCCAATTTACTTAAACATGCTTCATCTATGTAGTAAGTAATAGAATGAACTCTAGAATTTAACTCTATTAAAATCACACTCTCATAAATTCACATTAAAGCCTGCATTTTGCCAATACCTTTGACAATGATTCTTTAAACATTCTAACTACTCATTTGCGACATCTCTCGTTATTATCATCACACAAACCAATGCTCTAAATTCTTAAAAGCTGCTTGTTTGCCTTCATCTGGGTTCCCCACACCCTTATCCAACCCCTGACTGCAGACTTGGATGCAAGCGTGACTTCATTCCAGGCTCTCTTACACTATTTAAGACATGTTATGTCTGTGAGCCTGCAGATTGTAAAAATGGTGCCTGTGGCTAGAAATACCAAGTGACATAGACAGAACTAAGATACCTTTCTTGCAGGACAAATAAACAAAATTTATAAAATTCTGCTTCCCTGCAGTGAGACACTTTTTTTGACAAGCAAGAGAAATTGCCTTTGTATTTCAGTATTGTCATCACAAGGGTAACAATGTGCAAATAGATTTTTGTTTCTGTGTTGCTAAATCTTCAGGGCAATTTTGCAAGATGGGAGTGAAGTAATAGCATTTGAAGTAGAAGCAAAGACCATGAATATGTAAAAAGCACATCTATCAAGTAGGAAGTCTGGTATTCGGGAGAGTGGCAGAGCAAAGATGGCTGATATGCTCAGTGTAAAAGTTGGTTCAAGAAAGGAAACAGATTGATGATGAAGGAGGAAACATTTTTAAAAAGCTGCCCCAGTGAAGGTAAACGGGATGCTTGAAATCTTTTACTCAAATTGCATATGGAAAACGTGTTCAGGTAAAGCTTAGCTATATCCTAGCTTTCAGTTTACTGTGGTATAAATGAAAAAACTGCTCTGTGTTTTCTACTGGGGAAAAAAATCAATGACTCTTTTTGCTTTCTCCTCTTTAATTTCACTCTAGAGTTTCAGCTGATATTTATATGCAGGAAAAATGCTCTTTGCCTTTCCATCTGGCATCAGAAGTGTCAGCAGAAGGTGTAATTATCTGTTTTCATCAGGGCTCAGTTGTATTGCTGGAGGCGAAAAATGGGCAGTGGACAGGACTTTATGATGTGAAGGCAACACCTCTCATTAGTGCAATGACATCATCTAATAACACTTACCTAAATGGTTACACTGTGGATCTCGCTTGTCCAGTCTGTCGTCTGGCATATCAAGTGGCTGAACACATTCTGTTGACATCATTGAAATAGGCTTTTTTCTTCCTTTGAAGATACTACACACACACAGACACACACAAAAATACCAAACCAACCAACCAAACAAAACCACAAACAAAACCAAACAAAAAAAACAAACCAAAACAAAAAAAAAAGCACAACCATATTGGTGTTATGTATCCACTTGCTAGCCAGATCATGAGGAGCTCTTGTCTTCCAGGTGCCCTCTGTCATGCAGTCTGCTGGCCTGAGTTCACACGTGCTGAGATGCATCCTTGCTGTAAGCAACCCACTATAGCACAGGTTGGCTCTACAGAAGAATACCGACTTTGATCATGAAGTGCTATCTCATACACATAGTAAATACTAGGGTTTTTTCTGTTTTTTTTTCTTGTTTTCTTTTCCATTTTTTCTCAAATATAAACTAAGGATTTGGTGTTTATTATATGATACAACTTTAATTATTAATTCTGTTGAGTTAGTCTTCTAAGTCCAGCTCCTCTAAGAGACCTTAGATATCCCTGAACATCCAAGTGTAAGGACTGGCTCAGAAAGATGACCAGTCCCCACAGACCCCAAAGCCAGTATGAAGTAGACTTCCTCATCACTTTGGTAAGAGCATGGGAACCCATTTCACCGCACTGTGTATTTGTTCATGCTCTGTAACTCTTAGTGGACTGCTATTTTGGCTGGTTTACCCCTCTTTACACATAGCTGCAGACAGTGTTGAAGCCCATCCTCCTACCTGAGCTTCCCTAGCACCTCCCCTAAGCTGAGAGTTGGTCCTGGGGCTGCCACAAATGCCATCAAAGAGAGAAGAAAATTAGACCATTTTTCACTGCTGATTGTTTCTATGGTTGCTTAGCAGAAACCCATCAGAATAACAAAAGCAATGTTAAAGGAAGAAAACCTTCAACCTGAAGGTGCAGTCCAAGTGATCTTTGTATCTCCCTTCATCCAGCAACAGTTGTGCTAGTTTCTTATTCACAACCTCTGTTCTCCATTTTCAGGGAATAAGAGCAGACTGTGACTTCCTTGTAAGGAGGAGAAAGGCAATGAAGAGGAGAAAAAACCACAGGAGACAATAAGAATAGTGGATGAAAGGTTGAATTGGGAAAATGGAGGAAGGGGAGGTGGAGAAGGAAAGGCAAATAAAAGAAAAGTGAAAACAAAAGGCAGCTGTAGAAAAGCAGTGAAAAGGATGATGGGAAAATAGGAGACTGAACTGTGGGACTTTGTTTTTACCTTATTGTTTCTCTGTAAATTGCAGTGGTTGTTTGTCAACAAGAAACAGAAGAGTAGGGGAATTAACTTCATTTCTATGACTGAATCTATGTAAAGAACAATTAATCCTTAAGCAAAATCCAGTCACATAAATATTTGCAAAAGAAAGTATGAAAGGTCGCACTGAGCTAATTCTTCAGGGGATGGAAAAACATGTCTTAAATGCAAGTGACTTCCAAGTAAGTGAAGTAACACTGCCAAGCAGCATAAAATGTTACTCGACTCATGTACATATGGGATTAACTCCCTTACGTTTTAGTATTTAAAATTTACAAAAATTTGTAACATTCTACAAATTCTTAAAACCTTACTGAATCAGGCCGGTATAAAGGGTTTGACCTCTGGATGTTCACTGCAGAATTGTCCCCATCCAGCCTCACATCTGTACTAAAGTATTATACCACCTGAAGACTTCATTTGCATTTACAGCAAGAAAAATCTCCCACTTGAGAAGACCCCACATAAAGAAATATTTGAATACACCTTAGCATGATACGGTTGCTCTGTTTCTCCACTGTATAAATAAACTATAACTATGACTTCAAATGAAGCAGACATAATTTTATTTAAAACAAAAATTTATAATCTGACCAAATGAAGACACACACTGCATTTTGTGAATTGAGGGAGTTTTATTCTATGCCATTTCATTTTTTTGGATTTGATTAGGGCACACTGGCTAAATATTATGATTGTAGTGAATATGTTCTTTTCTGAAGGATCCTCTGTTTACAAGGTTTCCAGTAAAATCAGGGATACCATTTCAGATACTATGGACTTTTTTTTTGAACAGGTCTTGAGGCAAAAAGGCTGAAGATAGGTAGCAAAATTTAAAGGTATAATTGGTAATAAATTATATTGACTGGAAATGTTTTATAAAATGTGGTTAATTTTGGTTAGATTTCTATGTTTCATTAATTATTTCATCTAATAAGAATGAAGCTTTGTAAAGAGATGATATAGGACTGGTATATGCAGATTATGAGAAAATTGCATTATTATTTTTTCTTAATATGGTAGTTTGAAAAATATTATTCTAAAATACAACTCTGTGTTCATCTTTTCATAATCACACATGCCAAGCTCTTGGCATCTTCAGTGCTTTAAAATACTGCTTTACAGCCTAACTTCTGACACTTCCCCTCCTTTTTTTTTCTTTTGTAAGTTTGCCCTTCAGCCAGCATTGCTTTGCTTAGAAAAGTGTTTACACACTGCACATTGTGACGGTCTGTGTGACAAAAGAATAAAAAGAGACAAATTACCGAAATATATCATGGGTTTTGGCATCTTGGGTGTATATGCATTGCGTGTGAACCTGTGAGTGCTGTTACATCCTACACAGAGCTCTCCTTCAAAGGACGGTTGCTGTTTGTGAGCATTGTAATAGTACTTTCCCAAACCATTAAAATATATTCCTGTAACTAAGGAAACACATCCCCCAGTAATGTTTTACATGTGAAGGTAGCCTGCTATGGGGACTGTATGTCCCCACTGAATTGAAGCATGTTCTCGATTTTTGTATGTTAATTGCAACACTTTTCCTAGCAGCCTTCACACTAGCACAGTTTGCACTCTCTGCTGCCATCAGTCAAGCTAATGCTCGCTATTTATATGATGAACTAAGGAGTTTTTTTCTTGCACTTTGTTATAATTCTTGACATAATGATCTGTGGGGGGCCCCAGCTGGTCTGGGGTCTCTGTGAAACAGTTGGAACTAAAGATGGAACTTCTGCGCAACGGCAAGGTGGCAAGCACGGAAGGGAAGGCTGTGACACAGAGTGGATTTCCTCTCTGTCTTGCTGAATCATAGTTATCTGACATGCGCAGTGTATGTGTCCAATTGTGAATTATTTATGTTACTGAAAACCAATGGTGCATGGACATGTGTAGATAATAAATTGTATATAAGTTGTGGCAGCATTTGCAATAAAGGTCCAGTTTTCAGAAGAAGATGTGTCGTGTTTTGACCAACCCCGACCGCGACAATGATCCACAATTCATCCTTTGTGCATTTGTAATGGTTACAGTGGAGCTCTAAATCACACTCAACAGAAGATACTTCCTGAAATGCTATAGATCTTTCCATATGAATTAGGATTCAATGGTCATTTAGCCTGAGACTTTGGTACACTGCAGCTAGGCTGTACCACTCCCCTGCAAAGGTATAGTACTAAAGGAGTCGCCTTGAGTCTCTTATTTCTAGTTAAAAATAGAGCTGATTGAGACACTTGAAATACTTCCCTAAGAGTTGAGACAAATTCTAGTTTTGCCTACATGGTTTTGCATTGCTCCTTGTTAAAATTTTTGGCATTCTATATAATTGGCTCTAGTTACAGACAGAGGAGGACAATGAATGAAAAGGCAAACTGAAAAATACAAGTATGACTAAAAGCTACTTCAGCCTCATGTAAATGAGCTCTCATGCTGAATCACTGTCATATAACAGTAGGACTCCTCTGGGCACACATTCATGTAAGACATGGTGATTCAGATGAAAAATATCTGAACTTTTCACTTTCCATATATCAGCTTTGGATTTTTAAACAGCTTAAAGTGCATTCTATTTGTTTCAAAATTCTCAGTTGCTATACGTGCTTGATTAAAGTGCCCAAATAAAGCTATCGTATCACTCACTTAACATAGTCTTAAAACACACAAAGGCTTGCAAATAATATGATTCTTTTCTTTGCTTAAATTGTGGGTTTCCATAACAAAGTCCTCTTTTCTTTGCTTAAATTGTGGGTTTCCATAGCAAAGTCCACCAATGCAACCAGTTCCAAGCTTCAGTTACATAAAAATATTTTGCTGGAGACAGACAAAGGAACTGGTTTTGGTCTACTATTTTAATGCACAATTGGTTTAATGTAGATATTTGTTTCGCAAGTAATCAGCCTAGAGCTTAGGGAATACTCAGTAAAGCTACTCTCACATATTTCTACTAAAATGATGTAGGTCTGTCAAGGCCATCTGATACTGTGACATTTAAACCAACTTATAATGAAATCTCATGAGAAAAACCTACCTTGTAAGATGGAAAACTAAGGCTTTCAGAACAAAACTAAAGGGCTGGACTTTTCATTTGATCCTGAACTAGGCATGGAAATGGCCTGGGGGGAAAGTTAAATCTCCATTTCTTGTCTTTTCTTAGGATTTGAATGGTTCTAGGTGCTACATGAAAATTAGGTACCTATGGATAGTTGTATCTAGTCTCAGGGGACAATGCAGTTCTCAAATGAGTCACCGATAGGTGATCATTCTTATCTATAAGATGGAGAAATGAAGTTCTAATATGCAATTCTTATTAAAGTTTACAGGGGCTACGTAGGCATCGATGTCAATACTCCTCACCATTGTACAGTAAGACTCATGGTTTCCTTGTATGTTGAATACTTAGAATTTCTGAACTGACCCTTTGTAAGGTAACCACAAACTGTGCTTCTGAAGATTTCAGTAGACCATGTGGTGTTGTATGTGGATTTTTTTCCTTCTTGTTCTGGGGAGTATTTTGTTTTCACAAGTGACAAAATCTCCAAGAAAAATACGTGCTAGTTTCCAAGACATGCACAATTATTAAAGAAACCATTGGCATGTTGACAAGGATGCTACATAAATAAAAGTATTCTTGAGATGATCCTTCATGGGTGGCAGCAGGCGATCTGAATTTAATAAGTTTATTTTGGTAGTTGGTAACACGCATTGCCACAGAAGCCTGTATGACACTGTACATATCTTCTGAAGCCAGAGCAATTTGTAAGAACATATTTTGCCATGATCTGAAAGAAGAAGAGGCAGAAGAAGAGGCAACTGGGGCCCTGGAGTGGGACAGCATGCACACATGCTTGTCCACATTCCCACAAGCAGGGTCTGGCCTTGCTGCTGCTGGTGTACTCTATACTTGGAAATGAGAGTAAGTAGGAATGTCTTACAGGGTGCTGCCCCATGCAGACATGAGGCAGAGGCTGTACTGCAATAGTTACAGTCCAGCCTGGACCAAAAGCAGCATAATGCTGTCCTGCCCAAAGACCTGCTCTAGCATCAGGGTTTGCTCTTTAGGACTGGTACCTCTTCTCCCATCACACGCACATTTATGGTTTCCTGTCAGGTTTTGATTATTAAATTATTTTAAATTGGTTTGCCCCATTCTGTCTGGTTGCAATGAGCACATGAGCAAAGAGGGTCAGGCAGGCTCCCAGCATCCTTCCCTGCTCTTCTCTTGCCCCCCTAAACCTATGTGGGAGGCAAAGACAGACCTGTCCTTCCTTCTATAGCATGTGCTCTGCAGAGGGCCCTATAGTGCGAGTAGGCCCCTTATTTGCATTAAGTCATTTAC
Organism: Cephalopterus ornatus; assembly: GCA_013396775.1. NCBI lineage: Eukaryota > Metazoa > Chordata > Aves > Passeriformes > Cotingidae > Cephalopterus > Cephalopterus ornatus. The sequence continues at coordinate 15,539 of VZRE01010529.1, forward strand.
AAATGCATAAAGAAGGAATAAGATAGTATTCCCTGGATGTAGCCATCTCACACCCACCTTCCCAACACAGAAATCATGTGAAACAGCTTAGGAGCCAAGGGGAATGGTACAACACCTGGCTACATTTGACTTCTTCCACCTTCACTTAGCAAGCAGACTTGGCACCTTTATCGGCAAATATGCACCTCACCCATACCCCTTCCTATCCTAGCCCAATTGCAACTGCTTCCTAGCAAGTCACAAATAAAGCAAGACAACGAGTCTACTGCAGAGTAGTCAGAGTAGAAAACAGATGTCCTAAAAGTAGAAAGTATGGGTGTTCCTGTGTTGCGTTCCAAACCTTTCATTACAAGTTTTACCATATGTTTAATGATACCCTATTGGAGTGATGCCTTCCTGGGCAGAGAAGACAGCTTCACGCTAGTACACAGAGGCACTAGGCTGCTCTCTCCAGGTATTCTTGGCAGATTAGTCTGACTTTTACTTTTCTAAAGCATATCTAAATCTTCTTAGCAAACAGTTTGATATTGGAAAGCTGGAACTGACTGCCTCCTTCCACCCAAAAAATTTGCTACTAATGGATGCAGAAATACTACAGAATTGTCTGGGAGCAGTTTCTTCTCACAGAGTGTGTGCTTCTGGGCACTATTTCAAAAACCCTGGCTGGGCTGTGGACTGATTCCCACTACTACCCATAAACATGTAAAATAAATAAAAAGAACAACAGCTAAACTTTTGATTGACTGAAAAAATGTGATATACATTTGCACAGGTTCTGGTTGCAAAGTTTATGCCTTTGGAAATAATAAAAAATACAAAGTCTTCCCTAATTATTTCCTTAAAGTACAAATTAACCCCTTGCACATGCCAACCTTAATAGTGGGATAAGAAGTCCTGATACCAGTTCCTACTCTGCTGGCTTGTGTTATCTGCCTGTGAACTGTCCCAGCAGTTAAAGTTAATTGAAGCAGTTTTCTCCAAAGTACTCTCCCTGCCATGACCCCATCCATACATTCCAGCCTCAATGCAGTCACACCCCAGCTTTCTCCAAATAGGACCATCCCCAGCCCACTCCCTATGGAGTGGGACCCTGTGCTTTCTTGCTAGTCCCCAGAGCCCCAGAGGTGACAAGGCAATTTGCCATGCTGGTGGTGACTAATAAAAAAAAAAAAAAAAAAAAAAAAGAAAGAATAAAAAAAAAAAAAAAAAAGAGAGAGATTAAAATCAAGAAGCCAACCAAGCCAACCACACGGGAGAGAAGCGTGCGAGCGTGTCGCTGAAGTACTTACAAAGTGGTGCGAGGTGGTGGGGAAGGTGCGGTTTGGCGTCGAGGCTCGCTTAAGGAGCTTTCTGGACTGGGGCTGCAGCTGATGCTCTCGCCCGTCTTATCTAGGGAGCAGCGGGAGCTGTCGCTATGGCAACGCCACGCTGAGGCGTCCTCTGGGAGGCTGGGGAACAGCATCACCACTCCCTGACCCACTAGTGGATTCTAATCCTATTTCCTTCCACTTCCACGAGTTGCAGAGGCCAAGGGAGAGGCATCAGAATGCAGAGGAGACTAGCAGCACCTCAAGGCTGAGGCACCGTTCCTGCCAGATGACCAAGAGCCACAGATGCTGATGCTCTCAAAGAAGTAGGGGAGGACTCAAAAGCTTTGGCACAGAGAGCCAAAAGGTGAGCTGCTGTGTCTAGAGGCACAAAGAAAATTACAAGGGGAGGAAGCAAGACTGATGACGTCAGGGACCCGGGGGGGGGATGAGGATAAAAGTGCAATGTATCCAGGAGCAGCACTGTAAACACGAAAACTGATGGACACTGTCTCCAGTACGGAGGTTCAGCAATGACTGCAGTGTTTGTGTATATATCTGGCCACAAGTGGTTATACAAGCATGGTATTTATGGGGCCAGGCAAGGAGTTCTCCATGGCTGCCAGTTGTTTGCCAGTAGAGACCAGTCTCTCCTATACCTTTGGATGGAGCTGTTATTTCAACTGATGGAAAAATATACAAACATGCCTGACATCGGAAAAGCTCTGGAAGAAATACTCTACTCAGTGGTGGGAACTGCCCCTCTCTTAGTATTCATTTGCAACAAAATTGCTTTTGTCTATGCCTTTTAATTAAAACATCCTTAAAAACTGCAATTGCTCACAGTTAAGGTTATCTTCTCCTCTTTTCCCCCACTCAGCGACTGCAATTCAAAAGCACCAGTTTGTGCAGCATACTTTAAATTAGTCAAGGTTTCTTTCATAAATAGCATATTATTCAGAAGGCCAAAGGGACAAAGTGCTAATTGCCAGCCCTGCAAACTGTGCAACAGCCTTGGATCCTTTACATATCATATGCAGTTCTGCAAAATGCCAAGCATGTTAAATGCTCTGAAAACACCACCTGAAAGAACTGCAAGCTTTCCCCATCGATGCCTGGGAGAGACAAGCACATTCATTACAGAGTGTAAGTCACCTGTGTTTAGGTAAATCAGTGTCCAATCTTCAAGCTCAGAAATGCTTAAATCACTCTTGAAAAAATTAAGCATAGGCTCCTAAGATTTTTTTGGGTCAAGATTAAGATTTCTAACTGAAAACAAACAAACAAAGGCAAAATAAAATCAGCACCCCCTCTCCAAACTCCTCCAAACCATACAACCCTCAAACTTGATTTTTATGATTTCCCCATCTCCATCATTGCCAAGACCACTCTGTTGCAGTGAATTTTAAATAAAAATCTTCTATTTTCCACTGAAATGTCTTTTACTTAGAAACACAGGTTATGCTCTATGCACTCAGAAAAATCAGAATGAGATGACTGAATAGTATGGTTATGAAACACAATGCTCAAATCAGAAACACCTTTTTGAAACTCAGCTCAAGACTGCCTTTTTATTGTCCTGATTGAAAAAGTCAGTCAGTCATTTATAGCACTAAAGAATTCCCTGAGGGTGAGGAAATAATTTCTTGTTCTAGCCATCAGATCCCAAGGTTGCTTTGGGAATATTACAGGATAGGTTTACTCAAAAGGAAAGCAGACTATCACACTCAGCAAGATTACACATCCAGCCCTGGTCATCCCTTAGATTTGTTAGCTACCACATGATGCCATGAAGCATTTAACTACAGCAGCATATTTATCCCAGTCTTTACAGAATGGCTGTTGCATTATCAGTGTGATTGAGGATTTACTCTCAAACCTGATCTTTTAAATGCTTACAGTTGTTGTCCTGCTTTTAAGAGGGTTGGGACTTCTGCCAGCTTTCTAATCCTTCCTGCTCAGTTATTTCACAGTAATAACTGGAAAATAGTCTGAGTTCATAAAAAATCTGCACTTGAATCCTCTTCCTATGTACAGGAGTATTCCCATCTTGGGAGAAGTAGTTCTTGGGAAACTACTCCTGTAATTAAAGACAAGAATGTGTCTAAAAGTTTCCAGGACAGTGCTTTAGAAGACAAGCGGTGTAGTTTGGACAGATAGGAAAGTAGGAGAAGATCTAACAAAAAACAGATAAATACAACACATACACATAGATATGCACACATGTATCTACATGCATGCATGTATATATGTATAACTATTACCTTCCTATGCATTTGTTATTGGTCATGGGTGTGGGGCAGAGCAGCTGATGCTGCCTGCAGAGGGAAGGATGAGTCTGCTGGGAAGGAGGTGAGACTGTGCTGCAAAGGAAAGAAACGAGACACTGGAGATGACCAGGTAAGTCATATCACAGTACCATCCCATGCAAAACCCTCTCTCTAAAGAGGTGAAGGTGAGCATGATTATCAGTACCATGAAGGCCTATTTCCTTAAAGATGAGGTAGTTGTCACCTCTGTATGTTCCATATCTTCTTCAGAAGATCATGAAAATCTATAAAACTAACATACAATCAAAGACATTTGTACCATTTTAGTTCTGTGGGGTTTCATATTCAGTTGCTTACATTAAGGTTTTTTCAGATTTTGCTTTCAACCCTGACACTACTTTCAGATGAAATAAGAACTGTTGATAAGGTGGAAGTGAAGGGTGATTACATTTTTATAGATCTTAGGCATCTGAAAACTGTTAATGATTTAGCCTCAAGTCACTTCTCTATACAGTAACGTGTGGTTATGTCCAAGATAATATTCACTCCAGATAAGCAAACTCAGGGCTCACACTATCCTGATGTGCTTAAGCCCAGTTTCCGCCTACGCTGCTTATTGTGTGTGAAAATGTACTGTGTGGTACAGAAAGTTTGTTCCAGGTTTATGCTAACTCCTAAACTGTGCATGCCCAAGTAAATTTATATATGGAGAATAAAGGAATTGTATCTTGTAAGGACCAATTTATTAACTTAATCCCTTTATAAATGTTGCCATAGGTATAAAACAGACTATAGTTGATGAAATAAATTACTTTGCAGCCACTGCAGTTTGAGTAATAGATCAATGTGCTGTGTTGGTTTTTTTATCAAACAGATTGCTTAATGTACAGTCAACACTTGTCTTTGGTGGCTTCTCTTTAAGTTGTGAAGGCTAAAAGTGCAAAAGATCAAAACCTGCACTCAATGCACTTCACTTTTCAGACTAATTCTTACATTTCAGACTAAATATTACATTTGCATTTTTCCCATATGCAAAAGTATATGCATATGGGGCATAAGTTGCATTTATCACAGTCACGTTTTTTAAACAGAAGGCTTACTTGATTAAATCACTGCCATGTCCTGAAAGGCAGCATATTTGTCCCAGGACCAAGAGGACCTGGAGTGGCAAAGGGAATTTCTATGTCAAGAGTCAGGGTCTTCCCAAGGCTCTTTGTGCAAAGCCAGAGAGAAAAAACTACCATACCAAGTTGACATGAAAATGATTGTATATTAACATGCAGATTGTAGATTAACCTGAATTAACCAAGTCTTTCTTCTTACTTCAGGAGGAGCAAGCCAGGAGAAAACAAGGAAAGAAAAAAATGTGGCTTTACACGAGGGAGAAAGATTTTGAAGTTTGGTGCTTGTAAAAACGCCAGTGCACAATTTTCATTGATCCTTATGTCAGGGAGCTTTGGGAGAGTTAATTTTAGGGAAAGACAGATGTTAAAATTCAGCAAATGGCAGATGGTAGTGGAAAACTATATTCCAGGGAGACCTGGGACAAAGCAGTAGCAGATGACATCTAGCCCATGTAATTTGTGCTTCTCCTTAAATCCATCACTCTTATGCAGCATGGAGCAAGGTGGGAACAGGGATTAAGTGAAAGCTGCCCTTTACCTCTTAGAGAAGTCTCCCTCCATCCCTTTCCAGAGGGTTTAAATCTCCTTTTCCTGGAGCACCCGCTGCTGTTTCTTACTCTACCCTCTCAGTTCTTTCTCTAGTTAATTACGTGCTGAACCAGTGTCTTCCTGTGTGTGTGTGGACACAAAGGGTCTTTCTTCTAAAACACTATGGACTTAACAAGATTACAGCATTTCCAACTATGCATCCAAGCATTATCTTTTTAAATATTATCACAGCTCTTTTGCACTCATAGCTTAAAATATTAAACAGCTTCTAAAACATCACTTTGTTTGCTCCCCTTTTTAACACCCTCCACACTGTCTGCTTTGTTTTACTAGATCAAGAACCTGAGAAGAAAACAATTTGTCTGATTAGAAATTACATGTATAAGTGTGAGAAACATCAGTGCCTACAAAATGTGCTTATCTCTCAGATTAGAGACAGATACTCATTGGAAAACTTGGTCTGTCCGTAGGCCTGTTTTTGCCTCACAGAAGGATGGCAAAGAGTTGAAGATATCTGACATGGTCTATGAACCTCCCTGGTAAAGAATATTTCAGCATGTGTTACATAAACACTTTATTAAGAGAAGAATAAACTAGACTTGATTGAAACCACACCAAATGGCTATTATCACAGGACATGAAACAAAGAAGCAGGGAGCAGGGTGATCTGCTTAGGAGGGTTTTCAAAGAAATTCAATGAAGGTGAATACCGCTCTCTCTCAACTTCCCTGGGAGTTTCCATTTTGCTGCAAGCATCTTGAAAAATCCTTACTCACCTTTTGTTTTTCACATACAGCAGCACCACAAACATTTTGCAAGTCCTACCATGAGAATGCATTGCTGTGCTGACAAGCTTCCAGTCTGTGGCTGACTCAGGTCGGCTGAGGTACCTGGGCAGAGAAGCTGACCTGTTCAGTGTTGCTCAGTCAGTGGCAAGCTATAAGCTGCATGTCTGCATTCTTCAGCATTTCCCTTCTGTAGGAAGAGATAAAAATATACCTTTCCATCCCCTGAGGTGTGGTGGTTTTTGGTTTTTTTTCTTACAGCTTAAGGAAAAAAACTTACAATCTGAAATATTCAGTAGATAAACTGTAATAACTTAATTGATGCTGGCTAGAGAATACAGAGGATGAGAGTTCAAGGGAGTAGTCTTGCCATATCTTTGTTACTTCATTCTGGGTAACACCACTGGCTACTGTCAAGACCTCACCTGGTCAACTGGCTGGCCCAGTTAGAGCTATGATGGCCATCACGTGATGATGGTAGGCTGAGGACTGCAGTTTTCTTATTAGGATATGGTTTTGATGAAAGAAGTTGTTTTTATGGAAATATATATCTATATCTATGTATGTCTCTCTATATATACAAAATATATATACATATTGTGAATACTATCACTTGTAATTCTGAGAATTCTCAGAAAATGTTTTTCCTTGCACAATTAGGGACCTATAATAAGGATGCTAAACAGCCCTATATTGTGTGACCAATGAAGCAAAGCAAAAAATCTCACAGTCCAGTTATAAACAGCTTATTTAAATGCCTCTATCCTTAACAGCTTGCTCAGAAGATTCCCTACTAAGCATTTCTGTGCTGTGTTGCTGAGACAAGGCATCAGAGCAAGAGCACTCCACTTGCAAGAGCAGTGTACAAGGATTTTTTTGCAGCCCACGGACACTGCCTGGTTTGTAGCCCTGCCTTCAGAGGAGTGTAGCTGTGCTAAGCGCTGAGGGGAAACAAGGGGATGTTTCAACCCATGGTGGAACCTAAGAAATCTTAGTTAGCCCAGAGGACAGCACTGGTGCTGCAGCAATGGCAGCAGTCATGCAAGGCTTTTGCATGGGTCTTCATCCCACATCCCTAAATTTTCAGGCCAATGCTCCAGCCCATACAACAAAATTGAGGGAAGCAGGAAGGAAGTGTGCTAGTGGCCCTTGTTTGGTTCCTATTGCTAAGCGGATAACTGCCTGCTATTTAGAGCAGGATGGTGTCCTCTGTCTGAGATCATCTCTTCCATTACAGGTGATGGTACAAACTAGATAACACAAAGTATTGAATCTGAAAAATCCTGGTACGAAGAACTGCT
>VZRE01010532.1:0-19042 GCA_013396775.1 Cephalopterus ornatus
TAAACAAACTCAGCTCCCTCAGCTGTTCCCCTTAAGACATGTTTCTAGACCCTTCACAAGCCTTGTTGCCGTTCTCTGGACACACTCCAGCACCAAAATATAATTTTTAAAGTGAGGGGCCCAGAACTGAACACAGTACTTGAGGTTTGGCCTCACCAGTGCCAAGTACAGGGGGGCGATCACTGCCCTAGACCTGCTGGATACACTATTTTTTATACAGGCCAAGATGCCACTGGCCTCCCTGGCCACCTGGGCACACTGTTGGCTCATATGGAACCAGCTGTCAACCAGCATCCCCAAAATGCATTGTTGTTTCTCTGTGTATATTGGGCAACATGGGCAGAGCAAGGCAAGTTATTTATGAGTTCTGTGGCTATAGAGAGGAGCTTGGTGTTGAGGCCTCCAAATCTGGAAGGACCATGTTTTCGTTAAAATAAGTGTAAATGCCATCTCTCTCAAAATGCCTGAGGTTTGCACAGTGCTCCTTCTTCCTGTATTGCTCGTGTTCTGTACTGTTTCTACAGCATATTGTTGCTGTAGTTTCCTTTTGTCTGTTATTGGTCTTTCAGTCTTTTACATTCTCCCATGTATAAACCTTATGGAACTTTCCTAATTTTACTTAAATATTAAAGCACCAAGCTCTTCCTGATCCTTTCTTTTATATCAAATGATCTTTAGGATGGTCATGCCCTGGGATTGCCCTGGGATGTTGTGCAGCAGCTGGGAAAGTTTCTGACATAAGACTTATTAAAGCCTTGAGCAGCCCACTGTGATCTCATAGCTGACCCTGCTTTTGAGCAGGAGAATATGCAAGAGTCTTCCTGAGCTCTCTTGCAGCCACATTTATTCACTGATTATGTGATTCTGTGAAACCATTCGAAGTTTTTTGCATGTGTATTTTATAGCAGTCTGATTTTTGATAGCCAAATTAGATCAGCCTTGACATTGAGAAGCATTTCTTTACTGAAAGAGTGGTCAAACCCCGGAACAGACAGAGTAGTCAAGGCCTGGAACTAGTTTCGTAGGGAAGTGGTTGATGCCCCAAGCCTGTCAAAGGCATTTGGATAACATTCTTTAGTGCTGGGCTTTGACTTTCGATCAGACTGAAATGGTTAGGGAGTTGAACTAGATGATTGTTGTAGGTCCCTTCTGATTGAAATACTCTATTCTGTGTACAAAAAAAAATAAAAGAGATTAGCATTAAACACTTCCTGAGCCTAAGGAAATCATGCCTTGAACTAGCTACAGAATTTCAAGTTCAGATTGTTAGTTTCTGTGAGCATATTTATCTTGTGCTAAATATCTAATGTATCTACCCTCTAATAACTTGAACGTTTTCTCTAGGGAGTTGTGAGGAGCTATGTGAATTGTAAAAGAAAACTTCCTACATATCTCAGGACTGAGACTAATTTCATAGTCATGACTTAGAATTATGACATTCACAGGCAAAACTATAAAATACATTCAGAACTAAAGCATATCATTTTTTGGCTGTGACTGTCCTCCCCTTTTTGCTCCTTCTGTAAGGCTTAGCACTTGTTTCTTGCAAATACACTTCTAATGGATTTATCTTTCTCAGCTTTTGCACTGAATCCCTTTTCTCCTTGCCAAAGCCTGTAGAAAGCTGTGAAGGCAGCAGGGATCGTACAGTAGTGTCCCTGACAGCCCTTAACTTAAGCAGGTGCCAGGTGTAGAAATGCCTTTATGCAGCAAGTGAGCTTTGTGGGAAGAAGTGATTGCACTTGGGGGTGGCTTTATAAGATCGTTATGAAATCCAGATATTTAACATGTTGGGTACCTATGCTAGGGCCATGCCAGAAATCTGAGGAGCGATATAAATTACTATGGTTTATATTGCAGCAACTTAGGTCAGCATTTAGCTGTCTTTATGCAGAAACTTTGGACTATGCTCAACAGTTAAAGTGTAAAGTTTGTAGGATTAAGTGGTGGTTATCCTTTTTCACTATATAGTTATGTCTTAATCTACAAATGCCTAAGGAAGGGCCTCTGCTGATCTTTTTATATGTTTGAGCTCTTTTCAAGCACTCAGTTTCATAATTTCTTCAAGTAGTGCAAATACCACCCCCTGAATTCTTCATATACTCCCAAAGCCCCCAAAATAGCTTTGTTTGCAGCTCAAGCTGAGTAATTATATCTAGATTTTAATTTTACACAGTGTGTACTATAAGCTCTCGGACGTAACAGTTGGGCTGTAATTAGGGGTAGATGATTAAACTCCATCATCTAAACTTCTCTAATTCCTACAGCTGAGTCGTGAGCAAAATTACAGTGACTGGTGAGTGCCACAGAATTTGTCCATGAGGAGGTGCTGATCCTCAGAGTAGATTCTGGTATGCGCAAGAACACAGTGATGCTGTTTCTTGTGTGTTTTCTGTATTATCTAATTTTTGGTTTTTATTGTCAGTTTGTGGATTTAGGGAATTTTTCAAAGCAACTGACATTTATCTCTGAGCCCTTTAGAAGTACTAATTCTTTCCAAAAGAAACCTGTTTGCTATTCTGATTTGGGATTTTAGAATTCAGGATTTTCATCTTTGAAACCTGCTGGAGTACACATATTTGCCTGCAGCTCCTTTGCATGACATCAGTCTAGCTCCTCCAGTAAAAGACTGGTGTTTTGGCTCACAAAATGTTCCTCTTTATCTTCCTGTCTTTAGGTGGTGGTTTTTCACCGTCTGTGTTTGTCTCTTTGTGAAGGGCTAGGCTGATCTGTGGCTGCTACTTCAATCCAAGGTCTTGGCTGGGGGGAAAAACAACCAGATTTTGTTTTTTTCCTGTGATGGCAAGGCTGTGGTGCTGCTGATGCTTGGAGAAAGCCCAGGACTGCAATGCTGTTAGAGGAGCTGGGGATGGGCTGCAGTGTTTCAGTCACTCATGTTTTATCCTTGGAGGGGACAAAGGAAGGAAAACACATTAGTTACAGCTGTAGTGTACCTTTAGTAGCACCATCTGTCAGAGTAAATTAGTCTTGAAGAGGGATGGCTGTGATAAGACTTGTTAATAAATAAAAGTGAGAGCCATATTTGGGTTTTGCCACCCACACTGTCTTCCAGCTGCATTACACCATGGGAAGATACTAGATAAAGAATGTATCTGAGACACAGGGTGCTGCAAGGCAAAATCAAATCATATCTTCTGTAGGACATTAGGCTTGGTCTTCAGCACTACAGCCACTGAGAAGCCTTGGCTCTGAAATCCTGCCTTGATTTTAGGTGTTTGAGGCTTTTCTGTTCTGGATATCAGTTAAACAGTTTTGGAAGTCATCTTGTAACATGCTCTGAAGCTGATTTTAATTTCAGGCAGGTCTGTGTTAGCACTGGACTTCATGATCTTGGAGATCTTAATGATTCTATGTTTCCTCCTCTGCAGGTCTGTCCTAATGTATTTAATAGGGAAAGAGAAATTCCCTACCTACCCCTCCAAGCTGTTTTAGTATTGACTCTGAACCATTCTGGACTCAGTGTTACCCTGCATGCATTGAGTCTGGTTGCCTCACCTCTGGTCCTAAACTCCTTCCTTTCATACAGCTTTAAATCTTAATTTTAACTGAAGGAACTGATTTTTTTCAGAAAGAACATAGAATCTCCATTGTTAGTTTGTGTGTACTTGATGGCAACTCATCTTCAACAGGTCATGCTTGCTTTAATAGCCTCTGTCCTTACTCATATGCCAGGTTGGACGAGTCAATGCACTTTGATTTTGTGTTGTATTCCCCATTATTGCCTGGAGCTGTACATGCTTTGCTGGATACAGAAGCCCTTTGCTGGTGAAGTATGCTTTCCTTTCAGTCATGTACAAATTAGTTGAATCCTGCAAAGTGTTCTTTTAGGTGACTCTGGTTGTGTTTGTTTCTGGTTTGGGGTTTTTTTTTCACCAACTGAAACAAAGACTCAAAGTTAAACATCTGTCTGGTGTCTGCTTGGTGCTTGGGTTCTGCTGCTGAAGAGAAGATCTAGCTGTGATCCAATGAAGTGCCAGTGTCCAGCAAGACACCAATTTATTATGCTGAGTAGAGTTTAACTGCTGCAGCTGCAAGCACTGAGGATCAGTTCAGTATCTGCAAATGCTTGGATCAAGAAGTTAACAGAGCACATGCAGGCTGGTTGAATGCAGCTCTGGCTCTCAGCTGCATCAAGTGCTTTATGCTTCTGTTGTTAGCTGATATGACAGCTTTTGTATTCATACGTGCCATCAGTTTTCATGTAAAGCTTTGTGGGGTTTGACAGAAAAGTCAAATTCTTGTGTTCAGCATGCGTTGTTCTATCTGGATTATTCCGGTGTTTTACAGTGTGGTTACAAGGATTTGAAATTTTTATTAGAAAGATTTTTTTATAGTTCAAAAGTGTTAGTATTTTTGGTTTATGACAAAAAGTTACAACTCTTCCTTTGAGAACAGAAAAGTTTATGGAATTCAAGCATTTACTTATAACCTTGAAAATTTCTGAAGAATTTATTTGTAGTATGTAATTGAAAACTTTTATCCAGAAACAAAATACATCCCAGCAGCCTTAAAATAAAGATTTTTTAGGGTTGACTACTGCTATGATATCTGCACTTTGACTGATTTGCATAAATTTAACAAAATTTAATGTTTAGACCAAGACGCTTAGTTCGGATGATGTTTTTAAATTTTAGCCTTGCTAGTAAGAGTATAAGGCACTGTAAACAGAAGCTGCGTATCATGCCCCTACTCCTGAAAAACAGTCTCTCACTATCCATGTGCATTAAAATAAGCAAAGTCATTCAACTTTGGTGAGAATTACTGTAGTAGTACCCTTTTTTCCTTGATTTTAAACTAAAGTAGCTCAATGTTAACATCTTTGCTCATGTTCAGGACTCCAGCATTAGGTCAATAAGTGGTAATTCTACAAAGGTTTTACAGTCAGTACAAGCAAATAAAAAGAAATAATGTTTTTAAGTGTGAGACTACGAAAAGCCATTAGAGGATGTAGCCATTTTATGCTGCAAACGCTTTTCTCTCATATGTGTTTACAGGGCGTTTTAGTGCTTCATTTGAAATCTGTGATTTTTTAATTCAATGAATTAATTTGACTTTTACATGTGTGGCTTTTTTTTTTGTTGACAGTTGAGTTAGGAGTCTCCATGCTCTCACGACTGACAGAACTTTAGTGAGGTCTCAAGATTTTTAATTAATGCTATCATTGCTGTGCATATGTACAATTAGTAAATTAATTTGCCTTTTCCTTAACTTTCCTTCTTGTTTATAAAGTATGTATGTAGGCTGTTAATGGGTATAAGAGTTGGTGATTGTGAAACAAAAGTTTTTCTTTCATTGAAGTGCCTGGTTAGGCATCAGTCCTGTGTGCACATATTAAAGTGAAAGCAATTCCTCTCTGGCATTAGGTATTCCCTTCAATGGCAGCAGCAGCAGCAGCAGTACAACAAGCAATCTCCCCATGCAGAATGAATGACAGTGTCAGAGCTTTATTATGCAAACTTATGCTTCCTTGGAATCCTCCAAGTGCATGATGACTTTTTTAGCTGGAAGAGATAATCCATTCAAGGCAATAGCAAATACTGTGTCTAACGTTAGAATGCACCTTGCTTTCATATACTTTACTTCATATAAATATTCCTCACAACTTTCTGCAGCTGTTCACAGTCCTTATGTATCTAATGCTCAGAAGATGAAGGCCGTGAGCCAAACTAAAGCCTGAATTTGAGTTGTTTCCATTTTTATCACAGCAAATAAGACCAGTTATCTCTGTTGTGACTTTTAAGATACAATGTTTGCCTTTGTCTGGTTTTTCTAAGTCGAGAAGTACTTCTCTCCTCTGGGTTGGATCTTCTTTCACTGGTATAAAGTGGAACACGTTTTTACTTTTAGGTGAGTAGTGATGAAGAAGTTTAAACTTGCATCTCTAGGAGAATATAACTGATAAAATAACGGAATACTTGTTAGATTCAACAGTGAGGTGGATTGAAAACTGACTGACTGGGCCCAGAGACTTGTGATCAGTGTCACAAAGCTGAGCCAGCCAGAGGCCAGACAGTAGAGTTGAGCTCAAGGGGTGGAAACTGTCGCCAGTACTACTTAAGTGAGTGGTCTGTACAATGGGTCCGAGTGGGCTCTCAGCAAATTCACAGGTGATGCAAAACTGGGAGGAATGGCTGATATGCTAGAAGTTGCCATTCAGAAGGACTTGGACAGGCTGGAGAAATGAACTGAGAGAAATCTCCTGAAGTTCAACAAAGGCGAATGCAAAGTCCTACCTGTTCAGGGAAATGACCCCAGTACACACTGGGGAACACCTTGCTGGAAAGCAGCTCTGCAGAGAAAAACCTGGGGATGCTGGTGGACAACAAGCTGTCCATGAGACAGCAAAGTGCTCTTGTGGCAAAGAAGGCTAACTGTATCCTGGGCTGGATTAGACTGCCAGCAGGTGAAGGGACATGATCTTCCCATACCTGGATAGGTGTGAGAGCTGGGACTGTTAAATCTGGAGAAGAGAGGGCTTAGGGGGGCAACTTCTGCATCTCTGTAAATAGCTGATGGGAGGGAATGAAGAATAGGGTGCTAGACCTTTCTCAGTAGTGCTGACTAACAGGACAAGAGGCTATGGGCAGAACTGAAAAAAATAGGGAATTCCATCAAAACAAAAAAGATTACTTTTTTACTGTTATGGTGGTCAAAAACTGGTGTAGGTTACCCAGAGAGGTTGTGAAGTATCTGTCTGTTGAGACAGTCAAAACCCGCCGAACATTGTCTTTGGCAGCCTGCTGTAGACCACTGAGTTCCAAGGCCCCTGTCACAAGCAGGGACACCATGAACCCACTTGAGCAGGAGATTGGTCTAGACAATCTCAAGAGGTCTCTTCCAATCTCAGTGATTCAGTGAAAATGCTGACCAGTGATGGAGCAGAAAGAAAAAGGATTTTTTTCTCTTGACATTCAAGTGTTGTCCAATGTCAGATATGTAGTAGTGAATGTTATGGTTATAGTTCATATCATGGTAGTGTTTTAGATTGTATGTTGAGGAATTTTCTTATCTTCTGCTTCCTTGGTAGGATTGTCTGAATATTAGATTATGCATCAAAAATAGGCTATACATGTAATAAAAAACAGATCAAGATTACACTTATGTATGGTAGTATTTGTTAGAACATAAATGCAGAAATTGTCATCCTTGTTTTGCATATCTGTAATAATGCTTCTTCTCTTCCATGTTGTTCTTCGATTTTTGCCATGTTTCTTTAGAAAAATCTCCATAATTTTTATTCGAAATTTTGAATTAGGAGTCTTGATGGTAACTTTTTATATAAACGGAATTGTTTCTGTTGCAGCTTCTATACCAAAGGAGAAAACTTAAATGTGAATTCGCTTTTTTTTTTTTCCCCAAATCTTTCTTTCCTTTGGCCGCATCACTTCTTTCTCCATTTCCTCATAATTTGAAAGAGGATAAATATACCTCTTGTTTTTCTTAATACCGCTTAATGAGATTTTTACTGTAAAGATGTTTTATGTTGAAACAAGTTCTATTTCACTTAAAAAAATGGCTAATTCCTAGTTGTCAATGCCTTGTGTTGAATGTAGTTCTTTATATGAAATGCCTGTGTCAAACAATTTTCTCAAAGGAGTTTTTATCAAAAGGATAACTGAGATAATCTAGATAAAAGCATAAGAAATGGTATTGATTCATTTGAGTCATAAGCAAGGAGTTAATTTTTAAAAAATCATTAGATTCTGTGTTTGTACAGAAAAACAAATGTCACTCAGAGTGCTTACTAGAAGTAAAAACCTCTTATCTGTGTTTTCATGATTAGTAGAAAACTAGGGGAAAATCCTCTTCCTCTTCATATTTATTTTATTCTGAGTATGTCGAACACAAAACAGTCCCAGTCCTCTTTAGAGGAGTACTAGTATCTACTTCAATTATTGGGGGTTTTGAGGTTAATACCTACCTTATGGGATAATGTCAAACTTCTGTAAAGCCTACCAGTAATGAGATGTTATAATTTAAGGAATGAGCTTTCACAGTAAAGCTCTTTGGCTCTGATCCACTCATGAGTTTATTATATTTCCCTGAACCTCATAAAATGGGAACATAATTTGTGCAACAATTCTGATGTTTTTTTGGTTCAGATTCCAGATAGCTAACCATGGTATATCAGCTAAATTAATTGGGAAAGCCATTGTGTTCTTTGTTCATATTTAGGAAGTCTTTATTGCTTCATCTGCTCTAAAGCAGTCTGGAGAAGACGTGAACCCATGTCCCTTCATGATTTCCTTCTCTTCCTCTGCTTTTTTTTATCATGTTCAGCTTTTTCAATTTGGACCATTTTGTTACAAAGAAATCTGACTGAACATGTTGTTATTAACAAGGATTCTTTATGACAGTAAGGATCTGATACTTGCTTTGTAATATTTAATGCTTAAAGGAGGAATCTAATTTTTATTTGTCTCTAAAGTACTCATAGTACTTTCTCCTGAAATACAGAAAAATCTTGCCTGTGTGAACTGGGACATGGAAAGTTCTTATATGTGTTCAAAATCCATATCCCAAGTCATGTAAGTGCAGATTGTGAGGGCATGGGTGAAAGTGAGACATCATTTTATCCACTACTTCTGCTAGTCCTTCTTCAGCTGCTTTATTATGCTTGCCATTGCTCATTTTTCAGATGGTCTATAAATCTGAAGGTATCATCTGAGTTGTGAATGTTCTGGTTTTAGTATCCAGGAGGAAATAAAATCATATTACTAAAATCTCTTAAGTGTCTCTGTCCTCACTGTACTGGGACAAATATTTTTCATTTATTTTTGCTCCAAAATAGTTCTGGAAATTCAATGCATAGTGAATGTTGGCTTGATGTGTTTTCTTCCTCTTCAGGTTTCTTTACTCTCCTCCTCTTCATGTCTGAATGTGTTGAGAGCTTAACGTGGTGGAAGAGCATGACCACACAGTGAAAGTCAGAGGGTGTGCAAATCATACTTTGCACTCCAGAAAATCCTTTAGTTGCCTATGCTGTTACTGCTGACATTTTCAATAGTTGCATGTATTTTACTTCTGCATAACTAGTACAGAATAAGATGAGAGAGAGAGAAGATAGAGGTGTTGGGAATAGGCACCTTGGGGCACTGAAGTCATGTAAAGTTTTGAAAAAGAAGCAGTTTTGTTCCCAGCTTCAGTTTGTGAATGGGATTTGCACTGTCATAGGTTCCCTGAGTTGGCTTCTTGTTCCCATTGCAATTAACTTTGTTTTGCTGTTCCAGAGTAAATTGTTTATTCTGCTGTCTGTCATCTGTATTCCACTGAGCTTGACTGGACTTATATTTGGATGTCAAGGCATTGAGTTGGTGTCAAGAGTATCCAGATGCAATTTGGTAAGCAGACATACTGATTTACACCTATTTCTTCTCATTATGGTACATTAGCTTGTTGTGCTGAAATTGCAGAATATGCTAATGTAGAGTTGCAAGTAATTTAAGAAGATTCAAGCATAAGGGATTTTATTAGCAATGTGACAAATATAAAGTGTAGAAAACAGCCTGAGTGGGTAGGGGTGAGCTACCTACAAAAAGCTTAGTCATTATAATCTGTGGGTGGGATTATTTTTCCTGTTTTGCCTCACCTGGTGAGGACCATTTGTGTTGATACCTTACAGCAGGAACTGTGAGGAAAAAAAATAAGATAAAACAAATCATACTAGATTTTCAGAACACTTCTATGTGAGGAAGAAGCAATCTGTGCAAGATAGGGCAGAATGTGAAAGATTTTTCTGAAATGGTTGTCATAAGAAGTAAAAGAATGACTATTTAGGAACCAAAAAATGTGAAATTATTGAAATTGAAGGATACAATGTGGGATCACTTGGAAATGAAGATGATCGCATGTAAAAGCTTGAAGGACTTTGAGAATTAATGGAAAGATCTATAAATATCTATTTCCATTCCTTTATTGCTTCAAGAAAGGTATTGTTGATTCCTTGACATGCCAATAGGTGTATTGCAGGGGGAGTCCAAGATTAGAAGCACTTTGTGATCTAGATTCACCCAGTATCACTGTACTAAAGCAACACTGAGAACTGATAATGTTATTCCAGATGAGATGGTTTAATGTTTCAGGAATTTCTGAGCCATCTGCAGTTGAAAGCATAGGGTACAGCTAAAAGGCATTCTTGAAATCATTAATTACTCTGTAGAGTGGCTTCTCTAGCTGGAAGAGTGTTGACATGACTATCAAGTTTGACAGCTAAAAACCCAGTTGTCTCTAGGTATGAAAACATTGAGTTTCTACTTTGAAAACTAAGGTGACAGTATTAATTTGAAAGTTACAAACAACAAGTAGTGTACAGATGTGACTATTAATGATTTGACCAGGTTGCAGTTATAGCTGTGTGTTTCATTCCATCCTTAGAAATGCAAGATACATTCATGAATCAAAGAAAATATGTACACTTCATAAAGTGGTTTACACATCAGTCAAAGAAATAATTTCTAGGCTGCTATGTATTTGAAGGAGCATAGATAATAAAATTGCTTAGTAATCAATGCAGCTTTGATTACAATTAAGTTGTATTTAAATGTCTTAAGCTTATCCATAAAGCTGATTTTCAGATAAGAAATGTTTATAATGCATGAATCATTGGCATACTAAACTGTTCAAATTCAATTCTATAATCTTGTATTTCCAGTCTTCTTCGTGGTTACAGGTTTAGTTTAGAACATAGGTTCTATATTATGCAGATAAGACTGTTGCATAAAGCAGTTAAAATTAAAAAATGGAGTTTGGTTTCTTTAAGATGGATAAGGAAAACCAGATTTGTTTCTGCTGTGAAGACCTTGATCTCACTAAATGCACAGGAGGGATGGTTCTGAAGCTGTACCATGTGGCGTCATGCAGTTCCACTCACCTTCTTCTCAAGGTACCTTGCACATATTGGTTCATATAACTGCTTTTATAATGTCCATGCTTGTGCAACAGTGCAGTGCTGAAGTGGCTGCGGTGTTTATTGTGAAAAATTCTGTTATTTTTCTAGTCTTCCACACCAGTCAGAAGCTCTTCATGGTTCTGTAACAGTTAAGCTTTTTTTTATCTCTGGGTTTTAACCAGTGCATTGCTGATCCAATAAGCAGTTTTATGCAACCAAGTGTTTTATTCAACCAAAACTAAAGTGGAATCCAGACAAGACTGTATGGGCAAATATGACGTAAATTTTAGCTAATGATTTGCTGTCCTAACCAGTCTTTTGAACTTCTCAGCCTTTCTTGGCTTACAAACTGCTGAAATAAAAGTCCCAATCAGCATAATCTTCAAATATAAAAAGAGCTTTAGCATTTTTTTTAATGGTGATTATCTTGAATCTGGATTTCCCGCAGAAGTTAAGAGAAAAGTTATAATTCTTTGATGAATCGATGGACTATAAATCACATTTGAACTGTATTAAACCCTTCTGAATCTCTGTCAGGACAATTGATAGGGCAAAGCAAGTTTTTGCAAATTACTCCAGTCTTGGAGATTGTGCTAAAGACTTCACCACATATGTTTCTTACAAGTAATCACTATAGTCAACCCTGTGTCTTCTGTGGGTTTTTTTTAGTTAGTTTATTATTATTATTATTTTAACATTTACAAATACCTTGATTTAATTTTTTTAATTTTGCACATCTTCGTGTTCTTCAGAAAGTTCTCTTAGGTATTTGTGTCCTGAATGCTCTCACCACTACAGTCTGCTTGACAGCGGTTGTCCTGCATTACTGTCAGGTATTTGCATCAAGAAGACCTTGCCTAGTAAGTGGCTGTAAACAGCGGTGCTAACAGTATTACTAGATTACCCAGTTCAGCAGTTTCTGTAGCTCAGAAAGATTTTAACAGAACTTTTGTTTGACTAGGATGAACTTCAGACTGAAGAGCAAGACCACATCTTGAATCCTGATGGTTTTAGCCCACTGGAACCACCTCCCTCCTATTTTGCAACTTACTATTCTAGTTCTCTCCAAAGGACTTGCAGGTAGAATGGTACATTCTCTTCCTGTCTTTTAGTGTCTTTGGATACACTGCCTACTCTTTTTATTTTAAGATTTTTTTCTCTGTTATTGGCTGGAAAAGGTTTGTGACTTTAGGGGAAATAAGAAAGAAGAAAAAAACTTTGATTTTGGAGGCAGCATAAATACACTGTGGCTAAGGGGTAAAATGTTGTGGTTTTCACTTTAGATTCAGTAGGAACTGTTTCTAGATAAGAGAAATACTACAGTTTGACACAGTTGAAAACTTACATGATACTGTCAAGAGCAGGTCAAGGCAGTGATGGGAAGCCAGGCACAATCACTTGACAAGACTTGTGTGAGAGACCCTGAATGGTGTCCTCTCAGGGACCTTCATGCCAGAGTTATTCCTCTTCTCCCTCTGGTAGTTAGGACTGACTGAAGGGTATGTTTTGGCTGCACTGCCAGGCCAAGTAATCACTATCCTGCAGGTGGTTATGTGCTCTTCAAAGTAATTTGCAGCTTGGCTTTCTTTATTAATTTATGACTCAGGTGGGGCTGCCTTATTCTGTTCTGATAACACAATATTGTACATAAAGTATGATGCTCAAACAGACTATCACTCTACTCTTGCTCAAAATCCCAACTTTTTGCATTATGCAGGACTGTTTAGTTTATTTCACTGTTTCATCAGAAATAGTGTGCATGACTTTCAAGACTATGTGGTCTTAATCAAGCATTGTCCAAAAAACAGCCTTTGGTTTGAATTTGGCTTTTTCTGTGCAGCTGAACATAAAACGCAAGATCAGAAGTGTCTAAATTCAGCAAGATTACGGCTTTGAAATTAGGAGGCTTCAAGTGCAAAGTGTGGAAAAGGAAAAAAAAACCAAAAACCCAGTTCTTTATTAAAAAACCCGACTAGACAACAAATGGTGCAGCCAAAACTTTCAAAAGAAACAAAACGAAGTCCCAAATCCCCAGGCTGGGGGGAGGGAGAAACCTGCGGCAACCGGGGGGCTGAGGGCAAATTCTCCTCAGCAGATCAGCAGCTGCTCGCAGCCACGTCAGGGACTGGCAATGGGTCCCCTTCTCACAGGCACAGTCTCAGGTCAGACAGTTCTGATAATGCAGTCTCACACCCCGAAGGGCAGACTACCTCGCTCAGAGATGTGTCGGTCTCTCTCCTCAGTTGCTCTCCACGCGGTATCTGGCAGGGGAAAAAAAACCCTCAGGAAAAAAAAAAAGAGGAGGCAGCCGAAAAAACCCTGATACATCTCCTGCTCCGTCTGTCGGTGGAAAAGACCAATCCTCCCGCCAAAGGGCTTCCGAGGCATGGCGCTGGCCCCCTCTCTAGAGGGAACTTCTCCCCCGCCCCGCCCGGCTCCCGCGCTGTCCAGCGCATACCGCTCCGCTCCATCTCCCACTCCTTACTTCACCGACCCTGGAAGAAACAGATGGGGTGGGTGGGGGCGAGGGCAACACTGGGGAAGAAATTCCAACATGTCTTTTCAAACCCATGACAAGAATTATCTTGAATTTCTGTTATAATTAAGAATTCCATAGTTCACAAAACTCAGAGCTAAGCTGTCACATTTTGAGTGGACAACCTGTATTTGAATCTTTTGAAACAAAACTGAATCTCTGAAGTAAAACTGAAATGGGTTCCTAGGTGCAGTACTGCCCAAAGATGTTTGAAGCTCTGGGGAACACACTAGAGAGAGACACCTCGTAAGCAGCAACTTCCTGCCATCCTTCGAGAAAATGTTTCACAGCTCTTGACGAGTCCATTAGCTGTGACTGAGATCCCAAAATCTGAGCTGGCACAGGAAAGCCAATGGAGTTTGATAGCAGATGATGTTTTTCTGCAACTGGAAAGCCATACTGACAGATTTGCTCTGTGTTGTTTGTTGCAGCACACTTGTCTCTGATGAGTTTTCATTGCCCCATGTTTATGCAAGACGAATCAATGGTGCTGAGGTGTTCTTCCGTGTGGAGCCACCTCCTGCTTACGAAGATGTGCAGCGCTTGAACACCTCTGAGCAGGTATGGGCTGCAGGCGCTTCAAGTGTGACTTTTTTCTAGTGCTATAAGAGTAAGGTTGCTATGAGGAGTGGTAAATGTAAGCCAGGAAGACACATTTGATCACAGATGTGGCTTGCTGTAAATTAATCACTTACCTCTAGAGTTGAAAAGTTTTCCCCAGTTGGAAAGCTCTGCCTGGACATGGGAGAAGGAGCAAAAAGCACCATGGAGCACACCTGTTGTTGGTTATTCTAGACCTTCTTTCTTTACTTCCTTCATGCACCTGCACTACTGGCATGAGGGACTAGGTCAGGGTTTTGCCATGACTGGTGATCTCTTTTCACTGGTGTTTTCAGAACACAGGTGCTTTTCCCCCAGAAATACTCAATAGGACAAAATTGGCTGACCTGGATGGTGAGCATTAATATTAGACATTCACTAGCCTCGATTTTGCAGTTAAACACATATCACATAGTCACTGTGCAATTAAGCAAAAGCGTTCAATTTCTAAGGCAGATATTGCAGGTCTTAGAAAATGCCAGAGAAAGATGTTGACTTGTAATTTTTCAACTTTTGTATTGTATTCCAGGGAGCTGCATTACCATTAACTGTCATGAATTGTGTTGATTCGGGGGAAGAGAGTGAAGGCCAGGGCTCTCAAGGTAAAAAGTGCATTTTAAAATTTGTTCTACAGCTGTTCTACCTAACACAGATAACTTGATGTAGCAGCAACACTATTAGTTATTTGAAAGACACCATACTATAAGCCAAAGATCATGATTGTTTTGGGCAGTGGGAACAAGGATTAATGTTTAAAATGCATACAAGGTTGTTTGCACTTCAGATACAAAAAGAAAGATGCACTCCCTTTTTAATAATCTACAAGTTAATTGTTGACACTATATCCACATGCTGCAACAAATGATGTCCAGCTCCAGTACTTCCTTTTGTTTGGTGAATGTGATGGGTCCTGTTAACGTTTTGTTGCTGATGACAATAGGAAAAGGATAGAATAATGCTGTACTGTGTGGATCTAAATTAGGAATTACTCTATTATAGAGCCTACACTAGAAGAGGTACTAAATTGTTTCTGCATACTGGTACAGGACATATTTAGATTGCTCTTAGAGACCACATCAAGCTTTGCTCAGCACTGTTTAGAAAATGATGCCAATGTTTCAAGTAATTTTCAGCCTAATCTTTGTTGCAGTGTGTGCTTGTGGTTAAATATTATTGGCTTCCAGGTAAGTTAAAGGCAGCTTTTTCAATACAGCCTCTGAAAATCTGTTCCAATTTTCATTTGAACTTGCCATTATGGCAATATTGTCATATGTGCAACAGATGGCTCTTTGCCTATTTCCACAATATTCACATCACAAGAGAGTAAAGACACTGTGGCAGGGGAGAAGCCCCAGATCTTTCATTTGAGTGGGACCTGAGTTCTGCCAACCTACTTCTCAAACTGTAGAAAACTTTGGTGTGAAGTGCATCAGTTGAAATTTTCCTATTAAGTGGTGTCAGGGGGGGAAAAAAAGTGTACAGAAAGTCATACTTAAACCAAATGTCAACTCTATCAAAGTTCCCTTAAATGGACGGTCTGCCTGAAACCTTCAAGCACAAACAAAAAAAGGGTAACAAACGCAAGGCTACCTGGTGACTTCTTAAAGTTATGAGAAGGGGAAACAGGAAAAGAATACTATAGAAAATGCAACTGCTGTGAAGGACAGTCAAGAAAGTTTGTTTTGTTTTTAAAAAAGGCTATGATGAAGCAGTATTAGAGGCCTCTGTATTTGAAAACTTCCTTTGCAAGAAGCAAAGGTAGGTCTCCACCTGAGAACATATGACAAGGTGTACCCTCCACGCCATCATTTTAACTGGTTTGTCCAATATTTTTGTTTAATAAAGAAGTCTCTAGAGAGGCATTTAAATACCAGACTGCCTGTTAAATTCAGATAAAAAAAAGAAAATGAGCATCTTAACAAAGAAAATTAACACTGCTTCTTCTAGATGCCAAGGCTTCCCAGGGGCAATGAACTCAAGAAGAAGAAATAGTTGAGCAGTATCTCTTCCTTTATTTATATTTAGGGAGGTGTACAACATCTGGCTGGCTGGAGTTAATTTTCTTCGTAGAAGACTATGGTGCTGTTTTGGATGTGTGACCAAAACTGTTCATAACACACAAATGTTTTAGCTCTTGTTTAGTAGTTCTTGGGCAGCACTGAGGCTTGCTTCATCTCTTACTCTGCCATTCTCCCTGCAGCATGTAAGCTGGAGAGGGGACACAACTGAGACTGAGGACTCTATCTGACCAAAGGCATGTTTCACGTCATACATCATCATACTCAACAACAAAGACCTGGGGGGAGTTTTCCGGGGTTGCCGTTTTTCAGAAACTGGACGAGCAACAGTCATCTGGTGATGAGCAATTACTTTTGCATCACTTGTTTTTCTTTGGGTTTGTTGTTTTTTTAGTTCTCCACCTCTCCTCACCTCCTCTCAGCTGCCCTTATTTCAGACCAGATGTTCTACCACTTCTGCCGTTCCAGTTCTCCTTCCCATTTTGCTGGGGGAGAGTGAGTGAGTGAGTGAGTGACTGACTGACTGACTGTAGGGGACTGAGCCGCCTGCTGGGGTTAAACCACAGCAGGAATGAAATATAAAATAGGGGCATATCTTGGACTTGTGGCAGAGTAAGTCTATGGGTTGTCTCAGCTGATGCGCTGTAACAGTCTATAAATAAAACCTGAACTTCTAGTTTATGTTGGCAGTTTGTCATGCAGGGCATTTATGTATAATGCCATTATTCCCTTGGCTTCATTAGGGCTGATAATTAATATTACTCCCCATGGAAGTTAAAGCTACGCACTGCTCTCTGCCAGCAGAACCAGGGGATTCCTCACTGCTGGCTGCAGGAGGAGCTCTAAGCTTCTCTATGCCAGCTAAAATGGTTTTACTGACTTCAAAAGCACTCTTGTCCAACAGAATAGGACTTTCCTTGCTGACTGTAGTAGGAAGGCATGCAATCTTCCCCTGGTGGCAGCAGGTGCTTGGTAGCTGCTCTGTATCATCACAAACTAGGTACATGCATTTCTAGTACACATCGCCTTAAGCCAATTAGTGCTCTGATGTCTGGAACATTAATTTTATGAAGAATTATCGTAAAATCATAAAGTTGCCTCATCAATCTGTTATAATCCCCATTTCCTGCACCGCTGGGGGGGAGGAGGAGATAGAGTCTGGGAAGGAAGGAGGGATGGGTGGAAGGTGTTTTGCTCCCCCAGGCTGAATCTGTTTTCCCTGTGATGGTAATTGATGACTGATCTCTCCCTTTCCTTATTTCAAGTCATGAGCCTTTCATGATATTTTTTTCTCCCCTGTGCAGTTGTGGAGAGGAGGGATAGAGTAGCTTTGATGGGTACCAGGCATCCAGCCAGGGTCAACCCACCATATTTTTTTTAACTCTTGCATGAGCAAGAATATTGTTTTCTGCAATATGCCACATGCCATCAGATGGAGGTACAGAACCAGGCTTAGCATGAAACAGACATAGCTTCTTCCTGTCTGTTCATTAAATGGCAGTTAGGGGAATTGCAGCATATAATTTCACCCTAAGGAAAAGGAGGGTTGTTGATTAATTGGAAGGATGAAACGTATCACAAGAATTCAGGAAAATCTTTATTTTAATAAAGAACATCATGAAACAAGGTTTTTAATTTCTTTACAGGGACTGGTTTTTTACAAGCTACCTAATTGCAAAAGGTGATTGACCTCTCTGGCCATATGCTGTCATAACTTGGTGCAACTGCTTATCTGCAGGAGGATTTTGGGCCCTGTGAGATCCAGCTTTCTCTCTAAGAAAACTGTAGCTCCCTTCTCTCTGATCAGGTAGTTTAAGGTGATTTTTGTTCTAGGCAACACTGTAGTCTTTTGTTGCTCCAGTTGTACAAGACTGAATAGGTTTCTAAAAATGTTTAAAGAGGCTTTAGACTAGAGATACTGTTGAGTAACTGTGAATCTGTGCACACATACATGCACTTCTAGGCTTTTGTGTCCATGGAGGGGAAATATCCGTAACAATCTCTATTAATGGCTTCTACAGACTTACTTTATTCTGATTACTTTTCCTTTACTGTTCCTGATTACTCAGCTGAAGAAATCTGCATGTCTTCCAGCAGAGCAAGCCTTTCCCCTTCAAATGCGAGCTGCAGGCCTGCTGAAGTGAACAGGCCTTTGCAGAAACAATCTAAAAGTGACTCTGTGCTTCTGCACTGCCCCTTGCCTCAAGATGACTCGATTTTCTCTATCTGTGATTATGTAATGGTTCCTTAAAAGAATATTTTTTAGAAAGTTGGTACTTTGAACCTCATGCCTGCAGAAATCAGTTAGTGTCTCTGAATAGAGTACCTTACATTACAGCAGTGTGTGTGTGCTTTGCTAAACCTCCACCCTATCCCTTAGCCTTGCTGCTCTTTTGGCTTTCACACCTAGAAACAGGGTTTGTAGCAGGCATTGCTAGTTTGGGTAGGAGGGAGAGATGGTGGAAGATGAGGAGGAGGGGCACACAGATTTCCTCAGTGCACTGACATCTAAAATCTTGCAAGGGCAGTTATCAGTATAAGCAATTTAAAGCAAAATCAACTTGCATATTTGGTGCTAGCCTATAAATTTACTGTCCTTTTCTTGATCCTCATAGCATCAAAAACCAAAAAAAACCCAAAACTCAACACAATCCATGGTGGATAGCAGATGAAGCTACTTTGATGTCAGTGATCCAATTCAGTGGCTATGGGGAAACTGCTAGTGTGACTATAGAGTCCTTGATTCTGCAGACAGTCCTAAAAAATACACTAGTCAAGAGTAATTACTCTTGTAATTTTTACTACAGGATATTGGAATCCCCTTAGTAGCTGCTGATACAGATTAGCACTCAAAATGTAAGTGCAAATGGGATGTTTTAGTAAGAGCCATTTATTTTCTATATTGGGAGCATGTCTATCTGGATTACACTTGCTGTTTTGAGGAATGTTTTCATAGAATCATAGAATCAGATGGATTGG
>VZRE01010545.1:9986-23253 GCA_013396775.1 Cephalopterus ornatus
TCTCCCCTTTCCACCTAAAATGTGCAAAAAATAATCGCGTGAAAACATATGGACACCTCCTCTTTAAAAAGCATTGACTTTAGTAGGTGCTTCATTCACTTCAGACTAACACCGCCTTAGATTCTTCACACTTGTCACATTAGTATATTGATCTAATCACCAGATCAGGTTGCAATTCAAATGGTACTGGGTATTAGAATCACTATAATGGACATTGAAAGCTTAAAACAGTTGTTTCCAAAATTTTTACACGTATTTAAATGTATAATTTCTAGTATTTGATACATTTTTCTGCACCTCAGCATCCAACTTGCTTGGTCACAGCAAAACCTTCGCTAGTTAGATGGTTATGGAAAGGAGTGTCCAAAGAGCTGGAATTCCTACAAAACATTCTGAAAATGAGATATTCAACTCATTTGGAACAGTTGTGGCAAAATTAAGCTCCTATCATCCATTTCAGGATCATTATAAACTGCCTCACAATATAATAAATTGAACACTGCTGGTCAAAACCAAATATAACAGTATTATTCTATTCTGCATATATTTAATGAAATGCAAAAAGAAACAATAATTATACCTGAAGGTATCTCCAATCCTGTCCCAAAAATATAGAAAATTGTCATGATCTTGAACCATTAGATCTCCAGTATTAAAATAAAGATCTCCCTTCTTAAATACATCACAGAGTAATTTCTTTTCTGTGTGTCTCTTATTCCCAGCGTAACCAAAGAAGGGGTTCTTCGCATTGACTTTGGAAATGAGAAGACCAGCCTCACCTATACGGAGAAGTTAAAAGAATATAAACCTAAGGTATCACTGGACATTTCCTGTGTTTGACATTAATATTGCTTACAATATTTTCCACTGAAATTCTGAGTCATTTGTACTTCTTCCTAATGACTCATCAGTTTTCTCTAGAACTGTCACCTCTCAATTGTAAGCTCACTAGTAGGTTTACTGTCCTCCCAAAGTGCACAATTCAAGTTAATATTTTGTCTCACTCCCCATATCTTACTGAGTTTCCAATGATGAGTCTCAGCTTCATCAGCTTCCTACTGAAAAACAAGGGTTAATAAAAAGTAGGTGCTCAACTCAGGCCTTAAGTCCCCATTTAGTCTCCTTTTAAAAGTTCTGAGAACACTTCTTAAGAATATTCATTAAAGTGATATAGCATCATCATTTTACTTTTTGGAGTAAAATATCAGAGTTTTAATACAATTTTTTTTCCTCAAAAAATAAGGAGGGATGGGAAAAGGAATATCCTGTTAGGCATGTAGTATATCAAGGAGTTAGTTTGCTGAAAGTGGAATAATTGTATGAAGTAATCTTTTGGGAGCAAGTTGTGAAGAGTAAAGCTTGAGAGTTACATTACTTTGTATCAGGGACAAGAATTTTAAACACGAAAATATATAAAAATGCTTCCAAAAATATGCATAATTTTTAAGACTTCCTCCTCATAAAATACCTGTGCCTTTTTTCCATAAATTGGTAGTGTTTAGAGTGGAAGTATTTAGTTCACTGGCAGTGCCACTGCAGCCATGGTGCTCTGAAGATGGGTAAGACAGAGACTATAGACAGAGATAATACTTTTTATTAGTCTGAGTGGTATAGTTGGAAAAAAATTAGACCAGGTATCTAATTAGAGCACGTGTTCCCTTCACAGGTCAGTCTGACAGCCATACAGATAAATTCCTATAAAATTTCATGTTTCAGGGACTTATTTTCTTCAAAGTGCCCACTTCTGTTTAACAGCTGTTAGAGAATCTCTTAACTCCTTTGGAATATCTGCTTCAACTCCCTGTTAAAACTGTCTGCCTGACCTTTACTTCTTGCTTCAGTTTCAGCTGTTACCTTTCTACAGTTCAAGAGATTCTTCAGTATATAACAAACACTTTGAAAAATGGTATCGTCATGACATATCAGATATTTGATAGAAGACTTCTATAATCAAAAAATTTTGTTGTTATTTTGTTGAGGTTTTTTTTTTAATTATTAAGCTGAATTACATCACTTAGTCAGAAACACTTAATCTCTCATCAAAAAGCATTTGCTCTAATCCACCAGTGCTTCCTGTAGATCTCTTAGGCAACCATCTCTCTATGCTAAACTCCTCTGAAAAACACAGATGTCAGTATCTATGTGTTCAAAGATGATATCATATCATCACTTTGAAACATCGCTCTTCTGTGAATGTATCCAAAGACCTCCTGGGTTCTTCTGGTATCAGCACTGGTATGTTTAATGAAGTCTTGTCTTAGATCAAAAGTCATATTGCTTTTTTTTTTCAGAGCAGAGCTGTTGTTGGCATATTGCATTAACACAATAGCAAGACTCCTTAAAAAGTTCTCTGGAGTATTTGTATTAAAATCAATAGGCCATAATATCCTATTAATATAAATACTTACCTTTCTTAACTTTTTCACACCAACCATGCTTATTTCTAATTGGTTCATCTTTTTGGAAATCATACTTGATTAAATCAAATGGGAAAA
Organism: Cephalopterus ornatus; assembly: GCA_013396775.1. NCBI lineage: Eukaryota > Metazoa > Chordata > Aves > Passeriformes > Cotingidae > Cephalopterus > Cephalopterus ornatus. The sequence continues at coordinate 12,482 of VZRE01010545.1, forward strand.
AAAGCTAAAAAAGGGAAAAAGTCGTCAGTTATTCATCTACACAGCGACATCTGGTGGCAGCAAATATAAGCTAGGAAACCTGTACTGCGGTCTTCCTCATCTAAAAGGAGAATGCGGTTGCATTTAAAGCTAAAAATACTCAGTCTGTAAACTGATGCCATTTCCTGGAGGTAAGCAAAATCAAAATATTTTTATAAATGAAGACAAGAACTGTCCTTTTGTTAATTTTCTTACAAATGAGTTATGGGATCCACAGTATCAGTGGAAGAGCCTACATGAGTCACGATAATAGAAGCATATCTGGTACTTCAGTGACTTTTGGTGGTGGTGACTGACGTGAAGTGTTCTTGGGATCCTCTGGCACTGAAAACAGCTGGCAAAGCAAAGCCCTAAATCTCCTCACAAAGGGAAACCTGCTTCTCACTGGGCTTTACTCATGTTTAATTAGCCTTAGTTCTTCCCTCATGCTTTCTCAGGCAGGTGTATAGTGGTGGAAAGCGAGCACCAGCAGAAGGATATGTACTCCTGTGGCTCCAAGGAAGCCGAAGGAGAGGACAAGATGCTCTAATCAAAACTAGAAAGTGCAATTGTTTTGGTTTTGGTTTTGGTTTTTTTCCCCTCAAATATACAGCATTTGACTCTTACTTTTCCTCATTTTTTCTATTGTGATAAAAATCCAAACCGGATCTTTAAGAGACACTGACTGAGTACCATATGCCTGATACTATTCAGACCACTGTGCTTGCAGTTATTATTCTAAGGAGATAGTTTGCCCAGTTTGGGATTCCATTTTCCTTTTTCATAAGGGAATGTACCAGCAATATTTAACACCTAGTCAAACCAAAAAAGGTAATTATCTTCTGTAGAAATCTCTGGCAGCCAGGGAAACAATCATATAAAACCTAAGAATATACATCTGCACTCTTCACAATAAAGAAATGCAATATAGTTTAAGGACGGTTTTATGAAAGTGACTGAAGTAAAGGGCAGAATGCTAAAACATAAATCTCTTTGCTTTTCTACAGCTAATTCAGATGAAGAGTTGTGTAATTGCTTTATCCTAGTTTGAAATGCTGCTGTAACTATATAAAATAATTTTGTTTTCAAGAAAGTCTGAATAAATAGCAACTTGAATCAAACATCAATCCCACAATTTCAGTCTCATCTGGACAAAATTGTTGGTCTGAGTCTTTTCAATGTGTTTTCCTTCTACCCTAAGCCTGAAACAAAAGGATATTTTTAACAGTTGAAGGAATAAAGAATTACTTTAACTTGTTATAAACACTTAGAGACTGTAATTTAGTATCTAAGATCATCTAAAAACTGTTGAGACTTTTACTATATATGACTATACTAAGGTGATACATACATCTTCCAGTGCCTGCAACTTTAGAGTATTAACTAGGCCTATTCCAGTTAGGTTTTCAAAATAATAGTTGTGAAATAAATAATTAAAAAAAAATACCATGTATTGCATTAGATATGCGTGAGATCATATAGACTCTGTGCAAACAACCTTTCCACGCTAAATCATTCTATGATTCTGAGCAGCTTGCTTTTCATTTTAAATATTAGAAAATTAAAGCTCCACTGCAAAGTATTTAGTCTGGGCACAGACTTACATTTGGCTCTCCTCATTATTTAAAATTTAATAGGGAAGAGGACCTGAGCTGTTGAAGCATTACCATATTATTTTCACAGAGTACTGCATGCAATATTCATCATTTTAATCTACATTTTACTCCCTGAAGCACCACATAAATGTAGCAAACAAAAAGCATAATTTAGCTAGATGAAATTTAAAATGAGTTAATCTGCAACATTATTGTCTATTACTATGCTGCTTGGATGTTATCTAATAACAGCTTTCTCCCTCTCCTTTTTTTTTTTTTTAATTGACTGGAAATATGTGAGTTTAAATAATGTTTTGAAAATGGTTTTGAAATTCCTAATGCTTCAATTTACAGTGAATGCTCACAGGACCTTTATCAGAAAACAAAGATCACAAGCTATTGCTTTTTATTCGTTATTTGCTTTAAAGATGAAATATTGTTGAATTCTCTGGAAGAATATCTGTTTATAAAACAAAGCATTACGTGTACTATATTTAGTTTCAAGCATCTTTAAAAACTGAAATTTAAGACAAAAATTCTGGAGCATAGTATCATTATATCTTAGAGATGTTTTTTAAAATATACTTGTAATGCCTTATGTATGCTGTAAAGAGTAGATTCATAGGTCCTCTGCATAGTTTTGTTAGCCAAAGTAAACAAAAACAAGAAAAAAACCCCTCTAAGTTATGATTGATATTAACTTTACATATAATATATATATAAAATATATAATATGTATTGTAATATACTTGTAGACTATTTTAGCTCAAAACTAGTCAAAAGAGCAGAAACAACATTAATTTTCATTGGCCAATGAACTTAGGAGCTTCCAGTGCTTCGATTTACACCTGCCAATATTCTTGCTGTGAATCCAGTTTTCCAGGGTCTTAAAATTTGTTTAAAGCTAATTTTTTTTACATTTAAACTAAACAGTAAACATTTAAACTAAAAAGTATCTCTTCTGCCACTTCTATGACTGCATGAAAAAATTGCATAATACTAATTCTGCATTGCTGTGTGAAACACATTTTATATGTTGAAATTATTTAAGATTTGTTACAGGATTTAAATGTTTCTCAGCTCAAAGCTGATTTTGATCTATACAGTTTTGAATAAGAGATTTAGATTGCTGTGATAGTATGAATACTCTTAAATTAATGAAAAATTACATTTACAAATAAAGTTTGTACTACTTTGGTTTTTTCCACATGCTGATATTCAGGTGTACTTGCCGTGGGTTATTTTTAGCCCTTCTTGTAAGCTTCCTTGGATCTCGTTAATCCCATGCTCCCTTGCCATCACTCAGAATTTATTTCAGTATAAGAAAGAGATTTGTATACATATATTTGATGGACATGACTGAGGGTCTTAGAGATTTTTCCCATATCACGTTTATAAAAGTACACACATAAGATATGTTGTACATAACAAAACTGATTAATATTAACTAAATATGTCAGATGTAAAGATAAATTTATGATATTACGATGTTAATCTGTGCACTATCTTCTTTTCAAAACATTTTAAGTTTTACCAGATAAAAAGCTATTCAGAGGCTTCTAGTTTCCACTGACTCTATATAAACATTTTTATTGAAAGATTTATTCATATACCACAGGGAAGCTTTCAAGCACATGAACCAATCCCTCTTATATAAAGAACACAGTGTGAAAATAAACAAGTGCGAACAAGAGAGCTGCTTCTAGTTAACATCATAAATACAGTGACTTCTTGGATGTCTGGCAACTGCTGTAACATTCATCTGTTTCTTCCTATTAACTTATGCCTCTCAATTCTTTTATGAAAATAAAAGTGTTCTGTAGAACCTTAATTTTATCACGATGATTTGTTCTCAACCTTTGGCAGTAAAATTAAGAGAACAGCTACACTTCTGAATGCATTGTTTAATAATCTGCAACACATGAAATGTATTTAAAAAAAAAACACAAATGCCTCAAATAAGTAAAACCTGACTTAACTATAGCATTAAAATACATATTTAGTCAGTGTCATGTGAAAAACCAACATACTACTTGATTAAAAAAAACAAAGATTAAATAAATATATAGGTGGTTTCAGGTCTAATCCTTTATCTGCTGTAACCTTTACATGGTATTTCCAAAAGGTTAGACTTATGACAAAACTCTGCCAAAAGTTCTGCAATACCGAAAACAAGTTTAGTCAGGTTTGGAACATAAAAAATTTCACAAGATTATAAGGGATGTGGTTTAGAAAACTCTGAAACAAAAATTCAGACTCTAAGGCTCCTGGTTCACCCACTACTCCCTAAATTCCAGACTCCTGATTTCCTGTAGTGGATCTGTACCCTTCTAGAGAGACCCATCAGCATCAGATGGCCACCATGCGTGCTACAGAGCATCAGACACGTGGGGCAGAGAATCAGTGGAGTCATCTTCCTGAACTCCTGAGCTTTCAGAAGTTTCTGAAAAATACACTAGCTCCTGTGGTGCTTCTCTGAGTGTTTCCATGTTCCTCCCTGCAGTCTGAGTTCCCAGACCAGAACTGAAGAATTCCTCTGGCCCCAGCTTGCAAAGCAGTCTGTGGTGATTTGTCATGTGGTGATGCTGCAGTGAAGTTGTGGGCTCTAGAACCTATTCTGCCTAGGAACCTATCTGCATGTTATGGGAAGATACCTCTGATGCATTTACAAGTAATGGTTTTACAGCATTCTCTAAAAGCATTGTTGCCAGAACATTTTGCTATCTGTTCTCCTCAGGAGCACGAATGTCACTAAAGTCAGCAGGACTTGTACATACGGATAGGTATCGCAGTCAATTTAAAATTCTAGGCAATGCATGTAGTCCTATTCATTTCAAGAAGAGTAAAAACTGGCATAAACAACAACAAAACATTAAATTTTTAGTCTCCTTGCAAAAATCCTTGCTAAATAGTCTTTCATATTATTAGCTAAAGCTTGGGACACAATGTTACTTAGGGACTTCTCAAGCCATTTATAAGATTGTACTAAAAGGACCAAAAAGAAAAGGTCTATCTGTTAACTTCAAGCTGAAATAATTTCTGCATTTATTCAGAAGGAAAAGTCACCATGTGTAATATAAATAATGTGTAATCCTTCTTTCCAAGACATATGACTGCTGTTTTCAAGGCTAATGAAATACAGAAGGGTTTTTTTCTAGTTTTAGAAACCTAGAACACACCGAACACATACAGCAGATAGCAAATGAAGGGGCACACCATTTTAAAATTTATAATCTTGGAAACTATTCTCTGTCACAATTACTCAATAATATATGTGTTGTGTTATCTTTGACATTTCTGTATAATGATACAGAATCGATGTAGTTTGAGTTACTTGTTTTTAATGGCACGTAGGTGCAAAATATGTATTAAAGTTATACCTATATGGTACTGTATTTTAATTACTATTAATTTCCAATTATGACAAATATTTACATAGCAATATGCAATATAAATATTCTATCTGAAAACATCTTTAAATATAATCTGTAGAACAAGTCAGAATAGGACATTTGTAAGCTTATTTTACATTTGGTGAGTTCTTAGGTACTAAAACAAATTCAACTTTCTCTTTTGTTCTCTAATGTAGTAGAGACTTGAAATTATACTTGGAACCTACTCAGAATTGTCCAAAGAGAGCCAAGGCCTTTTTGACCCTTGTGAACTCTAAGAAAATAAAGTCTTACTCCTGAAAGTGTAACTGAGGTAGGTGCCCAGATTTTACAGAGGGTTGACTATACTTTCAATAACTGACTAAAAAAATTTACCTTGGACCTACGGCTGTAGTCCCATGTCCCAGCATCAAACTGAGAAACACAATTTTTCAGCACTACTTTTAACTAAGTAATTAAAAGAGTCACCTTGTAAAAGAAATTGGTGCGTCCAACAGATCCGATTTTTCCAGTGTGGTTCATGAAGCAAATGTTCCCTTCAGTAGCACCATAAAACTCACAGATCTTAACAGCACCAAATCTGTCTAAAAATTCCCTCCATACATCATTTCTTACTCCATTTCCAACTGCTAATCGGACTTTGTGATTTTTTTCTCCTTCCTTCTGTAACAAAAAAAGAATAATAAAATAAAATTAAAATAGAGTATACTGATAACTGCATTTAATTGTTGCATGTATTCTAGGGAAAATGTATCTTCTTTAAAATACAGCAAGCATAAACAAGAAAAGAAAACAGCAACCAAGAAGTTAAATAAAGCTGCCATAGCTGGCATGCAGCTACAATGTAGCAAACTGCAATAAAAAACCTATTATTTTATTGAGAAAAACAAATTATTTCCTGAATAATGGCTAAAATGATTTATATACATGCTTCCTTATTTTCAAAATTGTATTGTCTCAGTCTACTGCTACCCAGAGGAATTAGAAAACTGGGAAGAACAGAGAAAGGCGGGAATTATTTCTGTCATGGGATTAAAGTCAAGAGAGATGAATAGTTACTTTCTTCTGTCTTCAGACTGATTATGAGAAACAATCAGATTTCACACACTTGTAATATCTGTTCCTTCCCACACATTGTGTATGAGTCATCTTCTGCATTTTTTTCAATATTAAGGCTTGGAGGATTTTGCTCAATGTTACTGGGAATACATTATTTCTTAGTGATCTGAGACTTTTTGTCAGCTCCCATGTTTATCACAACAAACATAGCAGTATGTATCTAGTTCAGTAAGATACCCTAATTTTATTAATACATTCCCAAGCATTCAGATTGCATGGGCCACCTTTAAAATACAATCAGATTTAAGCTGAAGTACCAGAAGGCAAAACACCTAAACTGTTGCTTTGGTTTGTTTGGGGGTTTTTATTTACACCTATTTTAAAATAAGACTCCCTTTGTAATTATGGCAAGTGGCAATACAGAATGCTCTAGGAGTGAGATGGCACAAAATAAATATAGGTACAGTTTGTTACCACACAGCTTTAGAACTGCATAGCGCTCTGGTACTGCATCACTGTCCGTATATAGCTGTATTATGTACACTTACATATGTATGCAAACACCTCTCGGTATATAAATGCACACATATGTGCATATTTGCATTATTTATACATCTATGTTTGTATAGAGATATATATAGAGAGAGATACATGTTCACATATATATATATCACAAAAAAGAATCGCTATTTTCTCTTCTTCTATTTATAGCTTCACCCCTCCAACTCTAATCCAGTATGAATTAGTTATGTCTCTATAGTAAAAATCCATTTTACCATCTTTAATCTCACATGGAAGCACAGCTCATTATTTCTGTAAAGAGATCTTGTCAGCAGAGTGAAACAGGAATCTTTTAAATATTTTGGATGTTAAAAGCAGTAAAGCTTCTACTGAGGACACAGACAACCCTCAGAGGGTTATGTCTTGGACAAATCAAATTTTTCAAGAGAATGTGAATTTTGACTTCTGTAACAAAAACTGCAAGCACAAGGACCAACAGCAAAAATCACAGAGACCAACTAAGTTTTCTTCTTTCCTCTTCAAAACCAGTAACTCATAGCAAGAGAAACAATTTCTTTATTGAACTTCAGAATCTTCCTTCTGCAAATTAAGTCCTCTTGCTGGAATTCACCAAAGAATGCACCTTTTTCACCAGGTGCAGGTAGCTGTTGGCACATTACAACCTGAGATATTAACCTGCAATTTTACATCAAAGCTACATCACTCACCAGCCTCCCTCGGTCACTAACTATTCTGTTTTCACAGTAACCCATTTCTTCCTTTTTCCCTTCTCCTCTTCTATCTTATTTTAGATATGAAAGTAATTTCTAAACACCGAAGCACAGACTTCACTGACTTCCTGCTAAATTGTTATTAACAAGTGCTGCATTACATAGCAATATAAATCTGACACGGACATAGCCTGGAACAAAGTGGTTTGTTTATTTTCTTTTTAATCTTCAGATACAATATCACAATGCAACAGTGTAGGTTTTCATATGCTTGAAATAATGTCTGTTACATTACACATTGAAGTCATTATACTGTCATTGAAGTATTCTTGTTTTTTAGGAGAAAGTGTTTCAGAGTTACTTTGAACTTAATGAGGAAAGCCTTTAACTCTTTTTTTCCAAAAAAGGAAATTGTCCACCATTTTTAGGATATTCTGTCAGCTCAACTTCCAAGTTTTGAACTTTCCTTACAGTTTCAGTGCTAAACTGAAATAAGTATGTCTGTAGCTGAACTGCAGTTATCCCTTGCTGATGCCACTATAATATTCAAATGTACTGCCTCTGCTAAGATACAAAAACAGCTCAAGAGATACCTTCAAGGAAATCCTTTGTTCCACAATGAACAGAAGAGACAAACATGTGCTTGTACATACACACAGTAATTAAATGAGACTTTTACCAGGCTAGGAACATTCAAAACCTCTAGAGACAAAGCTAATAAAAAGGTGATTTTTCTTCTATTATTTATACTTTAAGAAAAATAAAAAACAGCTGTTTGTTGCAAAACAAACTAGAACGAACTAGAAATTTGTTTTTCTCCCCAAAAGAACAAATACCTCATTATTTATAATTGCAGGAATTTCAATTCTTCATGTTACTTTGGTCTGGTTTATATTAATACAGTACAAAGTTGTTTCTCTAGTGGAAAACATGCAGAGTAGACTTGACAGGTCAGCATCCTGCTTTGCTTGCAATGTTAACACCTATCAACAACATCAACAGTACAATGTAGGACTACCATCTCACTTTAGACAGGGATGCTCATTCCTTCTTGCAAAAATACAAAGGTATACGATTCCACCAAGAACTTGATCACAGAAGGCAATTTTCCTAAAAGGGAGGGCAGTAATTCCCTTTTTCACAACTATGGTAAGTTTTCTGTTAGATTGCATTGCTGCAACTGCCCTATTTGTGACTTAGCTTCTCACAGTTGTACTTATCTGTTGATATAAGACTCCCTGAAGAGTGCTGCAGGGCTTTCTGGAGAAGACATTAAAACTGTCACTCATTTAGCAGTCTTTCAACTGTAAGAATGGAAATTATGTGTAATTTAACCACCCAGCAGGTTTAATAAGTATGAAGAAAATTATTACAATGAGGGAAACTTTAAGCAGTGAGTTTTACTCACATTAGTTTTACATGTAAATCAGTACAGCTATATTTTACCTGTTTTTGTCTAAAAGCTTTTACAAAATTAATTCATGTTATCTTTACATGTAACTAACTTTCAGTGGAAAGTGAACTGCAGTAAAAAAAACAGCATTAGGCATTTTAACGTCTGTCATCTCTTTTTAACATCAAACATCTTCACATGTATTATTGTCCAGATTACTGCCAGAGTCCAACTCTAGGGCAGGCATGCTGGTATCTGTGGGCACTATTGCTGAATAGTTATGCAGTAAATAAAATGCCACAAGTAAGATAAGGGAAGGAAAAGGGATGATAATTCCAACAAGCTGTAGAAACATGGTTGAGTGATGCAAGCTTAGGCTGTCCTAGTGGAAAAAGAAATAAAATAACTATGAAGGAACTCGTGCTTTAAACTGAGTAGACCAAATAGCTTTGAGTTTCTGCCATGTTCAGATGGCATTTCATCACCTAGCTTCCTTTTGGTACAATTGATAGAATTAGAGGAGTAGGAGGAATTCCGAGGAGTCACCTAGTACACATTTCTTCTGAGAGATAAGCTCTGCTATCCCTGTGCCATTCCTGACACCTGAACAAGCTGTCGCATGTCAGCCAGATACTCAGCACCAGTTGGTCTGCAGCAATTGTCTGCATGCGTATTCTTAGCCTGCTGCAAAAGCACAGTACCAAGTTAACACTTCCTACACTAAAAGCTGTGTTTCCTCACAATATCTCATTTACAAAGGACTCAGTGCCTTGACCTGCTCAGCTATCATAAATAACAGTTAAACAGTGTGTTTCCTGTGATAATTTGATCATGATTTGTGTTTCTGAACGCAATTAATAGCTCTCTACAGATAATTAGGACAACGGATTTTAGAATAACAGAACATGCTAACATTTTTCCAAGGTTTTTAAAAATGTCCATTTATTTATTTACCTGCTCTATGATTTTGTTTTCTTACAGAGTGAATCTGAAATAAAACGGTGGTTCAGTCTACATTTTCTTATTTCTAACAGTAAAGGTGAAACATCATTTCAATGCCTTTTTTGCATTAAAATCAATCCATTAATAAGCAAGAAATGTTCCTACAGTACACCTGGATTTCTCTTCCATTCATTCTGCTAAGTTCTTTGAACTACATGCCAAACATCTGCATACACCATAAATCATTTCTGACACACTATGTCTCCATTTTGCGTGTTTGTTTCTTTTGTATATTAATTAATTGACAAGTCAGGATCTGCCTTACCACATTAAATACCACATACCTGGGATTTTTCGTCTGCCAGTCTTTCCTCCTTAAGTGTTCTTTGTGAACTATTTGGACTATCTATGTGATTAAGTTGTTGATAAATGCTTTTTAGAGTGCTATCAACAATGTACTAACTGGTGCAGGAAGGATTCATGACTACAGCTATATAAAAATCTGCTTAACAACTGCTTTAAAATAATACAAGAAGACAGGTTCATTGTCCTACTTTTACTGTTTCTGCCAAAGGAAAAGCCAAATGGTGAGAAGCAAAGACAATTCAAGAAAAGAAGGCATGAAATATCTGTACCATGGCCTTGATGGAACTGAAAGCAATCTCAGGGCCTGAGAAATACAAACATCTCTTAAATATAAAATAAGACAGATGACACAGGATTTGCATTCATGTATTTACAAAAAATGGAAGTAACAACATGTTCACCAATCCTCTATTGACACATCAGCCCTGAAAAAAGGGCATTAGGTAGTTTATTAGACTATATGGGAGATATCCTACTCTTGCAGGTGTAATGAATTCTTCAAGATGCATATCTACCTTCACTTTTCATTAATGCCTAATTATAAACTGCAACTAGATTTTTTGAGCAAAACATATACGCAAACTTAAAAATACAAATAAAAGCAAACAGGAAGTGTAGAGAAGAGATGCACCATAAGAAAGGAACAAGAATTGTAGGAAAAGGACACATTCTTCTAGTTCTGAAACTGGTTGCTTGCTATTTTGCACAGCTCACTCCGACCACGTTTTTATTAATCAATCTCCTGATAATCTAATGGGATTAGACTCTAAAAGAA
>VZRE01010545.1:30594-41594 GCA_013396775.1 Cephalopterus ornatus
TTAAAAACCTATAAAAAAAAATGAAAATTAAAAAAAAAAAAAAAAAAAAAAAATCCAGTGAAAAGTCCCCTCCAGTTTGATTCTTGTTTTTGAGTTTCTTCAGGTTCAGCCCAGCATTTCTGTTCAGCAACACACAGACCCGTCTGCAAGGGCTTCTTGGGCTACTCACATTCACAAATTTCAGGCTGATGATGAACAGTGAGAACTGTTCAATTTTTAAAAAAGATTTAATGGTTCATAAAGTTTTCTCGTTCTAGCAAAGCTATTGTTTAGTTACGTGGTACATAATAGAAATTCAATGTAAATTAATGTGATGCATACAAGGAATCAAAAATACATTAAATCCTACATAACTGAAATCTGAGACTTCACACAGATGTTCTGAATACAGTTATAAGAACAAAAACATCCTACCTGGATAATTCTGTATTATTTTTTAGCTAATTTTAACTCCTTACTTTCGACCAGCAAGCTCAACCATATTTATATTAGCGCTATTACAAACATAACCTCACCTCTTGACAATACTTATAACTTCCTAATGTTTTTTATTCGAGACTGATGTTCCTATTTACTAATTTTTCCCAAGAACCTGGAGCAAATAAACTGAATTATTATTTGTATGAAGGAACTGAGCTATAAACCATGTATTCACTTAAAATCTTCCTGCTACCAAAACTGTTGTGTTCAACTGAATGAGAAAGTCTATCTGCTCAACTTAACAACATCGCTCTGCTCTTCATGTCAGTGATCAGGATCTTTTAAGTCTTAGCTTCTTAGCTGCTGGAGCACTGCTAACAAATTCAGACATCTGTTTCTAAACTAAAAGGCTATAACTTAATCCTATTTTCTGTCTCTACCGTGAATTGCATAACACATGACTTAATGAAGAAAAAACAAATGTCTATTTGCTTGTTTCAAGATTGTTTTTTAAAGTTCTAGGTAAAATCTTAGGTGTTTTAGCTAGGCAGGGGTACGTGATCACAAATTAATATTTTTTGTGATTGCAAACCGGCAAAAAAAAGCAATGTTTTATAAACACCTTAGCTCTAAAGTAATAAGAGGTAAAGCCTCTCACAGTATTTGCACAATGCGGCAGGAAAAAAAAAGAAAGAAGGGAAACCCATAAACCACTGAATAGAAAGAGTTACTGACAAGAAACATGCTTATTTTCTTTAACAAAGCTTCTAGATGAGAAATATGACATTCTGCTATTAAAAGATCATAGTTTCAGAAAAATCAAATTTCTAGATGAAAGCTGAAGGAAAACATAAACCTTTTCAGCAGACAGGTACCTGTTGTTCCCGAAGTAAATATATATAAAACAGCTGACTTGAGGTTGTTGGCAGAGCATCGATTAACTGGAACAGGGTCTTCAGGTGCAGCTTCTATTTTGTCTAAAAGTGTATGCACACTTGGAAAAGTGGAGTCTTTGGTCATTATCCAAACACTAACGTCTTTTTGAAGGTTAGGAAGAATTTCTTCCAGTGTCCCAAGCAAATCTTAAAAATTAACATGAAATAATGTTACTTACATTATGTCTTCACAAAACTAGAGAAAAAAGTATTTTTCCTCTTAGAGTTTTGATAGTAGGAAGAGAAATTAAAGTAACGTCCATGGATATAAGTAGATACAATAAAATAATTATGAACTAGAATGAAAACACACTGAAAACAGGGTATAAAGTGGCAAAAAGACTGCTGACCCCACATAGTCTAGTTGTCAACTAGCCCTTGTGGCAAAATTGTGAGCCTTGATTACTAACTACTGCTTCTCACATATCAGACAACCCTTAGTCATTGCTAGGACCAGAATGAAGTGTAGTTGAGCTTCAACTTCAAATAAACCATGAAGAAATTCTTTAAAGAAGAAGCAAGGCAAATATATTCAAACTGGCAATTACAGTGCGGGCTTCCTTGGATGCCATCAACAGCAATCTCCCATTAAGTGTTTTCTTTCAAAAGCACAGAAGTGACTAATTTAAAAACAAACACACACACACACAAACTAATTTACAAAGTAGTTTACAAACATAATATGATACAGGCCGGTGGCTTATTCAGACGGTGCTAAAGAGCCATGTGGATGTTTATGTAGTGCTTTGAGTGTTTTGAAAATCTTAATGAATTTGACTTCGGGCACATCAGACAATTTTCTTTTCTTATAATCACATGTTGATTTACTGAAAGCCGTTACTCCTATTGACCTTTATCTATATATAAATACACACTTATTTCTATAAAATAAAACCAGCAATCTAGCTAAGATTTATTTTGTTGGCTTATCAGGAAAGAAACCAGAGAGATTCTCAGATTAAATAAAAAGAGAAAAATACATAGAAAGACCAATTCTTAGTACATCTGTTATTCATATTTTGAAGCATTTTTATAATGTCACTTTCTCAAAAGATTGCACAGTCTTTAAAGTACTAATCTAGGAAACACAGCAAGAGTAGGAGTAATACTCAGTAGAACTCATTTGCACTTAACTGCCTTGACACATCTCATTCTATGTAATTAATCTTGCAAATATTCCTGTGGGTATAAATTTATGTTATTATCTCAGTTTTTATAGATGAATAAACAAACAAAGCCAACATCTCACAATGAGGCATTGCCAGAGCCAGCATTTGAAACCCTGACGTCAACTCCAAGTTCATTTCACTGATATTGAATATGGACACCAAAAATGGAATGCACCTATTTTACACCAAAATAACTGAAGATTTTTAATCTTTCAGAAAACTACTTCCCTAATGACAGACTGCTGTATATAATTTAATTAATAACATAATAATCTGTATTACTATTACAGAGGTATAGCCTACTATCATTAACTAAACACTCCTTACAAAGCTAAAGCCTACAGAGTACAAGTGTTAAATATTTTCTGAAAGTTGAAGAAATAGGTATGATAGAGTGCAACATTAAAATTTTTGTGTTCTAACTTCCTTGTACTGCAGAATGGTTTCAAGAAGGAATCACACAAATAATTTTAAACATCTAAAAGATAGATAATCTCCTGTTTGGATCATTGGAGTACAGTCCCCTTCCATTATACATGTCAATGAAATGAAAACGTGAATAAAAAATAACGCTAAGGACAGTAGTAATAACTGCAGGAAACCTCATGTACTGAATGTCAAAGTTCATTGGCATATTAATTCTGTCTTGCTGTCTTATAATGGAATTACAGTTTATTTTTCAACCAATAAATAGGAAAATACAACAGTACTATTTCTAAACAGCTATTCATTAACTAAGTGTGACAGAATAACTATATACTTATCACCTTCTAATACTGATTTCTGTCTTCCTGTGTATGCATACAAGTCTCTTAAATATATTAAGGATAGTTTATGTAGGTGCAAGTTAGGCTGAGAACCTAGCAAAAGAAACATAGGTGTTAGAAGTGGTTGGACTTCCGTTTCTGTTCTCAAAAAAATAGGAAAAGAATATAGCATTCTCTGTCATGCTTCATCAGTGCACTGGCTCCAACTACAATAGCAGCAAAGGTGCTAAGGACTGCTAAGAACCTCTCGGCTCTTCCAGCTTTCCATAATTATTCGAACCAGACTTGGCTGTTTATCCTGTGTCGTGTCCTTACCAGGTAACAGACGTGATGTATAAATATTGAGGAAAAACTGCCCAGTAAATCTCATCATGAAGAATTATCCCATGTAACTAAAGTGTAATTGTAAACAAAATTTCACCTATCACTTAACCGCAAAAGACCTGGCCAAAAAAAACAAACCTCAGTGAGTACCATCCTGTTTAAGTACCACAGAAACCACAGGGATCCTTGCAGCATTTCCTTATTTTTGATAGCTAAATCCATTCCTTCTTTCGTTTTCTTTATTGTTTTGCTTTTAACATTTTTGAAAGTGAAAATAAGGGTGTATTACCTACCAACTCTTAACTTCTCTACAGAAAATATTTTTGTTTAGTGCTGCATGAAATAAAAAACTTTACTAATGTTTTACTGCCCAGAAGTTCTAGATAACACATGCACCAAGTTCTTTGTGTATTTGAGTAACATGAAGTGCAAGTCTGTCAAAAAGGACTTAACACTTCTTTTTCTTTTTCCTCCTTTTCTTGGTTCAAGGGAAGAAAGATAGCAACTATTAATTTCAACCCTACAGACACAGTCATTTAAGATTCAAGAATGGCATAAGGACACAGCTCTCTTTTAAGTAGACTGAAACACATTTACCCAAAATAGTTAAGATCAATCTTCAAATTAAACATGCACACTACTTATTGTTTCTCTAAACACTAACTCTTAGAACCTAAGGTTTTGGGGTTTTTTACTACTGTTGAACTATTAAATGATTACACAGCAGAATTTTTCTTCTGTGCTTAGGAATCTAGTACGTGGAACAAAATGTGAACAGCTTGTAATTGAATGTTGTCTTGAAAGAAATTTCTTGGTAGATAGCAGAGAACAGCAGAAACAATAGATTATTTCCTGAATAAAAAAGGCAATTTAAACCAACTGTATTCAAAGTGTCAGAGCTGAAAGTTACTTCTGGAACACAGAGGAAATGGGGTGTTTGAAGATAACTCTCAGTTGTACTAACATATTTCCAAATAATAATTCCAATGATAGTCAACTAACATTTTGTTCCATGAGTGTTTCATTCCACAAAAAAACTTCTGTGCCAAACATTGTGAAGGTCTCTCTAGTCTTTGCATATCATCTTGTCCACCTGTCAGCAAGAAACAGCCCTCTTGGAAGAACTATAATTTGATTATTTCTAGAGGTACCTGGTACATGCACTTTACCATATACAATAGTAATTACAGTGAAGTAATTCAGCTATTTAAACTTGTGGTTTCTCTCTAGTACTTGTTTACTTTTTAGACTATGAAAGTATATTCAGCTTTTGGGTTACTTATCTTGGAAGAAATGGCTGCTTAAACAAAGTTTGTAAAGTTCTCTCTGTGTTGTTTATATAATTTGTATACAAATATTCACCTTTTGCTAATTATTTGGCTCCTCTGTGAAAAAAAAATCTGGAATTGATCAAGATGGATATGCTTCTCCACTTTTTTTTGCTTTTCTTTTCCTCTTGCTTTTAAGGCATTTCATTATTAAACAAAAGTTTGTGAAACTGTTACATTATACTCACATGAATACATAACTCAGCTACAACTTTTGAGAAAGCAAGGAAAATATGTTTTCAACTACCAACCTAGGCTTCAAGTTGCACAAAGGTTTTTTTATGTTATCTTCTAGCAAAGAAACAATGCAGGCTGTTGGCAAGGACGCAGTCCCATCTGATGAAAGGAATACATCAGACTGCGAGATCAACTTGTACTGAATAGAAAGTTACTCAGAAAGAAAACTGTATGAAATGGTTCTTACAGAGCTTTGATGTGTGCCCTGGCTGATATGCTCAGGAAGCTATGGCAAGTCCAAACTCTTCCCCACACTGTCTGGCCTCAGAAAATAGTTTTTACTTGTACTTGATCCCCCAAGTGACTTGTTACACTCGGCACAGCTTCTCACAAAGTCATAATAATAGAAAAGTCAGCTGCGGTTCAGGACCAGTGTTGGTATCTTGAAATGCCACTGAAGGCAGTAGAGGTAATAAAACACATTGTAAATCACAGTTGGCCCATTTTTCCACTCAAAGACCATCTGGGACAAGACACAAACTAAGTAAGAACAAGTAATCAGAGAGATATGGTGTCTAACAGAGGAGGTAATCATGTCTTCCACACGCCTTTTATAGTTCCTTTGTCCTAAATGTTTAGGCCCTAATAGCTTCTTATTTCATATAGATAAGAAAAGGTGGCTTTGATGAAATCCTTTTTTTTTTCACTCAGTGACTAATATGAGAGGTGATACTTCTACTTGTATGTAACACTATATGACCTTAATTTACAAATACGAAAAAAATATTTCATTTAGTCTCTTTCTCGAGGATGTAGACACGCTTCTGTCTAGTTCAGCAGCAGCAGAAAGCATTGCTAGTGCCTCAAGAGTAAAGAATCCTGGCCAGGAAAATGCTATACAGCTGGGAGATGTGCTTCTGTACAGAACTGCAAAAATCACAGGACGACTGTGGATAGAAGGTACCTCTGGAGGTCGTCTTGGTCTAATCCCCCCCACTCAAGCAGACCCACGTAGAGCAGGCTGCCCACACATGTCCATGTGCGTGTACACTCCCTAAGCAGTCTTTGTTATCAGGAATGATACAAATCAGTCTCATGGAGGTTAGAATGCAGTCCTTTAACAGCTGAATCCTTACACAGGAAGTCATTACCTTACACAGGTGGCAGTGTGGGGTGTCCTACTCTGAGCTGAACTCTTCCAAGTAGGAACACACCAGAAAAGTGCTGGCAAATAAATTCCACTTGTGTGTTTCCGGTGGGTCACTAGATTGTAATTGTTGTTTAGTAGTACTGCTGTTACACTGCAGTAGAGAAAATGATACAAAAGATACAATCTAATTCCTTCTTCAAGGGAGACTTCAATCAATAGGAATAGTCCCCAGAAAGGACACAGTGCCTTAAAAGGTGTCTTCATTTTAAGCAGTACCTTACTCCTCTGTTTAATCAGCAGCTTTTAAGAAGTTAAGGGTGGCATGATCTGGTAACAACTGTAGTAAAGACCAGTACCTTTTGAACAGGTCAGATTGCTGTTAGAGTAAGCTAATGCTGGCTGGCTGGTGAAGAGAGGAGTACCCAGCTTCTTTCTTCCTCTTTTTCTTTCTTCCTCATTTATTTACAAGTTAGTTAACTACTGTTTTATTAAAAATGCCGTTTTGAAGTCCAACTTTTGAATCTCTTTCAAGAAACATTCCTCAGAATGGGAGTGGTGGTTGAGAGTGTTTCTGGGAACGGAGTGTGACAATGTTTACTAACAAATTAAAGCAAGAGCTAAATGCTCTGGCAACTCAGCAGACAAACGAGAGTAGTTGAGAAAAAAACTCTCTCTGACACAGAGGCAAATGGAAACACTGGAAAGGAATAGAAAAACTAAATATTGGCAAATCAAGACTCTGTATTCACTTTTTAGCCAGAGACTGGATGAGAAGGAAAAAAAAAAAAGTTTACTAGATTGTGCTAAATGAATCAAAAGAACATTGCTGTCATAGAAAAATATCCACCTTTTAGAGATAGCCATTTCATATAAGAAACAATAAGATAGAGAAATTTTTGAGTTTTTATAATATCTCTGAATGCTTAAGAATGAAGCATTCAATTGCAGAGTTCATAGAATACATTAAATCAAAACCAAACCCACAGAGCTTAAATACTACTGGAACACTCACAACTAAAGTCAGAAAAAGCAATCAAAATGTCAGAAGATTGTCAGACCAGAAGAAAGTCTGATTCCAAGTGCTGAAGCAAAGACAAGATGTTACTAACTGGATGGGGCTACCAAACCGCAGTGTCTGAAAAATATGCAGGCACATAGCAAAAGTGAAGAGCTCAAATTTGGTTAAAGAGAATGACCTTGCCAGAGGCAGTATGAGAAACCGGCCAAGGCAATGGGAGAAAATGCAACCATAAATCGTATCCAGCCTATTTGTACAGAGATATCACACTTGTAAAAAAATAAAAGCATTTTTGAAAATTACAAGAGGTACTAAAGAAATCTGCAAGATGCAATCATCTCACACAAAGGGAGGCTGCATCACCATTCTGATCAGGGAAGATTTAGCAATGAACAATTACCTGTGGGAACTGTTTCAGATAGCAGGCAAAGGTGGAAGGTTCCCTTCAAAACAAATGGAACCTGAATATTAAGTAGATTTGAATGTGCCATTACAGACAAGAATTTCTGGAGCAAATCTGGTCTTGCTGAACACTTAGCAGTCGAATTGTTAAGAGGATGATTTGTCATGTGCTGCAGTCTATACATAAGATCAAAAATCTCCCAAAATATTGAAAATATAGTTTTGTAACTATTACAAGAAATAGAATTGCCGAGTCAGGCCTGTATTTGTTTGCAGAGGGTGAAAACCCTACATATTTTTGAAAATTAGAACTTCACTATCCAGAAATACTGCCATTACATACTAATGTCTGATTAAAAAAACAATCTTGGTTGCCCAAATTGATGCCTGACTATGGCAATGATAGATATTAGACCAGAGGTTGATCGGTTTTAGTGTAAATATTTTGTTCAAGCTACGCACATTCCTGTGAAAATGGTACCACAAGGACAAAATGCACAAGAAAGTCATGCCTTTTGATAAGGAAGAATCCCTTGAAACACACACTAACGTTGGACACATGAATAGACCTCTGAGAATTACGTAACTGCTTGTGTAACCTCAATGCTACATGCTGCTCTGCAATTTTTATAAACATTAGGGGGAAATTATTATCTATAATAATTAGGTACAATATGTTTCTTTCAAGAGTGATGTGAGTTTGCCCTCACAATCGCTGGACAGTGTATAAACCTTCAGCTGCTAAACCTGGACTAACCTCTGGAGAGGCTTCCATACGATGCGGACAATAACCAAGGACCTAACAACTTCAACTTCTTTCACAGATACAAATAAAAGAGTCTCGAAGTTCTGAAGAAGAATGCTGTGAAGGCTCATCGGGTGGCAAACTTATGGCAGAGACTAAAAGCCATTAATAAAGTAAGAAGACCAACATGTAAAATACCAGCAGAGAGACTAATTTCTTGGTTTCTCTGCTTTATGATCTGTCTGCATACAGCTCTTATTTTGTGAGCAAAGACTCCCAGAAAAACCTAGTTCAACACAGTTGCTCTTACTATCAGCAAATTACGAGTGAAGAAACACAGATCCTGATCCTGCTTTGCAAATGGTGTTTTCATTCATGACTTAACCTCTCAATTACATAAAAATTTCTCTTAGATACAAGCTTTGATCCAAAGTTTCTCCTTCACTACAGTCAATGAGCAAGAAGTTCCTGAACATTAGTTCCAGTCCTCAAGCCATACACTCAAAAACACACATTCATGAGAGATGGCTAAACAAGGTGGGTTTTTTTAATTAAGTAATAGGGAAAATAAAAACCTTTCATTTCAAGAGCCTTGTTATCCTGTGTTGGGATTATATTTAAATTGATTTTCGTTTCATCAGCTTGTTTTAATTACCAAGCACCTTAAACCAGCCTACCACATAGATTGAGAGTAAGAAGATTTATAATTTAAAAATATGCAAGGGAAAAATCTTAAACAACTTTTTGAAAGCACATGTTTGTAGCAGCAGAGAACAGATGGAAGGAAATTCCACCATTTAGCTGTCATGGATGCAAAATCCCATGACCCATGTAATACAAGTAAGGCAAGAAGTTGAAAAACAGAATAAGGCAAAGTAGACTTGAAGCAATAATTTTGGAGGGGCAGGACAGTATTAATATGAAATATATTGAAATATTTTCCTCCAACCAGATGTCAAGGCTGAATGTGATCTTTTAGCATTGCAGGCTCACTTGCACTTGATCAGAAATGCTGTGGCAAGTTTATGTTTTGAATCTGTCTTAAGTTTATAAATTTCTATAACTGAAGCCAAATTTGAGCATACAATGCCCAGTATGCCTACAATGAGATTTGAAATTCTTTTGAAGCATTTAATGAAAATGTTATACTCTGGAAACTTGCACAACACACACTGCTATCCCTATTCAAACAGCAATTTCTTCTACAATCCAACACCAACAATAAGTTGGTTATTATGAATCAACCTTCTATATGCTCTAGTCTCAAAACTTTAGCTCCTGGAAAACTATCGTACCTCTGCAAACAGTTGAACAGCAGAGGTTGTACAGTCTGAGCTTAGGCCTTCAAGTTTTGCAGTGGTTTTGATCAGTAGAAAGATGGGGAGGTGGTATAAGAGAATAAAGTACAGGACTTAACTAGGATTAAATTTGACTATTTGAGAAGGAATGGAAAATTATTCTTAATAGGTAATTTTAATTTTTTCAGAGACACATTAACCATCTGCAATTAAGCAATTAAACACTTGGAACAGGATGTCCTCAGACATTGAAAACTCTCCTGCAGTGCACATTTTTTAAGAAAAGGTTAAATGCGTGTCCCCAAGGCATGAATATACTTGATTCTGTCCAAGAGGCTGAAGCCTTATGATCTCCTGAAGCTCCTTCCAGGTCTGAGTTTCTTTCATTCTGTGAACATCTGAAAATCAGGTTTTCAATAAAGGAGGTGGAAGGACAGATACTCAGGAGATGTGGCATTAAAAGCTTTGGATGTAGGAATGAGGCATATACCCTACCTGCTCCCACAACCAGTATCTTGGGCTCACAGCTACTGACACAGTGCAGGAGAGATCTGAGGCGGACATTGAAGTTGAGGAATGCCACCACACAGCCCAGCTTGGCCAGTCCAAACCACACGTGGATGAAGTCCGGCTCGTTGCCCATCAGCAAGGCCACTGTGTCTCCCTTCTTCAGACCCTCGTGCTGCAGGAAGACCTGTGCTATCCTGTTACTCCTCCTGTCCACGTCCTGGTAGGAGTGAACTATCCCTTCATAGATGAGGAACGGCTTGTTGGGCTGCTTCTCTGCCAGCTTCACAAACTTGTCCAGGACGGTGACAACCCTCCCTTGCAGCCGGTACATCTCCACTCTCAGCCCATAGGTCAACACTTTGATCAGGTATCTCAGGTCGGCCCAGAAGTACGGGAAGAGGAGCTTCTGGATGAAGTGCAAGGAAAGAATCCCGACGGCAGCCCCCGGCACCCAGGAGGGCGGCACTGGGAGCGGGGAAAGGTCGTCCCAGCCACGCATCTCCCCGCAGCCGGGCCGCCGGGCACACGGCCGGCCGGGGCGCGGAGGCGAAGGCCGGCACGGGCTGAGGCTCTTCCCGCCCTCTCCGCCCTCACGGCGGGACGCCCGCGCCAACACCCGTTCGGGGCAGGGCGAGCCCAGTTCCGACGGCGACCGCCGCCCTCCCTCAGCCCCGGCAGAGCAGGGCACGGCACGGCCCCCGCCCGGAGCCGCCCGCCCGCCTCAGCCGGCCGGCACCTGGGCACGGCCCGGGGGAGC
>VZRE01010545.1:41801-66470 GCA_013396775.1 Cephalopterus ornatus
GGGCACGGGGGCCGCGGTGGGAGGCGCCGGGAGCGGGGCAGGTGGATCCCGTCCCGTCCCGTCCCGCCCCGGGACGCGGTGACCGCGGCGGTGGCCGGGGCTCGGCCCCGCCCGCGCCACACCCCGCTCCTCCGCCTGAGGCTGCGGAGGTCAGCGCCGAGGAGGTCACCTTGGCACCTTCTGCGGCGTTTCTGCCCACCAGGGAACGGAGGGCCGGGCCAAGGCCGGGGGTCCGTGGACTCTGCGAACCGATTCTGTGCGCCGAAGGGATGCCGCTGGCAAGTAGGCACACCCGGGCGCTGCGCTGGTCCTGCTGCTGCTGCTGAGGCCTGTGACCCCCGGCAGTTCAACACCCTGCCATCCCGAGGCATCCCCTGCCTTGCCCTTGGTGAGACACATGATGGGGTGCTGAAGTGTTTTATTGCAGCTGAGTCTGGAGTTACGTGGACCCCGATAAACTGAGGTTATATTACGAGTGACACATTTTCTGCCTTCGTTTTGATCACAAGCAATTTGAATTCATGAGTCTAGTGCATCACAGGAAAAAAATAATTCAGAAGATACTTAGTTTAAAACTGTAGCCCATGGTAAATGTTTCGGGGTTTAGAGTTTTTTTGGTTTTTTTACTGGATATGAGTGCACTTTTGAATAGTTATGAATTTTCTAAAGCTTTAAGACCATAAGTACTGGTAGTTTACAGCATGAACTCTACTGTCTGCTTTTTTCCAGTGTCTCACTAGAATAATCTAACCTCTTGTCACATTCCACATCCCAACCTGTGGTATGTCTTGCATGCTGAGATAGCGCTTCAGAGTGTTATTTTGTGCCCCAAAGTGTTACTGAAATATCTGCAAGGATGTACTACTTACTAATCCAATTGGCACTTGACATTCAAATCTCGGTCCACAAGATAGTATGCCTTAACTGTGAGATCTGCAAGCTGACAGCGTAGCCTTTGTTTCCACTGTCTTCTTCAGATACCAAGCGAGCCCTCTGTGTCATTTGTGCACTTTAGAGTCAGTGAGGAATATATTCCTTCTTTGGACAAAGAAGACATTCATATGCCAGAGGATACTTCTTCCAGACTCGTTTTGAATTTTGAATTTTGTGGGTTGTGTGGAGAGAATCCCATTCTGTCTGGCAGGATATGCTAACCTTCTTCTTGAGATTGTCTAGCACAAGGGTTTGTAGAACCCCGAGCAGAATAGTGAAGGCTGAACACTTAAAGCAACTCCTCAGTCAGTTCTTTTTGGAACCCTTCTGTACTACATTGAGACAATGGCTCACAGTTTCTTCTCTTCAGGTCTTCCAGACACTGCTTGTGCTTTCACCATCAGAATGGAACAGACCTGACAAGACCTTTGCTTCTTCAAATCAGCTATCTAATATTCTGTCCATCCAGTGTCTATCTAGCCTATTGGCCTTATGTCCAGTTCTGCTAAACTCCCAGCCATTCTCCAGTCTATAGCTTCTTTTTCCTCTCTCCCTTTCCCTCTCCCTTTTCTTCTCCTTAGCTCATCTGATTAGAGCATTGTGTTAAAAACACCGGGGTCTCAGGGGCAATCCCCACTGGTACTCAGTTATCCTTGTGGGACCCTTCCAACTCAGAATATTCTGTGATTCTGTGATATATTCTCCTCCCCTCCTCTTGACCTTCTTCTCTCCTGCTCTGTTTGTCAGTCACTCTTTCAGCCCATAAACCATCCTATACTATATAGCTTTTCTTTCTAGGGCAGTGACAGTTTGCATATGGCAATTTAAAAAGTTTAAATATTAGAAATAATATTTCAGAGTTATGATTTCATACATTAAGTAAATGGCCTAAATTTGTCCAGAGTCCTCCTTAGAAAACTTACATGCCATTTTGCTTTGTGTAAATTTTATCGGGTTTCTTAGCTAACACTGCTCATTTCAACAAAAAACTTTTGTCAGCTTCTTCCCATCTTCTTCCAAAGTCTTCTTCATGTCCAAGGATCTCCTTAGCCTCTTCTAGAGCCTTGTGACAAAAGCAAGAAAACTGGTATCATTGAGGTGTGAATGGAACATTGACAGGTGAGGAAGCAATAGCTCCAAAAGAGCTGGAAGGATGATCTATACTGGTCATGAAGAATGCACAAAATGAACTAATGAAGATAGTGCAGAATGCATGCACTTTCCAGACAATTAGATTGAGGAATGTATTGTTTCTGGCAAGCCCAGGAGGCTCATACTCTGACACTGCACAAATGACTAATTAAGGGACAAATCTGCCCTCTCACCAGAGGGGGATTACAACAAAGTTGCAGCACATCATATGTGCCATTGCTCTCCTGTTACCCAATAGGTGACAGGAAAACAAGGACCTCACAAAATTCCAAAAGATGTAATTCAGATGCTGCAAAAGGATTCACCAAATTTTCATGTTATTACGAGGAGCCTTTTCCCTCCACATCAGACGTGATACAGACTTCTGATCCAGAAACTCAAAAACTTGTCGATCATTTTAAATCATGGTGCACATTGCCTTCCTTGACGTTTGAAAAAAATTACTGCAGAAGGATAATAACAGAAATCAAAGAATCTTGATTTCTTGGGCTTTTTGGCATCTGCTTCCTGCAGTTGGATAGTTGGTAGTTTATTGCTAAGAGAGAGACTTGATTCAGCTAGAGCTTTTGAAGATAGATTTCCACCAAAAAAAGAGGAAAAAGCTCAGTTTATTCAGTTTTTTTTTTCTGCCCTTGAGACTCAAGAACACTGCTTGTCCATGGGAAGTAGTGAATTGATTCCTTGTTTTGCTTTGCATGGCTTTTGCTTTTCCTCTTAAACCCTCTTTATCTCACCTTACGAGTTTTCCAGCTTTTACCGTTCTGATTCTCTCCCCAGTCCCATCAGTGGCGGAGTGAGCGAGCGGCTGTGTGGTACTTGGTTGCTGGCTGGGATTAAACCATGACGGTAAGCAATAATAGAAATTCAATTCTGGCCATTTGACTCAAGCCAGAGCTCAGCTTCGTGCTCATTCCCTCATGTCACTTAAAAAACCTTTGTAACTCTTAGCTTAGAACCCTGAGAATCACATGAGCTGTTTTTCCTGTGACTCCGTATGCACTAGGAATTGAATGAGAGGGTCGGGAAAACAGTGGGTGAGGCGTCTACAGGCGCATTGAAAAGTGGCAGGCAACAGCTTCTCACAAAGCTTTTCATTTCTAGGAATGCTCCTTGCTACTCAGACATCCCTCCTTTAGCCAAACTAAAGTCGTCATGAGTGTCAGCTCCAACTGCAGACACAATTAGTTTACCTCAAAACCCTATGCCTGTGGCGAATTTTTGCCATTAATCACTAATTTTTGTTAAGTTTTTAATGTAAGCTAACTCATTTGGCTTTGCCCCAAAGGAGTGGAGGAGAGCAGACACTTTAAGAGTTGAAATGTGTTCCTGACTGGCTCTAGTACTGTTATTTTCTGTTTTAGCAGTAAGACAGAGGCCTGATTAGATCAGAAATATACAGACACAGCTTTGTTACATGAATGCTGACTGGACAACCATTGAAAACAAATTCCAGGGAATTAAACAGTGCAAAAACTAGATTATGAGTGGATTTCATGGCTCTTTATAGGCAACACTGTTGCATTGACAGTTTTCATTGATTTGGTAGTGTTGCTTACTTGAAAACTGCAGTGGAGGCACCTGTATATGTTCTGTCCTAGAGAAGTAGTGTACATTTAAAGGAGGGCAAAAGTATTTAGCTTTTCTGCTGGTGAGAATCATTTCTTCCAGAGAGACGTTCTGTGAGAATATAGAGTTCTACCTTGCTTTTCTCAGGGGAAGGTAACTTAATGGGCCACTGTTTTAAATTTTTAAAAAATAAATAAGTAAATTAAGTCCTGCATGAACCTGTGCTTAACACAGAAAACCCCGCTGTAGTTATTTGGTTGACTAGAGTTTGGCGTTGTTAACTGCTACGCAAATGTGCATAAATAACGAATAAGGGGAAAGGCTGTGACCATTAAGGAAGGTGTATACTTACACGCTGATTTGAAAGAAGATAGAGGTTGAAAAATACTCTTATTTGCAAAGATTGCATTGAAGAAGGCAGAAAGACAGCAGAAGGTAAGGCAGATGAGGTCTGTGAAAGGCCCTGGGTGTATGGATGAGAGTGAAAGGATAAGCAATTGGTGATTGACAGAGCACAAAAGGAAGAGAAATACATAATGGCCTATGGATGAGAGAGATGCATTTTAAATATACTGTGCTGTGAGCTAAAATTCAGTCAGGCAAAATTGCATTTATTGAGATGTCTAAGGACTAGCATGTCACCAAAGTCATGTCATGAGAAAAGAGAGGAAGAATTTTATGCTTTAGATGTTATCTGTGCTGCTAATACCCAAGAACTGAAATGATGGGTAAGATTTTAATATAAAGACTCCAGTGTTCTGAAATACTTAGTTTCCAAGGGAAATTGTGGGATTGTCATCTCTGAATTGTCTCTGTTCCTCTTAACTCTGCACAGAAATGATATCAATCCTCTCTACTCAGTATCCAAGTTACTTTAAAAAGTTAACATAAATTTACTTCTTGTATCCTCCTGAAGGGAGGCAGGAAATTTCTCTAATGTATGAGTTGTTTTTCAGTAATTTTCTGTTTTGTTATAAAAATGGATAAGATGAGGCAAAATGAGGCAATGAAAGAGTCACAGAATTCAGGTGAAGCCACTGCAAAATTGCATTTAAACCCTGCCTGTGTCAGAATTCTTCTAGGATATTAGATTAATCGCATACACCCTCCTCAAACTGGATGATTTAGTCAAGGTATGTGCCTAATCTTAAAGGCCCTCTTAAACTCTTGATCTGGTGGTTACACAAACAACTCTAGATTAAGACACAGGGATCTGTACTGTGCTAAGTGGAATGGTGAAAAATTGAACCCTTGAAAATTATCAGACGCATTTGACTCATTTTTCTGAGTCAGATTCATCTCACAGGTATCTGTGACATAGATGAGAGTCTACATGTGAGTATTGGTTATAATGGGAGCTTGCACCGGAGAAGACTGAGTATGACTAAGGAAATCTAGAGTCGCTCATCTGATCAAATGCTGCTGTCTAATTAGGGATGAGGTGGATTGTTTGCTTGAATTACCTGACAGGGTCTCAGCTGTAATGGCAGCATAAGAATGTGGCTTATGCTCAGGCTTTATCTGTACCTCAGGCTTGAACCAGTTGCCTAGGATTAGGGATCTAGGGCTATTCTAGGCTCCTTGGCAATATATGTGCCTATCTGACTTTTAGGTGCCTTAGGCAAGAGATGCTGAACTTTTGAGTAACAGTTACCAGTCCCAAGTGGCCCTTGCATGTTTCAGTTTAGGTAGCTGGTCTAGCTCCTAAAGTGAGGACAAGGGTTAGGAATTAGTTAAATTAATTAAATTTACCAATATTTTTGCTCCCTGCAGTTTCAGTTTTTAATCCACTGGAAATATATGCACATTTATTAATTTTTTTTTAAGTAAACAGCATAGAATTTGAATGGCTCACAAAGAAACTAATAATTTTTTTTCTTGTTAACTATTTAATATCACTAGTGAAGATACAATTATCTCCAAGCATGTGTTGTTGAGTGTAACACAAACTACTGAACTGTTGTTAAGTGAATATGAATTGCCATATGCACTGAATAAGGCTACAGTTGTCTGGGAAAAAAATGTATGTTATGATGAGATTAGAATTACTAACGTAGCACACACTTGCAGATGGTGAATCCATAATGTGAAGAAACCTTGATTAAAGCTATTCCAAAGGTCAAATCTTAAAAACCTCTAGAAAATTCTCATGTTTTAAATGTAGTGATATTTGGTTTTAAGTAAATAAAACCCCAAAAGTATAGCCAGAAATGTACCTGTTTATCTATCACCTTCTTGTTAAATGTCATGAGATGAAATCTATTTTACTTTTGACATTATGTAGAACTCCAAAACTCATACTGCAGACAAACCACTGAGCCCTGAATTATTTAGTACACTGTAATTATTCTGCTCAATTTCCCTTCAACAGAAAACATTTCAATGCCTGAAAGTGTGCTATGACCCAATAACAAAATATAAAGGAGTTTAATTTTCTACCAGTGGAACTCAGATGTAAGAATTTTTTTTTAATGTGGTTAGATAAAACTAAAACATTTCCCTGTAACAACATCTCAGTATAGCAGGAAAATACATACCAATTGCAGAAAAGCTTCTGTAATGTAAAAAAGTTATAGCTTTGATGTTATCATTTTGATACCTTATGCCTTTTAATATCCAGATAACACAGTATGGTACCGAATGTATATTTTTATTAAATCTGAACCTGGCTAATATGCCTGAGGGAATTTGCTTGTGCTATTTTAGTGGCATAAACATCAACAAAGTGAACTACTCGAATCTTTTGGTGGGGGAGGAAAGTTATTTTAAGTAAGGTGTTTTAGATGCATGGAGTTTTTCAGTTTTTGGTTTGGGTTTTTGTTTTGTTTTTTGTTTGTTTGTTTGTTTGTCTTTTCCTCATGGAAAATAATAGCATAAATTCTGAAGTGTCAGCTATTTTCCAATTTTTTATTGAAGTAATTTTAAAGGAGTGAATTTTCATCTGGAATAGAAGTTTTGAATTTTACAACAGAAAGAGGTGAAACAAGCATTCCTAGAAGAAAAAAATGTCTGTGACTGAAAAATAGAGAGCTGGCTTTTCAAGTTGTCAGAATGCTGTAGTATGGAAAAGGAAGAAAACAGCATCATATTCTGAATATTATCTTGCAGATTGTCCCCCACTATTGAATTCTGCCTTTTTCATATTTAAAAAAATAGAAACTTATAATCCAGATGTGCAAAAATACAAATACCTTGAAAATTCATTTTTCTGCTTTTCACATCTCACTCTTCAATTCCATTCCCATTAAAGTAAAATAGTAATTTCTAATTAATTGTGTCTATTGATTTCCACAGGTTAGCTGTGAAACTTATGTCTAGCAAAGTCTAAAATCCTAAATCTAGAAACGGACAAGTAATAAGCAAACCAGGATTTGATGTCTAAGTGGCCAGTAAGCGAGTCATAATGCTGAAAAAGCTGCACAGAAGTAACTCTTGACTAAAAATGTCCCATGGGGCTCTGGGGAACGAATGGTGTAGTCATACTAGAGTTGTTGCAGGAACCTGAGGAGGCAAAGTCTAAAGCTGTCCTGGTATGGACTGTACATTATGGAAGTTTTTCATCATCAGAAAGCATTTAGTATTCAAATCCATAGGAAAAGAAAATTAATTTTTGTAACATTTTGGGATGCTTCTTTATTCTGCAGTGCTGTGAGGACATTAATTTGAAATACTTACATTATATGAAGTGTCTTGTCTCAAGTCATTCCTTACAGCATGTCAACACTACAGACTTGTGTAAACCTTTCAAAGATGTAGAGAAATATATCATCTCTAGTAGATGGAATTTTATTAACAGAAGGTTTTACTATTAATGAAATAGATCATTAAAACAAAAAAACCACATAATTCATAGTTTCTTTTAGTTAGCTCTGAATAAGCTCCAGGGGTAAGTATGTAGTTTCGCCTGAATTCATGAAACTGTGTTCATACCGGGAGCCATATGCCCTATGTATAATGCCAACGCATTAGATGATGATGATGATGATGGTGATGGATTACTACAATAAAATTTACCCATAAAGCTTCCGGAAAAGCATACTGAAATATTCAGATTCTCGCTCTCCTGTAAAAAATTTGTTCACTCCTGATGGAATAAGCTCTCAGCAGTGAGTCTTTTGATGCTGAAAAGATAGAGCTGTGGTTCAGTCTTACTGTCATCTGGAAGTGATCTGAATTAAAACCCAACAGCAACCTACTAGTTTATGCATTTCAGATGAAATAATTGTATGGAAGAATTTCACATTTTAGTCTAGTAGACTCAAACCAATGTTTTTGATTTTACTCATTACACAGCTCCTGCCTTGCTTATTAAGTTTAGGACATGGCACTGACCTATCAAAGGGGTGTATACCCTACTTGGCCCTTCAGGATAGGTAATCGTTTGCAGAGGAAAAACAAAATCATCTCTGAAATAAGAGTCAGATGAAGATTTGAATCTGAATATAAATCCTTTATAGAGGATATTCTGGTGCAGTCTCAGGTGTAAGGTAAACAAGAAGACTAACTCTTCTTTAGAAGACTAAAGCATATGGAAAGGCCAGGCAGGACATGGAACTCAATAGAGAAGGAAACAGACTTCTTAGCATGAAATGCCATCATTTTCACATCCTTTAAGGTATTTTGTTAACCCCTAGTTTAACTTGACTCATGTTGTGGGTGCTTTGGAAGTACCTAAACTTCTTCTGAAAGTTCTATGCCTGAATTTTTGGCTATTCTTGTAATTGTTGCTTTAAATTACCACTGCAGAGCATAGTATTCAAATTTGGTTTTTAAGAGATGTCAAATAATAAAAGCATACTTTTATATAATCTCATCTTGACTTGGAATAGGATAACATAGGAGTATACCAGAAATCTTCCAGTGATTGTCAGGGAAATTTGCTGGCATGTTGGTCTGTGTGAAAGCAGCATGGAGCAGATGAGGCATGAAGATCTTGAGCAAAACTTCAACAGTGTGTAAGTGTGACAAACTGGCTCATAGATGACTACCATTTCCATCATTTGCTTCTGCTTTGTGGTTGTGCGCTGGGGAGACATATTTTAACTTAAAAGAAGATTTTTAAACAGCATCTTTCAGATCAGGGTTTTTTGAATAACTACCAGTTGGAAGTGTTTAGTCCTTTTATTATCCTGCTGAATTTCTAGGTGAAAGGGCTGCCGTAATCATCCTTCAAAGGATTAGAACAGGGTGTTTGCCTTCTGTGCCTTAGGGCATGCATAAGATAGTTTTCAACTTGCCTGTTTTCCAAGCTTTCATGTTTTCATCACAACATTAAACAGTATGCCAGAGAAAATCTGACCCTTATTTGTGCTTTAATTTTGTGCTTTGATTGCATTAGCAATTTTATTTGGTGACTGTGATGATAGTATTATTGATATTAGCTGATATAACTGATCATGCCTGTCACCTCTGCTTGCTAGACATACTTGTCTGTGCTTGTACTCCCACTTCTGATACTGTCTATGTTTAAAAAAATTCTTCTATATGTCTTCTATATAGAGCAACAGTCTCAGAAATACTTTGTCATCTGGTATAACTGTATATAACTGGTATAAACATATAGCTATATGCTAAAATAGGTGCGTAAGAGTTACAGGTACAGTACATGTTTGGACATTAGTGAATCCTGAAACCACAGTCATTTTGTGGTGCAAGAGACTCATTCCTCAAGCATCTTCTATCTGGATGCTGGTGAGTGTGATTGTAAATCAAATTGTTTTTGTATTAAGTCTCCTGGATTGAGTTGATGTGGTTTTGTACAGTTTCTGGCACTTATGAATTTTGCTTGCTTGAAGCAATGTTTGACATGCTCTTTGTACTCCCTTTTTTATCTGATATTCACAAAGTTCCTCCCCTTCACAAAGCAGCTTACTTTAAGAGGTGACAGAGGGAAAACTCCCACTTCATATTCCTGTGGCTCCATTTCACATAATCAGTGTCGCCAAGCAGCAACAGAACTACCCAACAATCTGAGGAACAAAACAGGTGCTGAGGATGCTCCCAACACAGGTAGAGTAGTACCTTCCCTGAACAGAGGGCAGTCCTGCTGCACCTGAGCACACCGGGGTCTGGGGTACTTCAATATAGGGGCTGCCAGCAGTGTCAGACAAGGCACAGTAATGAATCAGGTTGAGGATTCATCCAGTCACTCCAGATGGGAAGCAAGGCCATAGGTAGGACTAGAAACAAGAATATGGCAATGTCCATCCACAGGGCAGGACAAGTCAGTTCAGGTAAGAGTGTGTCCTAGCCCTCAGCTTAAACAGACCTTTTGGAGCCTTTGGGTGGAGGGGAGGAGATCCCAAGTGACTGTTGGTCAGGGCCACTGGGGTGAATTTATGTCACTGCATGGTACTTGACTCTCACAGATTCCCTAAGAAGCTACGGCACCTTCTGATTCCAGCTGGAGTCTCACGTCATTATCAGGTTTCTGAAAACTTTGCCCAAAAAAAAATTCTTCTATGTTCATTCATGTAACTTGTCAAATGAACTGCAGAATGAGATCTGTCATATTCAATGACCTTGACTGATAAACCTCATGAGGTTAACTGAAAAAAATGTGGAAAAAATTTAATGAGGAAAGAATAAGGTGACTCAATTGGATATTGTAATATCATTAACTTTACATTGATTTTATATAGTCACTACTACATGCGAGGAAAATATCTTTTGTGTGTGTCATTTTATGGTGTTTGTAAGCTGTAAGCCATGAACATTTCAGACAAATTGGCCATTTTCTTAGTTTTTAACTGCCTGGGGTGCGTCTATGTTATTAAGTGGTTATCTGAAAAATGTGGAGGTAAGTATGTATGTATCTTCAAATACTAGCCTGGCAATAAAAGAAGAGAGAAAGTGGTAACCACAAGACAAGTACAGACAGCTTAAAAACAGCACTATGTGAGTAAACAGCTATGCTTTCTGTTCTGGGAGGGATTCTCGTGCCAAAAACTTCATCTGGATAGAGTTTAATAACTTTTCATATCTATATGAATGATCTTGTTGCAAAATGTCTCTTTCATGCCAGGCTGTTGAAAAAAAAAATGTCAAGGATATGTCTGCGTGCAGCGGCCATTGTTTTTTTAAAGGATTTGCTGAAATCTACTTGAGTATGTTGTACTCTAGTCCATCAGTCACCTAAATAATTGGCCAGTTGGCCATTTGCAGCTTCACAGTCCTATCTCAATGGTGTTAACAGAGCCTCTGTAGCACGAGTGTTAGTGGTCAATGAATACATGCCGAAGTAATCACAGTTGTCTTTTCTCAGCTAGCACACTATCTGCTCAGGTGCCACTGTGTTGACAGCAGTGCAAATAGATTTAACATGAGGCAGTTAGCTCCACTTTCCTCTGAAAGAAAAAGGAACTCTGGAAGCTTTCACAAGGTCAGCTGACCATGGAACGGTGTACAGAGATGACCAGCCAATATGTTCTGACTGTGCTAATTTGCCGTTAGTGCACCTTCCTACATTTTCATCTCTCCGTAAACCATGATAACTGAAAACTACCAGCCTGGGGAAATTAGTCACTTTTGCAATTGCTGCAGAATGCCAAATTTTTGCCTGATTAGCTTGTGTAATAAGCAAAGCAGAGAATTGCCTAGCTGGAGCAAGAGAAAACCACAAACTGCAGAAAAGTTTCACTTCTGTGAGAGCAGTGACTGCAGCAGTCTGCCTACACTGCCGTGGCTCGGCCATGGGCAATAAGTCCCTTCTCTCATGCACTCTCTCCTCAAAGTAGTTCAATGAAGACCTCTCACTCCATCAAAACAGCAAGATCTGGGGTCTTTTTGCCTCTCTTCTGACAATGGGGGCAAGAAAGGATAAAGATAAACATAGGGGAAGGGGCTGCAGGAAGTATGGAGAGGCCAATGACATGCTGCACATCCTATCTGCTTTCCTGAGCTCTGTCCCTCAGCATTACATTGCTTTCCAAAGGTTGGGTATATCCTCTTTGCGTTGTGAGAAGTCAAGGAAATGCAGTGGTGGTAAGGACAGAAGCAAGATGTGTCGTGAGACCTACTAGTTATTCTGACTTTCATACTGATTGATTGTTTTCCTGAAGTTAAAGTTCAGAAGTCTTCGCTATGCCTATATACTTCAGAAATAAAATATTTGTTTGTATCACTTTTTCTAAAGGGTTTTAGAGCCTTGTTATTCTTGGGCTCTTACTTTGGAAAGTGAAAAAGGTTGTGTCTGGAAGTTGCTAAAAATCCTATTGTAAAGGAGATCTGAGTGTACTCACAATTTGGTTACTCCATCCTTCTTTCTGTTTATTTTATAACAAAATTATTTGGTCTGCATGCTTTGCAAACACCATATTCAGAAAACTAATGGTTAGTGAACTATTTTGAGAAGGGCTTCCGTAGTAAATTCAGTAAAAATTCAAGAATTGTCTTCTTGAAGTTTCAAAAACAGATCAGAAAAATTATGGGTGAGGTATTGCTAAATACAATCTAGGAAAAGGATCAGCCATTTAGTAGACTTGTCTATTAAAGATTCCACAATCAAGAGTTCTGTAACTTTTAAACTGTTTTTCAACACAGCACATAAACAATTTTTAAAAATTATTTTTGATTGAAATGCTGCTGCATGTGTAGGAGAGCCACTTGGCTTGCCTGGTAGAAGACAATATAAGGACCTATAGTTAAAAACACCTTTTTCCATTCCTTCTCTCAGCAGGCAGACTCCAAAAGTTCACTTACTGTATCTAACATTTAGAAGGAGTATATTGCACATATCGTCATCCCTTTCAGGTCTCTCATAAATCCCACTGTAATGCTGTGTATGTATCTCTCTCTCTGAAAGTCCTTAATATCTTTGCCACGTTGTTGCTCTTCTTTCTGAAAAATGCCTCAGTCTTCAATGCACACTGTAGAATGATTCAGGCTTTTTGTAATGGATGAGGTACTTGTGCTAAGATTATCTAACTCAGTTAATTTTTACTGTGTCCTTGACTTATGTATTATATATCTATATTCTATATTATCTATATTATAATTATATATCTATAATTTTTGGCTCAAGGTGGTGAGACTCCTAGTCTATTGATAATGACATTTTTCTTCATTATTATTTTCTTGTTTTCATGATCTTCTCACTGGGGTTAGAAGATCCATCCTATAGCTTTTTCTCTCTTTTTCTTTATGTCCTGAAGTAAAAGTACAGATTTTTGGATAAGGGTTCTCTATACTTTAATTCACATAAAATGCATATGTATTGTTCGTATTTATGTGGCAGTGTAGACATCCACTTCACAGGGATTAAGAAGTATGGAGAAAAATAAGCTTCCATGCAAAGTGAGGATTTTATATCATCTGCTTTGTACAAGAAAATAACAGCAGTTTTTGTCCATGTGGGAAGTTTTGTAATTCTAGTTCTTGCAGTTCTTGCATTTATAATTTAAAGTCAGTTGTGGACTGTAGCATATTATATGTCTCAGAGTAAGAAGCAGTCTATGTTGGAGATTGCTTTAGAACATAATATACATTTTTCCAGCACTTCTATTTCAAGAGCTGCAGTTGTCACTATATGCAGAAATGTGAGCTCTAAGGTGCAGACAAAAGAAAAGTACCAGTGCCTGTTATTAAATGGGCCCACAACTTCATATGGCAAGTGTTATTAAGATAATGGTCAAGACAAAAATTGAAATAAACGTAATTATTTTGGAAGAATTTCAAAACTTGATGACAGCGTTCCTTTCTGAAAATCACTGTTTTGGGGAAACTTTTTAGTTCCTATGTGAAGGCTAAATGAATATGACAATATACCTGTGTAGTAAAAAAGTAATAGAGGTCACTTTGTTATCAAAATTCTGGTATTTAAAACACCATGAATTACTTTATAAACATTTTGCTTCATTCATTAGTCCACACTCAAGGAGGACCTGTTTTAAAAATGACTGTATATGTATATGTATTTACAATACAGCATGCCAACGTTGTTTAATTTAAATATATTCCTTCAAGGATTTTGATAGAAATCTTTGGTGAGCTACATTGAATTTGATAAAAGTCAAGCCCATAGTCAAAGCAAAACCAGAAAACTCAAGTAAAAACAACAAAAAAGTTGTTAAAACAAACACTAAAGCAAGCACTGTCCAATAGTAAACCTACTGTAATATTTAAAATTTTTAAATTTTCAGTTATTGAGAGAGGTGTTAAGTCCACCTACCAAAAAACATGGAACAGTTTAAAACTCACATTTATCCTTCCCTTTGACTTTAGGGGTTTCAGAATTTTGATTTATCTATAGGACCTCCGAAGATAATATAAATATGATTCTTGAATAGAAGTTCTGGTAAAGTAAAGCAGTATCAAACACTTTACTTTGAAAAATTTTTCTATATGTCCATTTGGGATTAGCCTATCTTTCCTGCAATTAAAAAAAGATGATCCCTCATCTTAGAACTTTTATTTATCTTATTTGTACTATTTCAGTGTGCTTAGGTATCAACAGGTCAGAACACCTGGACTGAAATTTGCCAACATCTATTCCTCTCTGCTGTGTGTGAAGGACATTAACATATTTCCAGCAACTCTCAGTTTCCTTTGGGTTATCCCTTTGATTAAACTGCTGAAGTTTAATTATGATGCATATGGTAAAATTGTGCCTTATTGGTTTCAAAACAGCAGGTTTGGGGTTTTTTTTTAATAAGATGGAGAGGAATCTTTTAGGTTTTTCTTCCAAATATAAATATATTTTCTGCTTCTAAAATACGAGTTTTCTTTTAAGCTTTTGAAATCATCTGTATTTGTTTTGCTTTTGACTTAAAATAGTGTATTTCTGTGTAATGCACCAATAGTTACAGAATCCTGTCATATGATTTCTGTAACTGTTCTTTTAATTAAAACTCCTGTCCGTAGAAAATCTAGGAAGATGACAAAGCCGTTTGATGTGTTTAAAAAATATATAGTTAATCTAGTCCTAGCAAAGAAAACAGACAAACAAGTGCTTTCGGGCCTAAGGGAGCACTGGCAATGCCAGGTAAAATTAGCAGTGCCGTATAAAACCACCGGGATATTTTAGAGTCAGCATGTAGAATGGGAATTAGAATGCCAGGCAACCCTTCCATTGCCCCTGAACCTTTATGACATTAGCCTGCTTTCTGACAGTTTGTTTCCCTGCTTGAGGCTTGGAGCTCCTGCACTGCCTAGTACCTCCACAGGTTAAAATCTTCTCGGGTTTCTGGATGTTCAAGGTCTTCAGGTTCCTGTGCTGCTTAGCTGTCAAGACTGTGGATATTTGTGGCTGGAAATTAAGAAACTTCTACTTTAATTTCTTCTGGAAGAGTAAGTGGGAGGGCTGGTTTTTCCTTTAATGCCTTCCCTCCCTTATGTAACGTTCTTTCTTTGAGTTGATCTCCCATAGAATATTTTGAATATTTAACTTGCTTTTCAACTCAAAAAAAAAAAAAAAANNAAAAAAAAACAAATCAGATTTATTCATAGGTAGGGATGATTCATGTGCAAGTTAAATCATGTACGGGAAAAGCGGTATGATGAACTTGCGGTGCTACACATCAGCCCAAACACAAGGATTCTCTGGAGGCTGCGGGGCTGTTCTGTGCATGGCACCAACTTGGGCAGGAACCGAGTGGTGGTAGGAAATGTATTCAGCTGCTGAGTGGAACAGACTGCAGAACTGATCAACACTGAGGTGTTATATTTTAAAAAGTGATCAGTGACAATAACAAGCTCTTAACCCAAGGCAGCATCAAGACAAAATAGACTCAATCACTAGTAGTATGCATATACACTTCTGTGTAAATACAGCTGTAACACATATGTTCAGATGTTAACAAACTTACTTTAGAGTGTCTTTCCAGAGGTTATTTCTTTGTTCTCCTGGCACGGCAAAAGCATGTAAGTATCACTCTCTTTCTTCAGATCTTAAAAGAAGAGGCAGCATTATCAGCAAATGAAAGCCCTGGTATCTTTGCAGCTATAAGTCTTCCAGGTTTTGAATAAAGAAATTATTGCCCTCTTTATTTATGGTTGAAATTGTTAATATGTTAAGGATTTTTTTGTATTTTATAGGGTTTTTTCCTATTGCCAGAAATATTGTGGTCTGCATATGAACTATTCAGTCCCTCAGT
This sequence comes from Cephalopterus ornatus, assembly GCA_013396775.1. Classification (NCBI taxonomy): domain Eukaryota; kingdom Metazoa; phylum Chordata; class Aves; order Passeriformes; family Cotingidae; genus Cephalopterus; species Cephalopterus ornatus. The sequence continues at coordinate 57,545 of VZRE01010545.1, forward strand.
TTCTTTAAGGGTCTTCATATTTGATAGGTCACTGTTGTTTCACATCCATCTGTGAAATGGGTCATTTAAAAGCTTTTCAGTAATAAAAATTCTTATCATAATATTTCATATTAATTTTTAGAATGGTAATTTGACTCTGGCTTAAACATTAATTTTCAGCTATTGTAATTTTTTTAAGGCTGTTGTACAATCCCTGATGGTATTCCTTTATGAAAGTAATTTTCCTAGGTAATATATTTTTGAAAATTGAATGCATGTCTTCCTTAAAACAAAAGCAAAGTCATCTATACAGGAATTTGAAATAACAAATGCAGAGATGTTATTGATACTGTTTTGCTGATACAAGAAAGAAACAATGCAAAAGACCAGACAAGATGTCGAAGTCTGATATCATTATGGAAAGTACCTAAGGAGAAACAAAAAAACATGAAAGAAAGATTGACACTGGGACATGAGTGAAGGCTTTGAACTGTGAAGCAGATGAACATGTATGGAAAAATACCTGACTCTGCCATCTGTTTCTATTCTTACCACAATAACCTTAATGTACCTTGAATTTTGGCAGGTCACCTAGTCCTTACTGTTGCATACAGAAGGGACAATTTCAGTTTGGAGCTTGCTTTACATGGTCTGCTGGAGACTATGAACAGACTTGGTCTGCCTGTGCCTACTTTGGAAGACGTCCTTTGATTTGATCACTCTAACCAAAGCCTTCTCTTTACAGAGTTGCTGATTAATTATTTTCTTTTTGTGTAGGTACAATTAATTCCTCCTTGCATTTAATCCTTTACATGCTTTCCATGTTATTGCTTCCCTAGTTTATCAGGACTATTTTGCCTTCCATTTACACTGGTAGCTAATAAAGGTACTGGTACCTTAAAAAAAGTACTTGGTAGCTCCATCACTGATGGAGAGAAATTTATTAGCAAATCTTTTTTTTCCCTTAAACCAGAAATTAAATTACAATTTTGAACTGAACTGTAAACAAAATATATGTAATTTCTTTTCTAGGCCATTTAGAAAACATTAAACACTTTTAGGTGAAATGCGTCAGGATATAATTTGCTGTCTGTAAACACGTACAAGTGAATAAGCTACTGACTTTTAATTGTGCAGCCAGGGTTAGAATTGATGTCTTGTGCCCTTCTTTATTTTAACTTTTTCTGAAGATTGAATGTTGGGAAAGAATTGCATATAGAAAGGAAAAGAGCGAAGAAGAATGGAGGCAGCAACTGCAGTGTTCTGTAATATATCTCCATAGCGAGAATAAAGTCAGATAGGGGACCAAACTTTTCTCTGGGCTTCTGGGACCTACCCAATATTATACTTATTATTAGAAAATAATTATGTCCTGGGTTGCATTAGCAGGAGTGTTGCCAAGAGGTCAAAGGAAGTTCTCCTTCCCCTTTCCTCAGCGCTGTGGATGCCACATCTGTAGTGCTGTGTCCAGCTGAGTGCACTGGAGAGAGTTCAGGCCAACATGAAGATCTTTATGGGATTGGAGTGTCTCTCCTTCAAGGAAAAACTCGGTGAGCTGGGACTATTTAGTCTGGAGATGAAAAGATTCAAGGGGAATCTCATCACTGTGCTCAAATACCTGAAGGCAGTGTGTGAAGAGGGTGGAGCTAGATTATTATCAGTAGTGCTTGGTGACAGGACAAGAGGCTATGGGCACATATTGAAATACAGGAGGTTCCTCTTGAACATTAGGAAAAGGTTTTAACATCAGGAAAAGGGTCTTGTTTTATCCTCAGGGTGACCAAACACTGGTGCGGGTTGCTCAAGGTGGTGTTGATAATCGAAAGCCATCTGGGCAGCTGGCTCTAGGTGTTTCTGCTGCAGTCAAGGGATTGGACCAGAAAATACCCAGAGCCTTCCAGCCTCGACCATTCTGTGATTAAAACTCAGGCTACTGCTCTTTCATAGATTTCTGAGCATGGAAGCACTAGAGAAAGAAATCAAGTATCAGTAATGTTCAGAAATGCTACCATCTTGTGGTTGACTGAAATTACTGAATGTACTGATAGCACTCTGAAAGTCCCTATCCATGTAGTATGTGTAGTGTCTATAGGCCTTCTGAAAAAAGCTTTCAAAGTACTTCTGTGATTTCTTAGTACTGTTGTAGTAATTTCTTTTGGTAGATTAGGTTGGTTTGATTTAATTACTTTCAATTGCTTTGCAGCAAATTGTTAGAAAAGCATGTGGATTATGGTCTTGGCATAGTCCTGCAAGGAGCAAGGAGTTGGACTCAATGGTCCTTATGTGTCTCTTCCAAGTTGAAATACTCTATTCTATGATTCTATTCTATAATATATGATCTATGGCTTAGTGTCATGTAATTATTTTTTTTAAATGAAACTAAAGGCTGTTTTGAAGGGTTCTGTGATTCCTCAGAAAGACCCTCAAAGCAGAATAAAAATGATTCTTTGCTGTGGAGAGCCTACAACTGATGTGCTCCTTTTAAGGTTATTATGATCACATGAATGTAGTGACTTGATAGCAGGTCATGTCTTTTAGAATGCTTGGTAAGGACTGTCTCCCAGCTGATTTTATACTTCCACTAGCATGCCTTGGTGTCGTATGGTATCTAGCCCTTCTGAGAATCACTCCGCCTGGCACTAAGTTTTGCCTTTATCTGTTCACATAATCGCTTTCAGTTACTAGAGAGGTTTTCTTTATCTCATTAGAGAGTTTACACCAAAAATATATGTAACAAAAGTGCATCTAGTTTTGGGTTCTTGATTACAGTGTATGGAGAATTAAGTCAGAATCTTCTAACATTACATTCTAAAAGTGATTTATACTTCATATAAATTATTGTGCTGGCAATTAGTTTCACTTGCTCTAATTTGAAGCATTGTTTATTGAAAGCAATCTGCTTTATTAGGTGAAATATGTATTATTTAGGTGCACTATTATTTCTACAAGGGTGTCTTACATTAGAAACTTTTTCTATAGCTTCCTAAATTATGACTATTTTTTTTACAGTGACTGTCAACTATAGACCTTGGAGTATTTTTCTTGAGATTAGTAAGATTATATCAGTTATGTAACAAATATTATTGCTCTTTAAAATCTGGCTACAAATAAGTTGTAGGGCTTCAAATGCCTCTCTGTAATACATTTCTTTGATATATGATATGAATAATTCCAATTCTATTAAATGCTTATGGTCAGTTCTAGTATGTGGTTTTTTTCTGATTGGTACATGCACAAGTGAACAAACTACTGACTTTTAATTGTGTAGCCAGGGATAGAATTGCTGTCTTGTGCTCTTCTTTATTTTAACTTTCTCTGAAGATTGAATGTTGGGAAGGAATTGAAGGTAGGCAGTAAAAGGGTGAGGGAGACAGGAAGAGAAACCAGACAGACTAGTATTCTGTAGTACGTCACCACAATAAAAATAAAGCCAGACTTTTCTCTGAGCTTCTGAGAGCTCTCCAGGTGTCACAAACTTGATTGAGTGTATTGTTACCAGAGGTTATGCTGGAGTAGTCCTCATAAAGTTTAATGGTATACATGTTTAGGGGGTGCATGTGTGTTTATTTCTATAAAACTTATACAATAAGAAAAATGCAAATATTTTGTTCACAGTAGCCCGTTCAGAGCTGTTTCAACACCATGTCATGAGCTGAAAATTGTTGATGATTTGAAAAGAAGGTGTCAGCTTATTAGATGAGCTCTAGGTGGGCCCTATTGTTTCACAGAAGACCACCACAGAAGTAGTTGGAGAAACCACTATATTCAAGAGTCATGAGTAACTGATCCCTTCCCTTCCTGACACAAAAGTGCAGAAGCTGAGACCTTTTACCAGGCCTTGAGAAGATCATTGCCTCACTCAAAGGAGATTTTTGGTTGATCTACAGTCACATGTTCAATTCAGACCAGTGGAATTCCTTGCACGCTCCACAAACCCGTAGTATGTTCAGTATTACCCTTAGTCCATGAACGGCCAATTCTCAAGAGTAAGAACTTCAGATGCTCTTTTTCATGGAGGTCTGTTTCTCTCACTCTAAGCTCAGAAACCTTGTATCCCACAGGAGGTGTCAACGTGCCCTAGGTGAATGCAGTGTTCTGGATATAGTGTATTGTCCAGTTCTGTACACTTGTCGTATTTACCAGCTTCCAGATCCCAATCAGCCCATTTCCAGTGGCTGTGCAAGTCTCATCACACATACTTCTTGTAACTTGGAACGACAGAGGCACTGAGATTGTCCTTGAGAAATGCACTGCATCATCAAGGGTTTACAGGTCTTCATGATCATAACTGAGTTTTTTTGATAAGTCAGTTGTTTCTTATGTTACATAATGAGCTTCTGTGGGATGCAGCCAGGTTCTGTTCTGTGCTTCTACAGGAAACCAGCAGTGTCTTGGTCAGTTACCACGTTTCAACGCATTATGGCAGTAGCAGTAGTATTAGCAGTGGTAGTGATAGCACATACTGAAAACCAAGAGAAAAAAAATAAGTCTTGTGTTTGGAAAACAGCTAACCACACAAGTCTGTAAAATGGGCTCCGAATGGGAAGAATTAGCTCAATATAGTACCTATTTTATTCATCCAGACAAAGGGGTCACGGGAATTCTAGGAAATGTACAGTAGAATACACAGCAGAAAGGTTTTACTTCACATAAGTGTGAAGTTGTTTAATTTTTAAATGTAATCAGATAGGTGCAGTCAGGGAAGGTACATTCAATAGGTGTGCTAATGTTATATTCTCAGACCTGCTTCTCCCTGTGAAACTGTATAGCACCTCTTAACAGATTCTAGGTGTTAACTTCCAGCAAAAGCTGGAACCCACAGTCATTTCTGTACAGTTTTCATAAGAACTATATTTCAGCAATATAACATCTGTTAAGTAAAAGAAGAGGTCATGTGCCAGAAGTGATGAATGTTTGCAAATACTTTCTCTGATAATGATCACTAAACGTGTATTTTGATCACTAAACTGTATTTTGACCTTGAATGTTTATTTTCAACAAAAGTCTGATACTGAGCATCACACAAAAAAGATAGCAATTAAATATTACATCATATAGTTAGCAAACATCGAACTGTATACTATATGCAGTGCTTGTGCAGCGTTTTGCTTATGTTTTTGACTGCCCATTTTGTGTTTTAGTAATTCCTAAGACATTATTAATCTAATAGATTTATGCAGTCTGAAAGCAGAATCAGTGTTATGATCTAAAGGAGTGAAATATTCAACAAACTTAAGATACTGCTGGCATAGAGGAACATAATTCGAATCAGTGAGAAACATGAAACAAAGATTTGCATGTGTGAGCCCTGGAGGTAATATGAGAAGATGCAGTGCAGCTTACACAACACACATAACTATTGTGGCTCTGTCTTACGAAGATATGAATTCTATCATATTAAGACTTAGACTTAATTTGATTACCTTATGTTTTTAGAACAAATATCACATACTACTCTTGTTTAAATAAGTGCAGTCGTGTATTTGAAATTTACTTTCCCTGTTGTAGAGTAATTGTATTTGTATGCTTTTTTTTCAGCAGAAACCTTGTTCCTGTACATCTATATTGTCAAAGAAATATAATGGAATCACAGAATGGTTTTGGTTAGAAGGGACCTTACAGATCATCCAAGCCCCTTCACAGGTTCCAAGCCCCTGCCACGGGCAGGGACACCTTCCTGTTACTCCAAGCCCCAGCCAGGCTCACCTGGAACACTTCCAAGGATGGGGCATCCACAACTTCTCTGGGCAGACTCTTCCAGTGCCTCACCACCCTCTGAGTAAAGAATTTCTTCTTTATACCTAATATAAATCTACCCTCAGTTTAAGTCATTTTGCCTTGTCCTGTCACTACATGCTCATGTAAAAAGTTACTCTCCAGCTCTCTCGTGGGTCCCCTTTAGGTACTGGAAGGTGCTAGAAGATCTTCCCCAAGCCTTCTCTTCTCCAGGCTGAACAGCCCCAACTCTCTCAGCCTGTCTTCATAGGAGAGGTGCTCTGACCTTTGGATCACCTTTGTGGCCTACTGTGGACTCACTCCAAGAGGTCCTTCTTATCGTGGGGCCCCCAGAGCTGGACAAAGTACTCCAGGTGGGATCTCATGAAGGCAGAGTAGAGTAGGAGAATCACATTTGTCAGTCAGCAGGGAGGTGATTTTCCCTGCTGCGACTCCCTCACACTTGTGTTGATACACCCCAGGACACAGTTTGCTGCCTGGCCTGAAAGTGCAAATTGCCAGATCATGTCGATCTTCTCATCCCCCCAACAGCCCCAAGTCCTTCTCTAAGGGTTGCTCTCAGTTCATTTTCCAACCGGCCTGTATTTGTGCTTTGGATTGCCCCGGCTCAGGCGCAGGGCTTGCACTTGGCCTTGTTGAACTTTGTGAGGTGCACACAGACCCATCTCTCAAGCCTGTCCAGGTCCCTCTGGAGGGCATCCCTTCCCTCCACCTGTGCCAACCACACCTCAAGCTTGGTGTCACCAACAAACTTGCTGGGGGTGCCCTCAATCCCACTGTCCCTGTCACCAGCAAAGATGTTAAACCACACCTGTTCCAGTACCGACCCCTGAGGGACACCACTTGTCATCGAGCCACTGACTGCAGCTCTTTGAGTGTGACCATCCAGCCAATCCCTTATCCACTGACTGCTCCATCCACCAGATCTGTGTCTCTTCACTTTAGAGACAAGGATGTTGTGCAGGACAGCATCACATTCTGCACAAATCCAGGTAGATTGCATCAGCCGCTCTTCCCTCATCCACCAACGCTGTAATATAGGAATGTAACAGGAATGTGCAGGTTCTTGCAAGAAATACATAGATTCAGATACAATTGCTGGATTAAATCCTTAATTCACCAGATGCATTTTCTGATGCTTGAAAGATGCAGTAATTTGCATAACATCCTAAAAAAGAAACCATTCAAGTAAAGCTCAATATTCTATTTCAGCCTTTATCAGTGAAAATATTATGCAATTCCTGAATAAAATAGATCACTCAATTTTAACGCAGAATTATCTGATTCACAGGTTCAGGGAAATATAAATCTAAATGAAGTTTTTATTTTTTATTCATTTTTCTATCAAAGGCACACACAACCTTGCAAGTTTTGAAATATATGTTTTCTTTAACTCTCATTAGGTCAGCTGACTGCAAAATCTGTAGTTTATTGCGACACTTGGTGATGCTCTACAGAGAACTGGCTGACTTCATGGTTCTGACTCTCCTCTGATTTCCAAATGATAAACCTCACTGAAGACACTAAAACAAAAAATGTTAAATGCTACCGTGTGTTATTTGTCTGTGCAAGCAATTGCTGCACAGCAGTTTTTCAAGTGCCAATTCATGAGCAAGCTGCACACAATAGTCAGTGTTTGGGAGCAGAAAGGACATAATATCATGTAAAAAGTGGCTTACATTAAGGGAAAAGTTTGAAAAACAATGTTCTCAAGCATGATTATTATTTTAACAGTGTTTTCAATGTAGCAAACATTTTTTTCTTGTTCTCATGATGAAACAGGCCACAGTTTAGCTCTTACATGTTCTTCTCTCTTGATATGTAACATGCCTGATTTCCTCTTCACACTGCTTTCCACAGCTCCCAGATCATTTAGTTTTTGGCTTCTGAGATGAGACTGCCGTTGTGTTTGCCAGTTAACCCTCTCTTTTGGCAGCACTTGTGATACAAAGCACACTTAGACCACCAAGTCACTTCATTCAGACATTGAATAGCTGCCAGATGGTGATAACGTTCAACAGAACAAGCAAGATTATTGCAAACTGAATAGCTAGCATGAATTTCTCTCAGTAACCACCTAAAACCTTCCAATAATAGTGTGTATTATGAGTACAGGTTGCTGAGATTTTTCTGTTTAAATTATTCCCTTGTGTTATTTTAATAAAGTCAGATTTTTCTACATGGAAATACAAGCTTGGGGGGGGAGAGAAGGGGAAGGCCAAAACAACTCCAAAAACTCCTTGACATAACAGAGCAGAAATAATGCAAAGCTGAAATTGCTCCATGTATACTCCTAGAAACCTCTTCCTAATGTCTTTCTGGAAACAAGAAATTAAGTTAGCCAAAATCAAGCAAAAAAAACTACTATCTCAGAGCCTCAGAGAATGCCACTTTTTATGTCCTTGTCCCTGGGCCTCTGCATTTCTTCCAGAGTCAAGTCAGAGGCTGAGAAGAATGACTTTCAGTGTGTCTGGTTTTCATAAACCCAATTCACCACAGTTGCAAGTCATATTAGAAAGAGCCTACTTAAAATCAATCTTGAAAAGTTTCCAGCAGTTCTTATCTTATATCCAATTTTGCATGCGAATTTAATAATCTTGTTTGTCACTTTAGATTAGGATTATTTTTTTCTCAAGAGAAGTCTTCTTTTTTTTCCAGAAGGGACTTCATTTTTTATCCGCTCAGAAAGTTTTAAGTTCCGCTTTCATCCTATTAACCTCCCCTAAGATGTTTTTTAAAGTAACAACACGTTTATATATATATATTTTTTTTTTTATTAAATTGGGTTTATCTCCTTTAATAAGAATTTACACGTGTGTAAATATTCATTAATTAGTACTTAGAGCCTTCAAGTAGCCCCCGGCGAGGTCTTTCCGACGTACCGATAAACCCTGGGATACGGGAATCCGCCCGGCAGACGGTGCCTCAGGAAAGGGAATCGGTGTGACCGGCAGTTCCCGTGATGGCATCGCTCCNGACTCGAACCCACCCCTAGAACTAATACTGAATCTCCACGGGGAACTTTACCACCCACCCTTTGGCTCCTCCCTGCTCCAAGGATCCCAGGTGAAACCGAGACCTTGGCAGGGGACGGCCCCAGGTTTCCTGTAGTGCGTTCCCAGTCCTCTCGTCCCTTAGAGCACTTTTTTAATCGTGGTGCAGCGACACGGAAACGGCTCGAGCTGATATTTCGGTCTGAGGGGTCTCTCTG
>VZRE01010546.1:0-15505 GCA_013396775.1 Cephalopterus ornatus
TGCGATCGGAATGACCTGTTGGCAAATATGACTGCAATAAAAAATTAATTACTATTATGAAAGCTCAGTTGTGGACTATGTGAAGAGGTTGATTTTTTATATGTGATGCAATTATTTGTACATGATGCAACCATGAACTCTCTTGTTCTTTCTCTGTTTCATATTTGAGGAAAAAAAACAACCACAAAATATTAGTTACAAAGGAATAAAGAGGGGTCAGGTTTTTTGTGAATTTTCTGAAAGTATAAAAAATGCATGACTAGGACTAAATTGCCACTTGTAAACTAAACACTGGAAAAGTCATAAACCTTTGAGTCACACAGAAAATGTATACTCTGAGCAAGAGTATTCTTGAAGCCACTAAAAGTTTTACATACAGCAAATATATTAATGGGTGTGGTTTGAGCTGAGGAAAGAGTTATGGTGACATAGAAATCTAAGGTTCTTGAAAAAGTGAACAACTTGGCATGAAATGGTCTTTTATATAATTCAGAAAGAGCTGCATGTGGTTGAATGCCTCTGAGATCTTTCTAGGAAAATCATGATCAGTCAAGCTACACTTGGAAAAAATAAAAAAAAAATCCAAATAGGAAGAATGAAGTAAAGAAATTTCAGAATCAGGAGTCAATTTTTAGATCGTGGGACTACTGGAGTGCTTACAGCTCACAGCTACACAACTGGCAGATGTAACCACAGCACTAGCTATGTGTTTTGTCATCACAATGCTTCCTTTTGTCTGATGGCTGCAAATGTTTGACAGTCATTAGAAAGTCGTCCAAGGAAATACTTCCTTTCCATGTACAAGATCCTTGTCGTGGGTTTTTAACACTGAGCATTCTCAGTAATTTAGCTATCATTAGCAAAAGAATAGTTTCTTACAGCTTGCCTCTGCCCTTAAGGGTCTTTTATAAAGAGGACAGAAGCTCTTTGTTATCACTCTTTCACACATTATTAACAGAGGTTTAACAGAAAGAAGAAGGGCTTGTTACATGCCTGCTGCAATTTGTCCTTTATTCAGTTCATTCAGATCTTCATCATGTTCACCAGAAGATGGATGAACCCAGATCCAGGGTGACTCTTTCAATACTAAACAGAAAATTATTTCAAAAAAGGCAGACAGCATAATCTCTCCCTGAAAAGAATCAAATCAGCTAACAAGACAGTAACTATTCCTGCATGCCAAATAATATTTTTATAAAACAAACTGCTGTTCAACAAAGGAAAGTAAACCTCAGTAATATGCAGATATATTATCTTGATAACTTGATATGATAATCTTTTTGTCTAATGGATGTTTTTATTTTTTGTCTCTGCTGCCTAATTCTTTCCATACTACCTAAGCACATTGCACATCCGTTGCTGAGGCCCGATTGTCCGATTGTCGGACACAAAGCAGTAATTCACGGTGATTGCTTCTAATCCTATCGCATTTGGGTCTGCAAACTGATAGCTGTGATGGCGTTTTCAGCTGGTGTAAAATGGGATCGCTCTACTGATGACAGTAGTCAGGCTGACTCAACACTAGCTGAGCCTCAGCTTCCTCAGTTTAGCCTTTGGCAGGGTCCAGGCCCCCACAGTGACTTGCCACTTTTCACAGTCCTAGCAATATTTCGATGAATTTGGGACCATACCCAGTATGAATCACAGGCAACTATCCAGCACTGCTGCTCAGGGCAGGAAGTTGTAGGTCTTTCCATCATGGCCCAATGAGTCAATTAGCTTTCAGTGAAAATTTCTGTTGCCTCAGAATTTCACAAAGGGATGAGGAAAACCAAAGAGACACAAATATAAAAAGGGAGTTCACAACATGGGAGCCAGTGTTACACATCATGCTGATATGCTAAAAATCTCTGTGACTTTTTGACAATCAAGAGCTCTCAGCCTAAGAAATTTTGAGAGTATCTGAGCTGAAGCTTAAAGATAAGATCTCTTAAGTGTAGCTTATCCAGGAAATTATATTATCTAACCTATCTTTTTCTTAGAGCGCTGTTTATGTGTCCCATTTTTATTTGGCAACAAAATTAATTCCTGAAAAGCCTCACTCACTTCTATCACCTGTTCCCACTCTCTATTGAGGTTCTCTGCCTTACGGCATGTTCATGAAGGGTCACAGGGATGTGCCAGGTCTTTTCAATGAGCTAGGGTTAAAAAAAATATGCAACAAACAAAACAACAACAAAAAGCCAATAGCTATTGTGACTTCTGAAAAAATTGAAATGAGGGAGCAAGCAGCTGTGGGTGGACAGGAACTTTCCAAGACAATTTTAGCATTGAAAAAAGAAAACTGTAATGCATAACTATGACTGAAAAAATAAATAAAAGCATATCAGTATAAAGGAAGCCTTTTAATCTTCTGTATCAAGAAAAGTGCAGTGCAGGTCTACTAGTTTACTTCACAGGGAACGATTAGAGGATGCCCTCTCCCTACAGGTTAAATTCTTCCAGCTATTGGATGGGCTTGAGCAACCTCCTCAATTCAAGGAGTTGAACAGTCTCAGAGCGAGCACAGATTTGGTCATGTGTGTGCAGTGGAAGATGTTTGTAACCAGACTTGCAAAGAGAGCCAACAGTGCTGTGGTGATGCCTGTGGATGTAACCAAGTCGTTCGAGGTAGAGTAAGCAAAGGGAACCATCCTAAGCGACTGAGCAGTGAAATGGCAGGTGGAATTCAATGCAGATAAATATGAAGTTATGGGGGAAAATATTTGGAAAAAGAGACCTAGTGTCATATGCAGAAAGGAGATGACATATAAAATGAGCGGATGTATTCTGAAGCAAGATCTTGGGCTTAGGCTAGACAGTGCTGTGAAAGCACCAACTCGGTGCTCAAAAACCAAGTAGAATATTAGGAAACATTAGGGAAGGATAACCAAAAGGACAGGAAAATATCTATGTCATTGTTTAAATCCATCATTCATTCGCACCTTGAATAAATATTGTTTACAGATTTGATGCCTTCATTGTAGAAAGAATATTAGGAACTTTTGATCCACTTTTTCCCTTCCCTTCATGTCCACATACAGACAATGCTAGGGCAGAGTACTGTGCTAGACAGATGCTTTGTCTGAACCTCTCCTGTGGCCATACATGTATGTGAAGATTATTTTGTGACTGAGAGCTACAGCTTAAAGTTCTGAAAAGTGAGTGCTGGCAGCCAATTCCAGCTGAAAAATGTGCCTGTTGTATACTCACCACCATACTTCCATGTGAGGATAGGAGGGATGAAGACGTGATTACAAAAAGAGCATTTGAGACACTAAACATATGAGATCATCTCAAGTATAAACAGCAACCAATGTGAACAACTTGCTATGCTGCCTATACAGATATAAAGTTGAATGCTTACGGAAGTAATGCTATAGAATGCAATAACTCAGTACTTTGATCAGGGTTAAAATATGGCTCAAGTATATCTTCAGTGTCTGTGACCAAGCTATGGCAGGTACAGACAAGTATTACAATCATCCAAAGCAGAGCTCTAACTGGGTCATAAAATAGCCTAAGGCTGCTGCACAGAGAAGACTTTTGATGCTGTTCTCCCATGTCCAGTTCAAGCCCACTCCACCTTTCTCACAGCTGCATATAATGCCAGTAGGGCACCACCAGTGCTGGAAAGCTCACAAGAAAATTTATTTGAATGCTCAGCTATTAGTGGTTGCAAATCCCACAAGAAGCTGGTTATTCCCTCTTTGTATCAGCAATATTCCAACCACGTGGGATATTTCTGCTGCTGAAATATCATGTTCAGATCTCTGAAAATACCACCGACTTTGGTAACATCAACAACAGTTCCCTATTGTTGGTGGTGATAGCTGTAAGTAACACACACCCCCCCCCATTCACTTGACTGTTTGAACACTAAGAGACATATTCTCTTCCTCACTGTTTCCTCTCCACTCAGCTTCTAAAATGGCAAAAGGAGGCCAGCTGAATGCTACAGGCTTTTCACAGAGTATAAAACTAGTGCCTTCACATGGTCTTAGGAAAACAACAGTGCAGACACAGCTGCTTCAGAGCGACTGAGCAATATGGAGACACAAGTTGGACTAAGAGCGATCAGCATCAAATCACATCTGCACTGCTGCTTGCTGACCACGAAAACAAATGGAACTGAAGACCTAGATACTGCTGACAACTTCTTCAAAAGCTTTAACTAGATTAGGGCTCACAAGCAGTTTGAGTAGTTGGTCACCACCCCCCCACCCCCCCTCCCGTACTGGAATTTAGTTTAGCAGGACCCTGATCAAAGCAGTGGTGAGTTCTGGTGTAAGAAGGTCTAACTGATGTTCAGGAGCAGGGAGAATAGTTTTTCTAAAATAGAATGTGTGTACAGTACTTGTTTAAGAAAGGAGTATACACAACATAGTCTCTGTGGCAGTAACCATGAAATACCTTTAGGTATAATTAAAAAATATGGCCCCCTGTTAATGAAAAAAAAAGCAACATTCATACAGATGTCAAAAATGAAACATCCACAATAATGGTAAAGATAAGGACAGTTACCTCTGTAATGTCATTTACTATACAGGGATCTTAGAAAATCTGAGACCCTGAACAATAAGCATGTAGCTAATAAGAAAGCTGCAGCACCTGTACTGGTGTTTAACCCAGGATTGCATAGTAAAGGGAGACAAAGGCACCTGAAGCATAAGAAATTGGCAGCATGCCAAAAACAAAAGACCAAATTCCATGGATATCTTCAGCCTCAAAGAGTCTTTATGCCATACCACCAACCATCTTCTTTGTATGTTTTCAAGTAAAATTAGTGCCACGTGTCTGATCAGTCTGATCACTGTAAATCAGCCCCCATCAGAAGAAATTTCAGGAGTTCAGATTCCCATAGGTCTAGATCAGGAAAATTCTGAGGATATGTTGCATCCTGTCTTTTCAGTTCCCAGGGAACTCTGCATTGCAAGTCTAATAGAATTAGAGGTTTTCAAGAGCTGTCAGCTATCTGTTGCAGACATCCTTAATTTCTCTTTTGAATCATGTCCTCAAAACTCAATCTGAATCCAGATGAATACATTTCAAATCCCGGAGTGAACATTCTAATTTGACACTGAGACTGCCTTGCTGCACCTAAGCATAATCCCAAACTATACCTGTTCTCAAAATGCATTAAGCAAAACTGGAGAAATGCATTGCTGTTGCAGAGAAGGTGGTACACATAAAACCGCAGACATGTTCTCCTGCTGCTTTTTTCCCTTCAACATAATAGGATTTAGAGAAACCCTCCTATAAATTATGTTATTTGACTAAGTACGTGAATCTATGTGAAATAAATCCAGAACATATGACCTGAACAAAAGACTGTTCATAGTGAACAATATCTAGCAGTAAGTCTATTTAAATATCTCAGTGAAGTCAACAGGGTAATTTTATAGTATTCATATACAATATGTAGCAGGGAAGGAGAAATTCTTTCTACAGAAGAAATTCTCTGCTGCATTTCTTCTAAAAGTAGAAGAAGGTCATCCTACCAGGCAGTGTTCAAGTTTGAACTCAGAAGGGAAAGCAGGAAAAAGAGGGAAAAATGACAGCAATGACCTCTCTCTTATAGTTAAGGAAATACTTGTTTGGAAGAGTTGCATGAGAACATACAGATTTAATGTTTTTGGTTTCTTATCAGGTTGGACCAAACTCAAACCAATGACCTCAAGGTTAAAAGCCCTACATGTCTTTTCCATGTTTCCAAACAAACCAACCCTTCCTACTCATAAAATATCTTATTCGGAAGTCCACACCACTGAATTACATAGGGCTTGTAAAAACAATTATGTCTAGACAAGGATGTTGAAAGGTTATGCAGGGAGAAAATTAGAAGGGCCAAAGCCCAGTTAGAATTTAATCTGGCTGCTGCCATAAAAGACAATTAAAAATGTTTCCATAAATATATGAGCAACAAAAAGAGGGCTAAGGCAAATCTTTAGCCTTTATTGGATGGAGATTTTGGCTGCCTGGTCAAACCCAGAGAGTTGAGGTGAATGGTGTTAAATTCATTTGGTGGCCAGTCACAAGTGGTGTTCCTCAGGGTTCAGTCTTGGGACCAGTCCTGTTTAATACATTTATTAATGATCTGAAAGAGGGGATTGAGTACACACTCACTAAGTTTACAGAAGACACTAAGTTGGGTGGAAGTGTTGATCTGCTGGAGGGTAGGAAGGCTCTAAAGAGGGATCTGGGCAGGCTGGATCAATGGGGCTGAGGCCAACTGTATAAGGTTCACCAAGGCCGAGTACCAGCACCTGCCCTTGGGTCACAACAATCCCAGGCAGTGCTACAGGCTGGGAGCAGAGTGGCTGTAAAGCTGCCTGGCAGAAAGGACCTGGAGGTGGTGGTTGACAGCCAGATGAACATGAGCCAGCAGTGTCCAGGTGGCCAAGAAGGCCAATGGCATCCTGGCTTGTGTCAGAAATAGTATGGCCAGCAGGGCCAGGGCAGTGTATTTTGGGTGACCCAAGTGCCTACAGGTGTGTCTGAGATATGTGTGAGCAGAGAATTGCTTTGCCAAGAAAAAGTGTATTTGCATGTGTGTGCAGGTGTGTGCATATGCATGAGCAGAACTAGGCCAAAACCCATTCTGGGAAGGTGTAGTGGGGATGACTGGCAAGGTTTGGGTAGCAGAAAGCTACAGAAGTCTGGGAGAAGGCCATGAACTATCCTGTACAATCACAGCCCATTCCAGCCAGCTTAGCAAACAACCCAACCTGTGCCAAAACCTCAGCTGGTCGCAGGAGCACACAGTGCCTCTGCTTAGACCTAAATAGGAAAGGACAATAGCCAGAGAAAGAAGTTGCTCATTAAGGCATACACTGCATCTGAAAATTTCAGGTTTTCAGTTTAATGAAATTTTTGTTTTACTAATTCAGTTCTCAATGTTTAGCTGTAAACACCGCATATATTATAATATTGAATATAGTTAAAATCAAAATGCTGTTTAATTACCTAACATGTTACTTTATTACAAAGAACGGTCATTCAATATATAGGAAAATGAATGTGTAATTACTATGATGTTACAAAGACGAATGAGCTGAGGGAATGACAATAATATTATAGGAACATATTACAAAAGACACTAGTTGAAAGAGCTTTATGTTATTAACTTTATTGGGAGCCCTTCCAAAAGACTCAAGTTAAAAGAACTCATGCCATTAATATATTTGTGAGTCATTCCAAACAAAAAAAACAGTAGTGGAAAAAACTTCTTGTAAGTTTGATTTGTTTGTTGATTTAAGCAGATAAGTTAACCCTTTTGGTATTAGATGCTGGATTTTGACAGCAATTCACTCTACTAAAGACTCTTGTAAAGGGAGTTGGGGTTTCCTAGACTAATATTCATTAAATGTTGAAGTTAACCACTTGAAATTAGGTGAGTTTTTTAATGTCTTCTCCATACAAACATTTATTTTCCTGATTCTTCACAACTCAGTCCTTCTCTATTCTATCTGTTTTGTATTTATCACTCATGTGTGTTGCTGCTATTACTTTTTCATTTGAAGTGTTCTTTTTCTTCCAGAACAGATCACGCTCCTGCAGACAAGTTCTCAACATTTTTAAGTTGTTGGCCAGTGTTTCTTCACTGACAGTAGTGTGAGACGCTCACTCGACTTCTTCCAAAAATGTCTCTGTATGAGTGTCTCACACAGGATGTTCTCTGTAGTACATACAGTGAATCCAATACTAGGAAACTTTCCTCAGTCTATTATATGATGAGGGAGATAGCTTGCATGCTTGTTATGCTAGATAATACCATCCCAGAGTTCTGCTTTATTTCCACATCTTTTCATATCCATGTTTCAGTTCTTTTCTCAGATAATTTTGGGCCAGGCTCTGTGTTTTCCTTGCTTTTAAAAGAGCACTGAATACAGAGGAGTCCTGGCCATTGCAGAATTCCAAATAGCGTCCTATCTTTACTATCACATTGCTATATCCTATGCTTCACACTCCACTCTTAGTCCTTTCATCTTTCTGACCACATATATATATTCCATTGTGGGGTGGTGTCAGAAGGACTGGAGCCCAAACAGTTTCCTTGTGAAAAAAAATGTGCAAGCATGAAGTGGAAAACAGAAAATGACAGAGTTTTGTTCCTACATAAAATATAAAAATAAATCCTGGCAGATCTAGATTCTTCAGCCTGCAGGCTTCATTGCCTTGTGTGCCCTTCCTGATTCTCATGCTATAGACGAAAACAACATGCCTTAACCTTGGCAACATGCTACAAAACATTCTTGTGTTAGATTGTAAGGCACTTGTCTTATTTGTGTCCATTGCTGAACTGAATGGTGCTAAATAGCATTTAAAGAAGTGGCAGCTGGAGCCAAGAGGAGATCAACACTCATGGTTTCACCACTTCAAATTCTGAAAACATAATCGGGGGCCAAAGAAAGAAGCTGGAATTTGAGGGAAGTTTCAGTATTTCCAAAGTATACACAACAACTTGGATGAGGAATTAGCCACACAATGTGCCTGTGATCCCATGTGCTCAGGACAAGCCCGATACAGAGATGCCAGAGTTCAAGAGACAGGTCTGTGTCTCAGCCTCTCCAGACTACCCAGAGCCCAGCTGTGCAACATCCCACAGGATTAGCTTCCAGATGGTGGTAACCATAGTGATGAGGGCCCCAGGAATAAGTGGACAGGCACATGGTCATGACATTGATGAGTCTCCTCACTGAGCATCAATGCTCTGCAGGATCCGGGTGTGATGCCTCTACCAATTCACACAGTTGTAGGTCATAGCACTGGGAAATCTGGGAGCAAGTGTCCCTTTAGTGTCTTATATGCACATTGGGAAGATGCACTTAGTGCTTTGGAAAGGCCAAGAGCACAGCAATGAATGGACATGGGTAGTCGGCAGAAGGATCTTGGCCTTATTTTTCCTCTGAATTACCTGGCAGGGAACTTTCTCTTTCCAAACTGGTTTGGGGTGGACAGCCTCCCCCAGGGCCACTTCTTGTCCATGACAGAAAGGCTCTGATGACATGTTATTGCTGCAGGGCAGGAATGAACTCCCCACAAAGAACTTCATATGTTCCCCTTCCTATCTTGAAGTTTTGGAGGTACTTTGAGCATCCCAAATCCAAAATATAACAGTCCCATCAGAGAGTGCCCCCCTCACCAAAAATTACTGCTCAATAACAAAGTCTGCCCTTCTAACAAAATGAGTTAAAACAGCCTTGTCTGATAGCATCAGAGATGGGAGAGATCCATCTTGCCAAGGTCTACTCATCCTCTGCTAGACATTTTTGTTCTAACACGTGGGGTGTAAACAAACCTAAAACATTCTTCCCAGTCAAAAGCATAACACTGCCACTAACAACATCAGTTGCCACACCAATAGACAAATTATGTACCAGGTCCCAATAAGAGGTTAAGTGTCTGTCTCTGTCATACAGAGAACTGGAGATATTTAAAACTCAAGGGGACAAGATCCCGAGCAACCTGATCTCAGCTGACACTGCTTCAAGCAGAGAATTGTATCAAAGGACATCAAGAGGTCTCTTCTAAATTACTCTTTGATTCAATGATTCTAACACATATTTATGCTAGAGTATCATCACACTCAACTGTAGGAGAAAAATAATCACCTAAATTAGAAGACCCATGTGCATCCAAATGAAACCATTGCTAGTGACTGTGATGGTACAGTATAAAGCTTGAAAGTTCTTCAGAGGCTGAACAGACTGTATTTCTCTCTGACTTCATTACATATGTGAAAAATAGAATATATTTAACAAATATCATGGAGCAATTTTCAAATTACTTTTTATGTATAGCATTTTTCACTCATGGTAAATCATTCACTATACAAGACACATTCTGACCTATAATATATGTAGCATGAGACCACAATTTTTTATGACAGTCCAAATCTTGGACTAATTTTCAAAGGAAAATGCACATATCTGTAAACTTAAACATAAAATTCTGTTTTGTCTTTCGAGGCCAAATAGTGATAGTCTTAGGTGTAATCATGTGTGTCCAAACACAAGAAACCATATCAAAAACTGACTTTCTGGCATCCAAAAGAGAGCAAAATGCTAACTCACTTTGTCATCACAATCTCTGACTCTGTTCTTTCTCCATCAAAGTTGGATGTTGAGATGCACATATTTGGTGTACGTATGCTGTGCAGACCTAATAGAAGCTCATACTGTGCCCTAAGAACCACTAAGAAACAAGGAATTTACCACAGTTGTATAAATATACAAACAGAGAAAGTATCAGGACCACAGAAGTCAGAAAATACATACACAAGACAGACATAGGACAGAGGAAAGGAAGAACATATGAGCACAGAAAACAAAGTGGTAGTAGCAAATATTAGCTCCTTTAGCATTGCTGTTATTGGCTTCATTTGTTGCTTAAATCTTTTCAGTGGAGTTCTGACAGGAATTAGGTAGCTGGAAAAACAAAAGGATAGGATTAAATCTATGAGAGCAAATCTGTATGGACAGCAGGCTACATGGAGTTAAGACAGCAGAAATAAGCTTTTAAAGTCATAGTGTTTTTATGCTTTCAGCTTCCACAGTTTCTGCAGTGGCTCTGCCAGCTTTACTCTTTGGTTGGCTCAGGTCTGCTGCTTCTCTTGTAGGTTTTAAAATATGTATGGCGAGGGAAGTAAGACATCCAAGCTCTGTCCAATTTACTGTCTAGATGGGCAGTGATGTACTCCCAGATGTCCACATGACAGTGCGTTTAAGCACAGTAACTTCTGCTCAGCCTTCATTCCTAGCTTTCACTTCAATGCAAACTAGGAAAGCTGTGCAATCTTCATCATCTCAGCCCTAGATGCACTTCTAACCTCGATCATCTAGACATAGCCTTAGTGATTCCTAGTCCAAATTTCTCAGTTCAGAAAATTATACAACTTTACAAGAATCTTTAAGCACTGATTGCCTATGCAGAGTGTGAACAGCAAGGCTAAGTACTAGCTAAGGATAAGACTTTTTAAGAATAACAAAATCAATTAGCAGAGGGTGGCCCCACCAGTTCTCTAAGAGGGAATTTTGGACCCAGATGGAATTTTGGACAGAGAAAGGGTAATTTTTGCACTCCCGCTTTTATAAAAAAAGACCATACAGGTCATTTAAGGACCGAAAAACCTAAAAGAACCAGAAATGCTTTATATTTGCTCAGCTGAACAGAGATATTGAGCAAACTTTTGAGATGTGTTGTATATGCCAGAACAACAAGCCAAGTCAAGCAAAAGAGCCCCTATTGGTGGCATAGGAAAAATTGTTCCCTTGGAGCAACACAGGCTTAGACTTGTTTAGATTGGCCAAGAAAATAAATACACTTTTTTTCTGGACTAAGTTTACTAAGAAGCAGTATTTTGTGAAGTTTGGGTGTAGACAAGTTACTGCTAGTGTGCCTTTAGTCATAATCCAAGTGACTTTGAAAGAGTTTACTACAATTAAATTGCAGGGCATAACAACTAAATACAGGTTGCCACCTGTGGGTATTTGTTTTAGTAGATAGGGAGAATTATAATGCATTTACTGATGATAGAAGTTGATGTATAAATACAGCTATATGCAATATGATCTGATGGTCGTGGAATTAACAACAATCCCTTGACTCAAAGCACTGTATGCACATGATGGAAATTAATGATCAGCACACAACGGAGATGAAGGAAGCACAAAGTCCAGTCAAAAGTGCCTCATGTCATGCACCCTGATCATGTGACAATTGACCAAATTTCCCCAGTTCCCCACCTTTTCCTATTTATACTGTGGCTAGACCCAGTCAGGCTATGATACTATTGTTCACATGCTTATGAAATTGACACCAACAGGGAAATGCTATCTTCAGTTTCAGGAGAGCAGGTAAGAGTCATTCAGCTTGATTTTTTTTTCGTTTCTAGTCATGATTAGGTGGTTGTTACAACAGGTAAGACAGCTAAGCCCCAGGTCCTTAATACTATCAAATTCAACTACTTACAATTTCTTATTAGAAGCAGTTATGATATTTCAAGAGAGACCTGTCACCCCCCAGACCAGTCAAAAACACCTTGGAAGCAAGCCCACTACATGTAGCTTAAGGACTAATATATTGAGTGTTTTGGTCAGGATATTGAGCAAAGAAGATCATGCTCTCTGTTCATGGAAGCTCTCTTAGATTATGCCACTTTCCTGGCAGAGAGGGGAAAGTGGGGAAACTGGAGGAGTGTATAAAGGAATATGCTGAGGTACGTTTTATGTTCATTTCATGTTGTATATCTCTCTAAAAATTCATATTAAACCCCAAAATATTATGGAGTTCAAGAAGCGTTTGGACAATACTCTCAGGCACATGGTGCGACTCTTGGGGATGATCCTGTGTAGAGCTAAGAGTTGGACTCAATGATCCCTGTGGGTCCCTTCCAACTCAGCATATTCTGTGATTGTGTGAAAAATACTATGTAACTGCAACTCTAGTAAAAGGCCTCCTAATCCTCCCTCCTAAACTGGGAGATATAATAGATCCATGAACTTGACACCTGGATGCTCCAACAGGGAGTCAGATACAACCTAAAGTAAGAAACAAGTAACCAGAGCTCTGAAGTTCTTGGACTCAAGCTAGAAGCTGTGTACTTCAGGGAAGAAGCTGTACATTTTTTCTGCTTCTTTGATTCCCATCCTTCCCTTCCTCCTTCCCTCCTTTCTCCAAAGCACTGTTCAATCTATTCATTTGGTTGGTTCATCACAAACATCTGCAGAACTATTTTTCCAGACAAACCAGGTTTATTTTCCCAGGTTTCTAGGTGAATATTCAAATCTGTTTTAGTAAAGAGATTTCTAGGAGCCTTTTGTGCTGCCAATAAGGCCTAACAAAAAGACTACTGTTATGAAGTTTTAACTGGGAAAATAAGCTGTGATGTATGAAACCTTGCCTTTAAGGAGTTCATCTTGGAAACTGTGTCACTGATCAAAAATGATCATGCTCCATAACCACAAACCCTGAGGTTACCTCTAAACTGCTCAACAAAGCATGCCACTTTGGCTGGCACCAGCATGTTTACCTCAACTGGCTTAGGACTAACCTCCTAGATACATGTGTTTGTGGTGGCTAGTTGACAGGGACAACAAAAACAGGGAACTGAGGGATGTAGATCATCTTGGGTGTAGTGCCTGAGCTTCTTTCCCAAATCCCTTCTCTTCAGCAGTGATGACCAAGCCCTACCCTCACCTCTTAATATCTACCATGGAAGTGCAATGGCACCAATATACAACTAATGAGTGCCTACACCCTTTTGGAGAAGGTTCAGGAACACCTTAGTAGTAGGTCTCACCACCTGTCAGAGGGATTGGACAAGGTTTGAGTCATATGGGTTAATTTTGTGCTGCAGGACAGCAAAGCAGAGAGGAGAGGAAGCACGGACAAGAAGGTGTTAACCAGAAACCAAAGCAAATCCAGCAACACCAGATGCAAGAGAGACAAGAGTCTGTCCAAGCACTATGGAAAGGTTAATTTTGAGCTCATTCCACTTTCAGGCATCCATGAGAATTGCAAAGAGGCACAGCAATGTGGCTCAAGAAAGTAGATGAAGTCACTCAAACTAGGATAGAATAGAAGAAAGCAGATGAAGTCACTCAAACTAGGACAGAATAGAAGAGGTATCTCTGCTAACTGTTTTGGATTGCTCCTCAGAAAACTTTGATTATTCCAAGCTATTAGCTGTACAGAGATGCTAGTACATGGCTTTTAACTAGCTATGTGTCAGATGGCTTGCACCACAGTTTACTCCTCTGCATGCAGTGTGCTGCACCATTCACAGGACATGTAGCAAAGTCCCATGGAATCTCCTACAAGTAGTTCTCCAGAAGCTGACACCAACACAAAAGTTCCAGAGTCTAGCTGTTAGCAGGGATAGTGCTGACAGCTCTTTGTAAGGGTTTTATGATTAGGGATTTCAAGACTGTCAGCCACCCTACCCAGAGGTGGTTTGGAACAGTCCTATTGCATGTCTTTCCAGGTCACCTTTTGATGGATGGCTCGTTTATCCAGATAATCTCTCTTTAAGAGTAACTCTTCTGCCAAGGCAAGGAAGCGACTGAGTTGTCACCTCAAAGCCTGATACTCATGCTCTTTTAGTTTAATGTAGATTTTAAAAATGCTCCAGGCACTATAGAGCATTCAAAGCACTTCTAGCCTGTGACAGAGCATGTTTTTGGACCAAAGGCTTCTAGAGGTATTTTGTTACATGAACAGTCAGCTGTAAATTTGTATCCTGCTGTATTTTCTTTTGGAACATAACAGGAACATAACCATTTAAAAAATAAAACCCAGATCACTCTACTGTGTTGGTCATACTTCTTACAGATGTTATTAATTGCCCTTTGTGACAGAAAAATAAGTTTTCTCATGCCTCTTACAAACATGATCTAGAGATGTTTTTAAATAATGTTTTTACCACGTCTTCAGGCATTACCTCTCTACAAACATTTTGGCAAGTACGACATGTACAGAATACCATCTGAGTAGCAGTAAAAATAAATTGATGTACAGAGTATGCCTGTCCTGTAGAGTTGCTTCAGGTACTTCATAGCTTAATATAAACATCCTAAAATGTATAAATACGTACTCATTAAAACCTACCACCTACAATTCAAATAATTGAGAATGAAGTGAGCATGAAAAAAAAAGATTTTATGAGCTAAATAAACCCCAAATTACCATTATTCAGTAATAACATAGTCATGTTTATCTAACTAGTGCTAGATCAATTACTTTAAATCAAGGCCCAGGTCTGGCAACTGTACACAGGTTGAGAAAGTTTTCTTAATAAATAATTCCACTGCTCTCAATTAAAACACTTCACCATATGCCTGCTAATGGAAGAATTTGGCTTCCACAAGTCAGATCAAAATCTATTATAACCATCAACATTTTTTTCTGAAAAAATTCTGTTAAATTACATCATAGCTCCCCAGATACCACTGACACTAGTAATTAAACGTGCTTTGACTATAATGGGAGCTTGGACAGGCAGTTCATTTGCAACTGTACTTTCAGGCATCTACAGTCTGGTACTAAATCCCACTCCTAAATGGTTTAAGTCACAAAAACTTGAGAATTTAGGACTCTGTTGAATAGCTTAACTACAACAGGACATCACACTGAGCCTTCTGCTTTCTATTAGGGAAGAGCACAGACCTTCCACAAGTACTTTATCTACCAGTCCCATGGGGATGGTTCAAGTGACACTAGGGCAGCAGGCAAATATGTTTAGGTAACTGGATTGGTTCCCACAGATGAGATGAATAATATCACTGAAGTGTCTGCTTCTATCTACTGAGTATAGAGAAGGAATAGCAGGTAGCTCAGGTATCAAAGCTGAGCAGGATAATCCCACTGCACATGACTTGTGTAACTGTGGTGGTGACTCAACAGGAGCTGGAGGATGAACTTTATCCATTTGAAAAATCCTAGAGTGGAGCTAAGTAAGTAAAGTTCAGCCCAGTCTTCATGCATATCCACAGACAGATCAGTCATCATGGCTAGGCTTCGCGAA
>VZRE01010548.1:0-15088 GCA_013396775.1 Cephalopterus ornatus
TGTAAAAGGTAACAAATTAATTAATCTTAATTGTAAAACAAACATATGTTGAATACCTGAAATAGCTATGTAAAAGGATGTAATGAATATGTATAGAGTGTCTAAAATAAATACTGGACACATTCACTGTTTCGGGGTGGCAGGCTTTAGGGGCAAGTCTCCTCCTGTCACCCAGCGCTGCTTGCTTTTATCATATAATAAATTCTTATTCTAAAACTTAAAATATTTTGAGACTCTGTTTCTCACACATGCATGTTTATGATTTTATCTTATGAATTTATTCAGTTTGGTTTTGTCTACACTGATTTGATGGAATAATTTATAGATTTGAGGGGGTTTCACTGTAATATTCCATGCTACGGGGATTTACAGTATTACAGATTCCAGGCACAGGCTTCAGCCTGCTGCAAACATTTCAGCAAGGAATTTAGTTTGCTCTTTTACATCATAATGTTCAAGACAGATAGTTCTGCTTCATAAGGCAGAAGTCTGTTTCCAGTGAGCACTATCTTTTAAATAGTGCATAACTTGATCTTGTTACTCAGTATTCTTACCACTTCTTTATTTAAAAAAAAAGGTTTTATGTCCTTGGCACATGCCGTAGGTTTACTTGTTCTAAAAAAACCCAGCTTAGAATTTTTTCCACTGCATCACTGTGGAAGAAAGGTGTTGAACCAAGGAGGGAGAGAGTGGTGGCTAGAGTGATGCACGCACACAAAGGAACTAGCCAGCCGCCCCGCATTCCAAGCGAATGGGCCTCAGAAGACTGGGGGTGAAGGGGGTTTTTTTCTTCTCAGGAAATGGCATTCTTCACTTTTGCCCTGACTCAGGGAAGCTGTGTGTGGAGGTGGGGGGGCTCTGGAATTCATTTTCTGGCAGGTCATCTGGCTGCCTTTGGCCCCGGTCCGCTTCTGTTCCCTCGCGCCCTATTCTGCCCATGGCCTGGACCTGCCTCGGATTTCATCAGAGAAGCCAGGGTCATCTGCAGAGGAACTTTTAAGAGAACAGGCAACCCCTCCCCTCCTGCGTTCCTTCCCGTATTGGCAGCAGCTTGTACCCATCGACGAAGGGGGGAGATCCCAGCTAGAGCTGGCCATTGCCAAGAGATCCAAAAGCGTCCCCTGCCGACCACTAGGGAGCAACTACAGCCTCCACTCCTCCAGTGATCCAACAATGCCCCCTGCTCATGGTGGTTAGAATTGCGCCAAAAGGAGAAAAGTACTGAACTGCTTTTGGGGGGAATCTTGGATGCAGGATTGTTGTGTGTGGTTTTTTTGTTCTTTTGTTGTGCTGCCCATACACATATATCCTTTAATAAGGGCTGTTATCTTTTCTTTCTCCACATTTCCTTGACTGGAGCCTCTTAATTTCAGATTTACAATTGCTTAGAGGGAGAAGCTTGGTCTTCTTCATAATTCATTCTCCTTAGCAAACACTTCTGTCTCATTAAACTGAGACAGCACACTGTGGGCAATGTTAATAATTCCAAACTTGATTTAACACAGCAATTATCTACAGATGCATTCTGTATAATAGCTCTATTTTAGGAATTAGCATTTAAGGGTAAACAATGGTGATTATGACTACCAGCAGGAGCCTGTCAGGTGATAGGACCCTAGTGGTTTATATAGTCAAAGGCTAGAGCTAAATTTATAAGAAATAAAAATCACAAATTGATTTTTAAAGGATAGTTAAATAAACTCCTGCTAGCCTAGATTATGTTGTGTTTATTCATAAACCTTTTCCATTACTCTATTCAAATTCTGTACCTCAGAAAATCTATCTTGGTGCAAAGTTCCTAACACAGTCATGATTAACTCTAAGAATAATAAAAATAAAGCATATATAAATCAGCAGCCATGACTTATATTATGGAAAAGGTTAAAGATGACATCAGAGTGAGGCTGAATACAAGGCCTTGGAACTTCTGCTGACACTATTGCAGATCATGAATTTTTATGTGCATTTAAGGAGAGGCTCAGCATATTCACTCACAAAAGAGTAATTCAGTGAAGCTGCCTAATGAATGCTTAGGAGACATATTTGGCTGAATGAACCTTGTTCTTTCCTCACACAGCTATTCTTACAGTGATGCTCTTTTAACCAACAGCTTTTGCTAACACATAACCACAATTGATGGGAATCCATAGGTTTCAATTTTTCAGATCAGTTTTTCTCCTTATTAATTCCATGTAACGATAACCCATCTCCCTTCCCAGAGCTTGTTTACACAATGGTGTATCAAACAAAATTCTTCACAGTTTTAAAAATCTTGATTCTACGATCTACCTCTGACAAACTCTCATATGCTGGCCAAAGACCCAAAGCATCTCACTTTGCAGGCAAGCGAGCATTTATCAAAAAACCATCAAGGCTCAGGAGTCATTATACATAATGGTTCTGATGGGCAGGAAGCCTCTTTCAAGCGTGCTAAGCCTCATGCTGTTACGGAAGCAGATCTCAGTACTCTTGAACACTAAGGATTAATGTTACTTGCTGCATTCAAAGCACTCCTAAAATCTCCCCAAAGCACATCCAGCAGTGCACTTACTGCCTATCTACAGCAGTACATCTCTCATTTGGTACTAAACTTCTTAGTATGTTTTGTGGATCATAAATCATACTTTGCACCAACCTACTCCAGAGTATAAGCTCATCTGTGAGGAAAGGAGAGGGAACAAAGATAAACTCCCCCCGCAAAAAAACAGGGGAAAAAATCAAAACTGAACACCATAATTCTCCATTTCAGAGAAATTTTGCTGTTTGTTTGGCTTGCTAACAAAAAAGAGATCTTGAAGTTAAAATTTTTAAGTTGAAATATTTTATCAAAAGAGCCAAAATATGGAAGTTTTAAACTGACATGTGTGCTTTTATGATGGATGCCATTAGTAGTTTTTTTTCTCAGAGAATAAATCCTGAAGAACTAATCAAACATGAAAAATCAAGCAAGAAAATAGCACAAGGAAAGACAAATCTGGAGGAGCACTTGTAGCTAGGGAGAAACCAGTATATTGTGCATAGTCCATGAAGGATATGGTTATATTTACTGAGCTGGGTGTTGACATTTTGAATATCATGAACATAAAATGCTATCTGAATTTCACACTAAAATGTAATTGTCCTTTCCAAGATATATTTTATTGTTATCAACTTAAAGCAATGCTAGAACTTGCTGGACCAAGAATTACTTCAAAGATGGAAATATACTGAATTTGTGTGGAAAAGATGTAAAGAAATGAAAATACTGTTCAGGTCATAGTGAAAGGTTATACAGTATCTGCACAAGCTCTTGGGGGTTTGATTTGGTTTGGTTTGGGGTTTTTTTTTGGTGGAATGGGGCTAGAGTGGGGCTTTTATGTTCATTTTTATTCTAAATGATGGAAAGAAGTATAAGTCAGCAGACAGAAACATGAAAAATCTGCCAGAGGTAACAACACACTAGAAAATAAATCTCTTTCCCTGAAGGGAAAAACTATATTACATTGTCCTGTTTTCACTTGGTTGAAAAGTATGTCAAAAATTTCTCTTTTGAAGCAGAGAAGTGATATATTTTCTAATTTTACCAAAGATGTTGTCTGAACTGTATTTGAATGCTACACACAATGCCAGGAGCTCCACAAATTCTTTCATTACATCAGTCATCATTCATTACGTCATTTCAGACCTAACAATGCTGAAAGGTATTGTGATATAAAACCAAACACATCCCAGCAGAGGAAGTAACTTATTTATTAGGAATCACCTCCAGATTCCCAAAGGTGAATCGCCAAATTTCATTACAAGCCCGAGTAGTGCTAATATCCTAAAAGCCAGAGCATGTAGATGTGTCTTTATCTCTCATAAACTGTATTGTCAGTTTAAACTTACTAGATTAAAGAGATTATTTTTTTCAGAGTGGGGACACAATATCACATTGGTTTACCAGTTTCAAGAATACTCCTCTCCAAGACTTGGTAGTATTAGGAGAACTGTACAGAATTATATAAAAACAAATATATTTGGTCAATACCCTTTTCTTCACAACATTTAAAATCTAAGTGTGCAGACTTTGCTGCGAAACTAAGTATTCAAGTAGGAAAGAAAAAAAAAAAGATGCTGTCTGAACATCATTTCTTTTCTTCATCTTCCCCCTCCCAGTAAATTCTAAATTACCTGAAAATAAAGCCCTAAGTGGAAAGAAGCTAAGCCAGGAAGCTGACAGGAAAGACAGACTTAAACAGAAGTGAGATCAATTTGTGGATATTCATTGTCTGAATGATCAAATGTAAATTCTGTCAGGAGCCTAGATCCTTTACCTATTCAACAACCTATTCACTCCCATCTTAGATATTCTGAATTACCCTGGAGATTCCCTAGTCAGAGGGAAACAGAAACTCCCAGCCTGGGCATCTGAACAGAGTACATCCAGTATGTACTGCCAGTGACCCTCTTCATATCCCAAAACTGACTGTGCTGTATCCCAAAAAATTCTTTTGACATCTAAAAGTTCTTCTTTATTTGTTCATGGAAGCCCCAAACAAAATTCTATCATTTAGACAAATTACTTCAACAGAAATTCTAACTGTAACTAGCTTGTCAGGTTGTCGAATGAAACTGTATTAAGTCTATTGACTACATTCGTGAACCGGGAAGGTCTATCTGTCCATCCATCAACAGAACCACAAAGTAGTTGTGTAGGGTCCTTAATTTTATTTTACTGTTAAAGATTCTATAATTCTTGCTCTGTTTCCATATTAAGCCTTCTACTACCACTGCAGCCATATAATTCCTCACAAAAAATAATCAAAATCAATTGTTCCAACTCACCTAGCTGAAAGTCTGCTCCGAATCCTCAGTTCCCTGACACATTATACCTGAATATCTAAATTCCTTTCTGGTCACTCCAGTCTTTTTAATATTTTTGATACTGATATTTCATTTAGTTTCAACAAGATCTTAATCCTTCCTGGTTCCCAAACTTTATTTATCCATTGCTGTAATTTTTAATATCATCTCTAAGAGGCCTCAGGAGCCAGGAGGGACAACTGTGTCCTAAGGGGCATCAGGCAAAGCATCACCAGCCAGTCAAGGGAGGGGTTGTCCCACTTTGTACTGGTGAGGCCTCACCTTGAGTATTTTGTGCAGTTTTGGGCACCACAATATAAGGATATTCAGCTATTGGAGAACATCGAAAGGAGGACAATGAAGATGGTGAAGGGCCTCGAGGGGAAGCCATATGAGGAGTGGCAGAGGGCACTTCTTGTGTTCAGCCTGGAGAAGAGGAGACTGAGGGGAGACCTCATTGCAGTCTACAACTTCCTCGTGAGGGGAAGAAGAGGGGCAGACAGTGATCTCTTCTCTGTGGTTAACAGTGACACACCCAAGGGAATGGCCTCAAGTTGTGTCAGGGGAGGTTTAGCTTGGTTATTAGAAAATGTTCCTTCACCCGAAGTGAATCTTATTACTAGTCTACATAATTTTTCTCCCAGTATGGATAAACCTTTCTCAAACTCGAGTAATGAGAAATGTGTACTTTATTGCAGTTGGATGGCTTTGCATTATACAGTAGTGGCAAGAGCTTGCCTTATGTGTTCTAGAATCCCGGTTTTCTATTTCACAGGTTCCTCATGATCTTAACTATGTCAGTCTGTATCCTGCTGAGACTGAAATCTGTCTTGTCTTCTGTGCTTTGAAGTTGATAACCCTACAACTTATAGCAGAAATACTTGCAATTAAGTCCCCTATGTGCTTGACTTTTCTTTCAAGTTCTTAAATTTCTTTATATTTCAGCTAGTCGTCTAGGCCACTAACATCTTCACAGAAGGTAATCACAGATTTCCATTTATAGATGATGTCTCATGACTTGAACTAAATCAAGTTGATCAAACCACACAGGAAATCTATGTGTAACCTCCCACTAACAGCATAAATATTGCTCCAATAAAACCTGTTGGCTGTCCTTTAGATAATTCTTTGTCCATCTTTCAGTCCTGAAACTGATCATTGTCTTCTCCACACTAACTAATCAATGCGTTTGGGATGTAATATCAAATGTTTCCGTAAAGCCTGACTAGATGGAAGTTGATGCATTTTCTTATCTAGAACATGAATTAGGAGAGAGATTATCTCAAAGTATCATATTGCAAAGCAGTGATGCATTTTAAAATTATTTTCTTTTAAACCTCATGTTTAGATTTTTATTCTTTAAAACATGTTCAGTGAACTTTTGGACACCATAGTGCCCCTATCCTAAATAGCAGTAAGTGAGTGATAATCTTTTTAAAGGTAAAATTCATAAGGGACAAAATTTTCAGGCACAACAAGCAAAATTATCTTTTTTTTTAAGGAAAAAAAACTGAAACAAAACACATACACATTGGGCAGAATCACTTGGCAGGCATGACAAAAGCCCAAGTATTATAGGAAAGTAGGGTATGATTCTGCATTTTTACACACTTTAAAATGTCTTAAATCATTCTGTAAGAATTTTATTGCAAAAGAATATTTTCATTCACAATTTGAAATAATTTTATGGGGTTTTTTCCTACTCAACAATATTCTTCATAATTTAAAATTTTCTGGTTCAGCTGAAACAATAATAAATTTCTTGCAAGAAAAGGATTAATAAGAGCACATTTTTCTGATTCTGACATTTTATGACCTATATACAAAAATTTGAATTACTTTAAAAATAGGCTAAGTAGTCTTTTTCATTTTCCAGTACACTCTTTGCATGCTACTACTAGTTGAAGTGCCCTCCTGAGTCAATATAAAGCCTTGATTATTTTCAGAGTGCATTACCTGTCACCTTTAATAAAAGGTGGTCAGTCAGGGAGAGTTACAACATTTGCTTAATTTGGCAATGGCATATTAGCAATTTATCGTAAGACCTACGTAAGTGCAGGACACAAGGAAGGCTTGCTCCAAAAACAAATTTTCAAATAACTTTCACAGTGGATTCCTTTCTGCAGATATTTAAAAATGGAAAACTTTCTCTGAAGAGGGCAGAGTCAGGCACATACTGTTGTAAATATCATCCTAGATTCTTCGTCTGTTTAAAAAAAAATAAAATGAGATGTGAATTATGGGATCATAACCCCCACTTCACAAGTGCAAAAAAACCCATAAGGCTCTTCATCTAAACTGTGACATCACTTCAAATCCTAGGCATTCGCCTCACTGTTTTTCATTCTTCTTTATGATGCCAGTCTCGTTGGTCATATACAAATTTTTTAAAACAGAAGTATTACATTTTTAAAATATAAGCTTCTATGGCTGACACAGTGAAGGTG
The DNA here is from genome assembly GCA_013396775.1 of Cephalopterus ornatus. NCBI lineage: Eukaryota > Metazoa > Chordata > Aves > Passeriformes > Cotingidae > Cephalopterus > Cephalopterus ornatus. Next base: position 7,272 of record VZRE01010548.1, read on the forward strand.
TAACAGCATGAAAATAAAAAAAGATTGTAGCTATAGGCACATGTACAGAGGTATCTGCTGTTGAGCACTAATCAAATCCACACTCCTGGTGTCTACTTATAAAATTTTTGGCAGCTCTTAAAACACAAATTTACTGCTTGAGCTCTGAGTCTCCTGGAGCACTGGACGATCATATTTCTGTGACAGCACGTTTCAGATAGCACATTTCTGGCACTACATACAGTGCCGTAGAGGCATAAAAAGTGGCTGTAACTCAACACGTGGGCAGGAACATCTCCTAAGCATGCTGTGTTCACCTGAGAATCTGGCAGTTAACTGCTAACATGTAATTTCTCACAGACAATAAATAAATGCGCTTACAGATATAATCTATTTTACACCCATTGAATCCATTTCATACAATAGCATCATAAATTTATTTTTTCTAGAGATGCATTATTTTTAAAAACATTATTAAAAAAAAAAAAAGTCCTGTGGAGAGAGAATGGGGAGAAGGGTGCTGGTTCACTGCTTGGAAACATGTGAGAGATAAAAATGCACAAAATCTGGACCCAAGTAGTGCCATATTGCAGATCCCAAGATAGCTAAATTACTTATCTCTGTCCATACAATCATTCCATATATCGAAAAAATTTTCACCCACTGTGAAACTGGCACTATACAAACTAAAAATATTGTCTTTTTACAAAATTTAGAACTTCTTTAGCAAGAGTATGCACGCTTCCAGAAGTCAAACTCTTAGAAGATTTTATTTATCCATTTATGTACAGTTAAAAGTGTTAAGGCAAGGTCCTCTAAAAAAATTATACAGCAAGAGCAAACATTCCACATTTTTACTCCAGCAGAGAAATGTCAACCAACAGCCTCAACTCTGGAAGTCCTGAGCTCATAAAGGCATTTTTTATTATTTAGATTGTTGTTTTCATATAATCAACTTTTTTTGGCAGTTTATTTGATATTTGTGTTCCAGTAAGAAATCCAAACTTTCAAAGATTTCCATCCACTCTTCTGCTTATCAAATACTATACTAAGCTATGTATCTTACTTTTTCTGGCTTCACTGAAGGCACAGCTTCCTAGATTCTGTGTACTTTGAAAACATATACTTCAAAAAACTTGCACTCTTTAGTGTTTCATGAATAGAGGGAAATGGTTAGAAATATGATTTCTTGTTTGAGTTTTTCCCTGCTCCTGTTTAACCCAGGCAACAAACTGAAGTCTTTCCTACACAATCATTCCATGTGGCAGCCTTTTAACCTCTGACCATCCACTAAACAACATGCACCTTCAAACACGTCTTCTGCCATTACTGTGCAGTCCATAATTTCAGTTTCTCACACCTTTAACGATAGGATGCTTAGATGTTATTTCTGGGTTGTTTGGGTGAATTTTTGATTTTATAGCACCAAGAAATTAATTCTAACAGCAGAAGTAGACTTTGGGTTTGTTGTTAATAATGCTGGACGTCTGTGATAGAGTGCTGGAAGGGAAGAGGACCAAAACATCATTTTGACGAGGTATGTCTAAGCAAAATTTTATTAGCAATTTCTCTGGCTTCCAACACCCAAACTTTTTACCTGAGTTGTAACTGCAAACTTTACATCTTCACCCCTACTAAGGCAAACTGCACAATTCCTTGTCTTTATTCTTTCCTCTCTGAAAACATTTCTGTTACAGGAGTGTTTATTTTAAAGCCACTGAAGGAGTTGGTTGGGGGAGAGGCTCGTGTGCTGTCATGGACAGAAAAAGGTAGAATGGAGTGCTAATGCTTGAAGCAGTTGCCAGTATCCTTGACACACAGACTGGGGTACACACCAGTGTATTGGAAAGAAGTGTGTCTTAGCAAATTATTGTTTGTTATAGGATAATTAAAAGTTATTATACCACCATTGTTTCGTCTGCTTTCTCCAGTTCTTGTTCCAAGAAGTAAGGAGAGGATATTGAAACAACTGAAACAACCCCAGCAACATCTGTAGCTTTCATATCTACATCAGGTTTTTTAGACAGAAAAAGATCCAAAGATTGTGATGCTAATTCTCCTTGTAATGCAACTGTTTTCTTTCTGGTTCATCAACTGTCTTCAAAATATGATGAAGTAAGACGCTACCTGGAGTGCTGCATCCAGCTCTGGGGTCCCCAGAATAGGAAGGACATGGACCTGTTGGAGGCCACCAAGATGATCAGAGGGGTGGAGCACCTCTCATACAAAAAAAAAAAAAAAAAAAAAAAAAAAAAAAAAAAAAAAAAAAAAAAAAACCAACAAAAACAAAAACAAAAACAAGAGAAATGGGATTGTTCAGCCTGGAAAAGAGAAGGCTTTGGAGTGACCTAATTGAAGCCTTCCAGCACATGAAGGGAGCCTACAAGGAAGATGAAGAGGGACTTACAAAGACATTTTAATGACAGGACAAGGGGGAATGCTTTTAAACTGAAAGATGGTAGATTAAGATTAGATATTAGAAATTTTTTACTGTGAGGCTGGTGAGGCACTGGAACCTGTTGCCCAGAGAATTTGTGGGTGCCTCAACCACAAGGCAAGACCAGGTTGGATGAGGCTTTGAGCCCTTGTCTAGTGGAAGATGTCCTGGCCCATGGCAGGGGTGTTGGAACTGGATTATAATTAAGGTCACTTCCAAGACAAGCCATTCTATGAAAATATTGTCAGTGTGTAATTAACAAATCTGCAGTCACTGGCTGAGAAGATAGTTTTATTTATGTCTTTCCTCTCACACAGCAATTTTATTATTTAACTTGCACCAAGATTCTCTCTTTTTCATTGTCTCACATATGAGACTAGTAGGGGGAAAGACAAGATTGTGTGGACAAATTTAGACATGGTAGTCTGTTCTGTATCTTTCTTTCAGTAAGCTACATTTAGACTTCTTTGAGCAAGACTGTTCTTGACTAAAAGCCAGGATGCAGGAACTCATTTTAGGTAGAGTACAGTGATTAAAAAAGCTAAACAACCATAGCTAAGTGTGAAAGGGAGACATGTTTTGGCATCAAGTATATCTCCACTCTACAAGTGTGAGTTAGGTATTCAATTGCACATCTTCTGTTTACCACAAACCAGACAGCAATAGTTAGAAATAAGGTGTTTTTGACCTCTCAGAAAGAAGATTCTAGTTCTAAAACTTCATTAGTCCCAGCAAAGACACCTGTGAAAAGCTGCATAGGGGTTTTCAAGGCCACATAAAGTGTACTTCTGTCACAAATTGCTCCCTTTTTTTCTGTGAAGTAACAACTGAGGTACTTTACCAGAGCCATGGCAAAAGGAATAAATCAATTTTTAACATATTTTAAATTGCATTTTACCAAACTCTGAGGACTTTTTCACAAGACCTTCAAGGCATATTGTTAAGCCAATAGATGCTTTTCTTGAGTAGTATTTCGGTCTTCTCAGGCATATGATATTTACTTTACTGCACTGTTTGGGTTTGTTTTTGTTGTTTTTCATTAGTGATGCTGTGATGAATGAATTGTATCATATTTATTCTTTCAGTTTATGGATCACAGCTAGTTTTCAATGGATTTTTTAGCCAGAATAATATTCTCTTCCCAACTCACTTCTTCTACTGTGGCTTCTCAATTACATCTCTACTCATTGATTCAACCTTAGAACAATACAGTGGAATTATTTTTTTTGTTTACTTTGCATTTACCATTTAGAGGGATTGTTCACAAAAAAACACATCCAGAGGAGAGGTTAAAGTTTAAAGTTTAAATGGAATCACAAACCAAAACCAGAAGAGTAGAAGGAATTATTATGCATTGAGAAACAAAAAAAGAACATATGGTTAACTAAAGGAAAAATGAACAGACCTAATACTTGTGCACACTGGGGGGGAAGAAGGAGAAGGCATAACTAGGGAATAATATATTTATTTCCTAATTTGCATCCCATTTTATCTTGACTGATGACTGATGAATTTCATTGGACAGCAACTTAACAAATGATGTTATGGTCAGCGCAAGCTAACAATCAAAACATGACTTTCCCAGGGAATTTTGCAAGTCACATTTCTTGAGATTGATTAATGTGCTATGTCAATATAAAAGATTCAGAGGTTACAGTCTCTACTTCTGCTGCTGCTAACTCGTATAAGAGCATAGCATTGTGAATTATGTAATGTAAAAACCCCAGGTATGAAAGAAAGAATAGGGTACATTGTTATTAGGAAACTAGAAAAAGGCAGAAATTTCATATCTCCCAAATATCTTTTGCCAAGACTTTAGGTAACTGTTAAGAATTCCATGTTATTAGCTATTGAAAAGTGCAAGGCGACAGTGATTAACTAATCTTGGTACACAAAGTAATTGAAATAAATTAAAGAATTTCGACTGTTTTAGTTTCTGCTCATCCACAGAGGAATCTCAAAGTGCTCACTTGTAGCTGAGTTTGTTATTTAAACTACTTTGATTAAATCTTTATGCTAAAGTGCAGATGAATACACAATCCTGAAAATAGCAGATGCTTGAAAAATACCAACAGTTCTGATCAGACTTCCGATGCAGTGCCTGATTAAGGAAATGTAAATAGTTAGATGGGACTGCATCACTACAAAAGGTACAGTGCAACTAATGAAAACAGAGGACAGTTTGGAAAATACAAAGTACTTTCAACAAAGGTGTTTATGACAGCTGTAATAGCCACACTCAATAGTGGTTAAAGTGTTCCAATTAATTTTACACACTACTAGTAAGTAAAAATCTAGATGGCAACATAGTAATTTTTTATTCAATCAAGATAAAATGTAAAGAAGAGATCATTGAAGACTGCTATTTTTATATAGTTCTGTGTACTGAAATTTTTCAGTTTGAAGTGGCACCAAAGGGCACTGGATGGAAAAGAGCAATGAGAGTAATTAAATGGATAAGTGACAGTTATTTTGTTGTCTCTTCTTTAGATCAGTTTAGTTTTGATAAGTAAGTAAAATGCATTACCATTTGATGAGATAAGGGAGAGAAGAGTGATAGGTAACATACAGAATGAGATGTCGGAGCAGCCAGCAAATCAACTTGGATAAAGGTCCGGGTACAGCCATAACATCTCACTGGTATTGTGATGGTCTCCCCCACACTCCTCACTCAGGTCTTATTAGAAAACCACACATTCACTACAAAACAATATTTTTCAATGCTTTATCTCATGTCATTTTCCAATGTATTTTCTCCTTTGTCTTTCCTAAAACAACCCCTTTCCAGGGACAGAGGAGCAGCCATTTCAAGAAATTTGCCCTGTCAAGTTTGATTGTTAAGTAAGAATATTTGGACTGAGATGATTGTTTTATTTTGAAAAAAGTGTAGCAAGACCCTTGAGACTTGATCTTTTACTGTCTAGATTGTGACATTGAGCCGGTTTTTGATGAAAGAATAAGAGAAAGTTGTTTCTAGAGGAAGTTTTAAAGGTATCAAGAAAAACTCTAGTCTTTTATTTCCTGAAGCAAAGCAATCAAAAACAAGGAGAGAAGTAGCTGCTTGCAGATATATAACAATCTGACTAAAATTTTTCCTCATTGTCTGTCTAAATTATATTCTGATAAAGAAAAGGTGAAGTCATTAGTCATTGCCTCTAGGCAGGTTATCCTGAATTTAAAAAAAAAAAAATTAAAAAAGGGGGAGGAATAACAACAGAAGCAGAGCAGTAAAAAAAACATATAGGTCTGAAAAACAAAAATCAAATAGTTCTGAGATATGAGTGCTGGCCCAAGAGTAAGTTTGAGCCTTCTTTATTTTTCGTTCTTAGGATTGACAAGGCAGAAGCAGTGATTTATGAACTGTCTTTTGGAATTTTCAAAATAAAAAGCTATCTTTGATAGAACTTACTGTAAGTAGAGTGGGCTGGGACAATAAAAATTGGTTCTATGAAGAGAAAAAAGGAGGAATTGGAAAATTTCTAGTTATTCTGCATATTTAAATCTGAAAATTACAAATAGAAGAAGTGGAATACAAAAGGACTAACTGCACAATTTTTTTTCCTTTGACCTCTCTCTGTACAGAGACATGAAGCAAACACCTTGTATGTTTCATTTGGTCTTCTGGGAATCTTATTTAAGCTCTATCCCTGAATACTCATCTGCTACTAAAACAAAAATTTCATCAAAATACTTGGAAATGGGTTTTTCCTCAAGATCCAATTTGAAAATCAAAACATTGTAAATGAACCCAGTTCCAGTTCTGAAGGAAGCACTTTATGGAGACCTGCTGCACAGGCTTAGCTAGGGATAATGCTCCTTGTCTCTTTCTGTTAACTGTGTTCTCGAACTGTATTGAAACATAGAATCATAGGATCAATGATCCTGTGATGGTCAATTACCAATGAACTTCCCTAGAGCTTGGACATTTTCTTTTTTTTTTTTTTTAGCTCGATTGTAGTCCAAATTATTACAAGGTTAAAAAAGGACAGAGGAAGAAAAGAAATAGACAAAAGAGATTTTTCCAGATTCTGCAGGAATGAAAGAAATACGCAAGAATCTGAAGATTTAACCAGCTCTTTCATGGATTTTACTAGGTTGCCCAGCCTCAAGTCACCAGAAGCGTCTGCCCGGGGGCTACAGATCACGGAGCTTCACTGTTCACAGGCTGGCAGGAAGAAAGTTTGCAGTGTTCTGCTTGAGATCCTATATAAGCTAACCAAACTCAAGTTACTCTGAATGCAGTGCACTCAGTGAGAGAAGCAAAAATTTGTAGAAAAGCAAGTTTGATATTATCTGTTTTCAGGAAATATATTTGAATTTTTCTTTAATGTAACTGTGTGCTAATTCAAGGCAAGCTGATCATTTTCTGTCTTCATTGAGGGCTTGCTAATGTACATACATAATATTTTCTTTCTTTATTTCTAGGCTGTGCATTTATGTGTACAAACAGGTATGCATACATAGGTAAAAGAGATATACTGCATGTGTCACAAGGGGAAAAATGTATAGCATATAAGAAAAAGCTCTAAATTTGTACACAGTCACAGCTGTTTCTGAAGCCATTGATAAAGAAACAAAATAGAAATTATAAAACTCAAATAGCAAAAGCACAATCTAAAAATTAAAGGGCAATCTTAATTCTGGAACCTACTGCTCTTACCAACCTACTCAAACTTTAATAGTACTCAACTGTTACCTTTTATTTCAAATTCTTCATGTCTTCTGTTGCTGTCTGTGGCCAAAGAACAGTAATCCTTGCCATGGGATTGTCTATGTTTTTCCATAATAACGTGCATTTCCATTTTCAACAAAAATATCTAGCAAATTGTTCTCCCCTTACTACAATATTTGTTCCTCTACAAACATCCTCCCTCTAACTGCTGCATGCAACTCTTTAGTACTCTACATCTACCATACTTCCAAAGTCCTGACATTTGGATATTTTTAAAAATATTTAATATTTATATTGAAAATATGTTGAGAACTTCATCACACTGGTGAACCAGTTTTTCCATCCATTGCACTCTGACAGATGCAGAGGTATTGACCATAACTTAGTGCAATTTAAAATGACAAGTGAGAGACAGATAGGAAAGGAATTTACATAAAAAAGTAATTACATAATATGACATTTCCCTCCATATACAGTATACATCAGTCACATGCTCATTCCCTTTATGTGCTCCTCACTCTGTCAGCATCAGTCAGCCTTCTCCTAGGCATCATTTCAAAATTTGGTCTGAAAGAGTGAATCAAAAGGTGCAGCGATTGCAAACTGAAGAGACTGAAAGACCACTTTCGTATTTGAAGAAGAGAGAATAATGTGTTATAAGTGGGAAAGAAAAGTAGGGAGACCTTGTTGGTAATCTTTAATACTCATCATCATCATCATGGCTAGGCT
>VZRE01010551.1:378-33380 GCA_013396775.1 Cephalopterus ornatus
GGGTGCGGGGGGGTGTCGGGGTTGGGGGTGTGGGAAGTTGGGACTGAGCTGTGCTTTGGGATGGCGAGGCTTCGCCTCACCCCTTTTGTCCGCCCCTCTCCTGGTCCGTGGGACACACTCGAGACACGGGCTGAGGTCGGTGGGTTTGTTCATCTGTGTGCTGCTAGAGGGGCAGGGTTAAGGTGGGATACCGGGGGGACATTCCTGGCTGGGAGGGTGGCGAGGCCCTGGCACGGGTTGCCCAGAGGAGCTTGTGGCTGCTCCCATTCTCTGGGTGTTGTTTGTAAACAAACATAACCTGCTAAGTGTTTCGTCTACCTTGGGGAAGACCTGTCGTGATAAATGCAAGTGGTGGTGTTGCTGTGGAGGTCCTCTAATTTTCATTTTTCCTTCTTGTAGGGAGGGCAGGGGAAGAGAGAAGGTGCAGCCCAGTGTGGTCCTTTAGTCTTTGCTGTGGGAAAATAAAAGAAGGAGGATAAATGTGTGATGTGAAGAGCCCTTGTGATGGTCCGGGAGAGCTGTTGAACAGCTGGGATTCAGGCTGCAGCCTGGTCTCATGTCCTTTTGGGTGTCTGTCACAGTTCTTGACTGAGAAAAGCCCAGCGTGTGTGTTGTGCCCTTTTCAAACGCTTTGCGAGTGGGATGGCACTAAGAAAAAGTTTTGTTTACCAGCTTTACTGAGACAAGTGCCTCTGAAAACGCTGCAGCTTGTGTGCATTGTGTGTTGAGCTCATGTTATCACAGCCCATGGTCATAAACGAGTTAGATTCCATCTGTAGCAAGAGGTTGTAATAACAGCTTGTTAGGAGACCGCAGGTGAGAGCAAGTTTGTCTTTTCTCAAGTGCTCCTCTTAGCCTGGAGAGCTGTACTTTTCGGGCTGATTCATGACATTATTTCTGTGGGGGCTGGACTGTAGTGAGAGACTGATTAGTCCTTGCTCTGCTCTCCAGGCTGAGAAAGAAACACCTCCTAGTTGAGGTGGAAGGCTCCTCTTAGGACAGGGTTGCTGTTTGGACTTTCCGATACCTTTATGGCAGTGTTGGTGCGTGAGGGGGTTATTTGCGTGCTTGTTCTGAGGCGCAGCCTTAAAACTTGTAACGTTTACGAGCTTTGATGAATCCCAGAGTGAAAAGGTAATTAAGGGAGGTGCGTGTGCAGTCCCTTCACCCCCCTCTGCTGAGCACTGTCGTGATGAAAGATAACGTTAGTTACAAGTGCCTTTAAAAGGAGGAAGGGGAGAGTCTCGCTTAAGGTGGTGTAAGCTTAAAGATGAGCCTGAGCCCACACTGAACAGCACATTGGGATGTTGCACAGAGTAACCTGGTATTTGGTTGTTGTTTTGCAGTTGTTTTGGTGGCTGTCGGTGTAACCTGACCCACACAAGTGGCAGTGTTTGAAGATCCAGTTTTCTTTGTGGAAGAAGCTGGAGTTGTGTGATAGAATCTTGAAGAGGAATTCATCAGCTTTCCCTGAGGTCCTGATTGATGGTAAAAGGGACACCACAGTTGAAAAAAGTGAGGTTAAAAAATTGTCCTCTGAGCTGATCACTGCTTTTCCTCTACCTGGCAGCTGGGTTCACCAACAAAATCAAATCAGCTGGAATTGCACAGCTGATCTCCAAATGAAAGACCCTCCTGGGCCCTCCTCCATCTTCCTCTTCCACTTAATCTTTCGGAAGTGTTGAGCACCAGTTGATATAATTGAGTTTATTGGAGCTCAAGAAAAAAAAAAAACAACCTGCTCCTGAGAGCAACTTTAAAAAACAAACCTTGTTTCCGTCTCTCTAATCCCTTTCCCGCAAAAGTACTGGGAGAACAGGCTCTGTAGTAGGTTCTGGATAACAATGAACCTGAGCTCTGCTTGAGACTGAAGCAAATTCCTAAGTTTTGTTTGTACAAAGAACAGTACGCAAAGTTTTAATTATTATAAAAAGTATTCCAGAGTTTTCAGATGTATTCAGTGCTGCCTTAATGGTTGTGCATGTAAATGCCCTGTAGTTGAAAGCATCCATTTATGGGCCTGACTTGCTAAGTGAGCTGTAAATTCTGCTTTTCAGATTGGATTTAATGACTTTTATCATAAAGCCATAAACTGGTTGTGAACTGTGCCGAGAGGCAAACAATACCTAAGCTTACTTTGCCAAAATATTTGTAATTGTTGATTTGTTAAACTGAATTGCTGCAGGTCATGTGATGGGATTAGATTTTTTTGTAATAGAATGGAGAGTACAGGCAGCCCTGTGTTCAATACTCTCTGGGCTAGAAGAAATTGGCTAATGCAGAAAACCTTCCTAAACATTCCTCTCCACTTCCAGTGACAGCAACTCCTTTGCAAACAGTAAACCTTCGTTCCAGATGACTTTTTATTCTTTGACAGTCATAATGTGAAGTCAGACCAAGCAGAGGGTGCGGCAGTGCAGCTCCTGGGTCTTCTATCAGTTTAGTCTGGAGCTCCAGCTACATTTCATTACACTGTAGCAATATGAGGTTAACATCACACACGAAATGTAATTGAACCTCTTGTATCTCGGGGGTGGGGGGCTGGCCTGTGTGCAGCAGATTAGACCTGTATTAAAGTGAACTTGAGTTAACTAATTGTAAAATGCAATTGTTTGGGCTTGAACAAAGTGGAGTAGCTGCTAAGCTATGAACTGAAACAGGTACCTAGGTAACTGGTAAGCAGTTCTGTTAACATTCCTGTCAAATTTAGCCCAGGAGTATTTATTTTCTAAAATAATGGTGACACTTGCCTGTTACACGTGGAAAATTTTACTCAAAATTAATGAGGTGAGAAGGGCTTAAGCTGCCATGGTTTGGAGCCTTTGTGGGGCTGTTCTGGCCTTTTAGTTTTAAGGAGCAATACTCTGACCTTGTTCGTAATGCTGAATAAGTGGAAGAAGTTTGCAGCTTTGCAGAAGCAGGTGGATGGGCTGCCTGCAGTTGTGGTAACTTTCCTCTTTTTGCAGTTCTAGGAGAGTTGGTAAAATACATCGGTCCTATAGTAGTTTAATCAAGGATCAGTAAAATTAACAACTCTTCCTTCTCATGTCTCCAGTTGTATGCAGTTTTAGTGTGCCGTGAGAGCATGGGTTACATGGAGTGCTAATTTTTTAATAGCAATATACCTTTTCATTACCACATTTGGCTGTAATTTGAGGCAGCCCTTAGTAATTGAAGAAAAATCTAGCCTCTCAAGCTTTCATAACATCATGATTGTGCTTATTTAGTTCTGTGCATGAGAAGTCTGAGTTTCCTCATTTGATTTATGATCAAGCTTCATGGAGCGAGCAAAGGGGGGGGAGAAGTCCGTTTTCAGTGAGCTGTGTAAAGGTAATACAGTTATGTGTAGTTTCAAGATGCATTGCAATACTAGAGCATGGTAAACTTAAAAATTACTGTATAAATCAAGCCTGTGTATAGGCATGTTTCAAATTCTCAGCCTAAAGTTGGCCTAGAGGAAGCATCTTCTTTGCTCCTGTGCCCCCAGGTCACAGCAGCGTGCTTTGAGCTTCGTCAGCTCATGTCAAAGCTGAACCAGGACCTTGGTGTCACTCCTCAGAGCTCTGGGCTGTGAGCTGGGCAGAGCCCCTTGGGGTGGGAACTGTCCAGAGCCACTCCCCCCACTGCTGGACTAATTGGCTGGAAACCTGAGCTGGGGAGGTGTATCTGAGCCCAGTAGGGCGAGATTCCTTTTCCCCCCGAAACAAAACCCCAAACACTGCTCTTCTTTGACCTGAGTGTGAGGAGGCAAGGATGGGCACCATCTCACTTTATTTTGTGGTTGTTCTTCAGAAAGGCATCAGAAAACCAAGTGCGTGATACTCATTTGTAGGGAACCTCAGAAGGCATCTTTGAGAGGAGTTGTGGGTGCCATAGAGGAAGTGAAGTGTCTTCTCTTGGATGCTCCACTGAGAGATTTAAGCTTGAATGTGTTCTGTCTGAAAGGGAAGAGGCTGACTTTGATTTTGGTTTGAAGCTCATGCAGAATTCAGGTGCACATTATGCACTTGGTGAAATTGATAAAGAATCTTGCCCAGATTCCAGGATTAATGAAAAAAAACATTGCCTTTGAAAAAAAGTCTCAAAAATGGGACTAAAATAGGAAGGAAATGAGCTTGTAGACTTTCTCTCAAATACCACAAATTATTTTCCTCGATCTTCTTTCCTCAGGAGCTTAACTTCTGTCCTCTTTATTCCAGAAGAGCTCTTGCAAATGAAATTCCTTTAAGCCAGAATACTTCTAGTAAAACCAGGAGAGATCAGATTTCTTTATTTCAAATTTAGATGAATAAGCAGACTGATATGAAATATGTTGCATAAGGCTTTAGAATAAATTAGCCAGAAATCACTTGATATTTTTGGTAGCACCAGTGTGTTTATAGTATGTTCCAGACACTCAGGAAAGGAAAATTTCCCTTGAAGATTTCAGTCTGCTAGCATGCTGCCCTTAAGGTTTTCTTCATCTTTTATGCTTAGTTATAGCTGGGATCATGGGCTTAATATTTAATACTTGTTCCAGAGAACCACAGTAGAGTGGAATAATAGCAGACATGACTCAAACTATGACTTTAGAAGTTGCCAACTATGACAGTGTTTGACCAGCCGTAGAAACATGTGTGCATCAGGGAGCAGAGATAGGCTGTGGGGCCAGAGATGAAACAAATACCACCAAAATTGAGCAGTTTGTAGCTTTTCCAGTATTAATCTATTGGGAATTACAGCACATGCTCCCTATGTTCCAGCAATCTAAATAAACTCTTGTACCTCTCTGGGCAATAGTAAGAACCCTTTGAGTATTGAAAGCTGCAGCTTGAAGGCAAAATCCAGAGTTGGATTTGGGATGGAAAGGGATAAAATGGAAGTTTTCTGCTATGGAATGCACTGTTGCCTTGGTGCTACTAGTTCAACTACAGTTGAGCCTGGAAAAGCATCTTGAAAATCTCCCTGAACTTACCCACAGAGTCCCTGCCTGTTGGTGTGCTGTAGTGGAAATTGGAAATAGTACACAGGAATTTAAAAAGATGAGATTTGGGCCGTGGCACTGGGCCTGAGTAGAAGAGAGTGAGCCAAGGGGAGACAGTGCAAAGCGTAAGTGATGGCAAAGCACATCCAAAGTCCTTAAAAGCAAAGGCTGTAAATGGGTGCTCAGTTTTTTGAGGTGATTGGCTGTTAACTGCAAAGAAATTGCAAAAAAAAGAACGATACTGGCAGTAAGATGGGATATTACATGTTTAATGTTATGCCATTTTAGCAATGTGGAAATATTTCTTGCAGCACTAGCAGAGCTTGTTTTTGGGGTGCATTTTGGGGAGAAGTGTCTTATATTTTCTCTTTTTTCAGTGGGTGAAGATTGTCTCCCAGGCAAAAAAAATAGAGGAATGTTTTTAGTAAGAGGCTACTGTCAACAGTGATGGTCTGTGAGGGAATTGTTCTTTATGAGATCTAAACTCCCTATATCACTTCATCCATTTGAAGGTAAAAGTTACAGTTGATGAATTGAAATGGGATTTGCTGGTCAAAAATGAGCTTTAACAGTAACTCCTAAACCTATTAGTATAAACAAGGTGTCTCTGAGACTGTCTGGGTCGGTACAGTTATAACCCTGCACAGGTCCAGGGCTCCTCGTTTTCATTTGAGCTCCTACCAAATGTTCGGCAGCAGACACATGCACCCTGCCTTCTACCTCCAGTTCCATGTGGGGTGTAAATTTCCGTCTTTGCTCTATTTACTTAAATTATTATGTTGAGAGATTTAGGATAATAAGACCAAAAAGATTAAGTGCAAAGATAACCTTAGACTGATAGAATTTTTTTTCTGTGGTCTTCAGATCAGTCCTTATGCAGAGCCTTCAAGTACTTGTTATTTAATTGAAGTAGTAAAGCTTTCAAGCTTGGCATCTGTTCAGAGGAGCATCCCAAATGGTGTTAGTTGTGTTTGGGTACTTTCCTTAAGACAAAAGTCTGAGACCCCTCTGTTTGAGGGAGGGACGTGATTCAAGTGTACAGAATCATGAAGCTTGCAGACCAGATGAACACAAACAGTTCTTCAGCAAGCTTGCGATGGTAGAACAAGAGTCACTTTCTGAAACTAGGGAGGGAATAAATTAAATTGCTGAAAGTAGCTCTTTTGACAGTGGGCAGTTAAATACTAGTGCAGCGTGCCACAAGAGGTTGTGGAGGCACGTTCAAAAAGTTGTTCAGTGGATTTGTGGACAGCAAGTCCATAAATGGCTGCTGAAGGGAATAAGTAGGAATGTAGCCTTTAATTTTGTGTTGTAACAGTTTGAAACGCTGAAGAATTATGAGGGCAGTACAGAAAACAGCCAGGGTCACATGCTTTCCTTGATAAGTGTATCTTTTTGCCACCTTTGGACATGGAGCGCTAGGCTAGGTGCACCATTACTGCTTTTTCTTTGCAAAATCTGCATTTATCCAAATTGCCCATAATTCAACCTAACCATGCCTTACAGTTTGCACTGTCTAGTCTTGAAGCAGACTGCCTTTTTTTTTTTCTCCCCCCCTTTAAATAAGCTGGCTGAAATACTCTCCTGTGAGTACTCATCATGCTGAAGTATTAAGCTCAGCGAAGTCCTGTCCTACTTGTGTCACATTCTCTCTGCTCACCCTTCGAAAGATACAGGGCCACCGCTGGAATAACTTGGTGAAATTCTTATTGATACTCCTGGCAAATCCCTGACATAGCAGAACAATAGCTAGAAGGAAGAGGTTAGTTTAAGCCTCCCAGACTCTTAGTCTGCAGCTGTGTATGTTGTATTTTTGTTAAATAGCTGCTAAGCTGCAGAAAAATAATTGTTATAAAGGTCTCTTTAAATGTATCCCTTTGTGTTTTCTTATTTTATTTTTAAAGGTAGTTTTCATGGGGTGGCAGGTCTACTTCTGCTTTCTGACATCTACAGAAGCTGGATGAGCATACATTTATAAGGCAACTAGTTACAATTAAATACAGCATCTGGAGATTTTGGGTTAGTTAGCTCTAAGCTTACAGTCTTTTGGAAATGGGAAAAGAAGGATTTGGGGTTTTTTACCTCTGAGTATGTCAAAATTGTATGAGAGTTCAAATATAAAGAAAAACTGAAATGTGCAGAATTTTTAAGTTCTTTCCTGCTCCAAGACTTAAATCATTCAATGTGCATTTGAAGCAGAAGGGCAAATCTTGGTTAAAAAAAAAAAGGCACACGAGTGTTCAGCAAATTATAAGTATATATATCAATCAGTTTTAAAGGAGAGAATACTGCGAAACTGGACAGCTCATCACAAGGAGTATTGTAAAGCTGAAAAATTAGATCAAAGCATGGAGAATGTTGGGAGGACCTGGAAGAATAGGCTCTGAAAGACAGGCCACTTACCACCTTGGTGGTAAATGAGACCCTCCTGAAGTGTGTGTTTTGTAAGGCTGACAATCAAAGGGGTATTCTATGGCACTGAAAGGTGTCAGATGTGAAGCTAAAGCACAGGAAATACTTATGTGTCACTGAGCTCCGTGAAAAGGAGAATAACTGGTGAGTAGATCAACAGTGATATTTGCCTACATCTGACTTGAATGTTCAGGTATTACACCATCAGTTGCTACTGTTTAGAACGTGATCTTTTAAGCCTGTCCTTTTTGGTTTGGTCTTTCTGTGTTTCTTGTGTGTGCCTCTGAAGCATCCAGTGTTGTCCTTGCTCAAAGGCTGAAGTCTTTTTTTTATAAAGCTCAGTGGCTGCTGCTCCGTGTTTTAGAAACCAGCTGTGTTTCTTAAACCAGCGGGGGCCGCGCAAGCCTCCTGTTTCATCTCTGGACCTACTCAGGGTACTCATTAGGGGTCTGATGTGTTTCACTGCCAGGCCCTTGAACAGTTCAGAACGTGTCAGGCTGCTTAATTTAGTTTTGTCACCAGAATAAATGGTCTAAATTAAAGCACATTTCCAGTGATGCAGTCAACACCAGCGCTGCAGTTGAAGGCTGGGGCTGGAGTCTTTCCACGCTCCGGTAACTCATCTGACATCACCTGGGGTACTTGAGTACCATGTGTGAGCAGCTTCTTAACTTGAAAGAGAACTAACTCAGCAGAACCCACAAAATTAAACTATTTTACTTTATTTGGCCAATTTTTTATGGAAGGACATTAGCACTGGTGCTAAGGTGGTGGTGGTGGTGGTGGTGCCGGTACCATGGGATAAAAAGAAAGGAGAACCAGGCTACCTGTTGGCTGGACTCCCTATGAAACTGTACCCCTACTGTCCTAGTTGGTGTTTGATTAAAAAATGTTGGCTATTGAGTTTATTTTTCTTGTTTGATGTAGCCAGGGCTCCGGTGCAATGGTTTTACAGGTAGCAAAACCTGCAGTTTGAAATACTGGGGACAAATTCTGTAGTAATGTAACATCATTGGAAGAATGAAAGTTTTTTGTAGTCCTGTCTGAAAATAAATGCTTTGACTTTTTGCCAAGGCCTCTACTGACAAGACAAAGAGCAAGAGTTTAAAACTGAGAGAGGATCAATTTGGATTGGATGTAAGGAAGAAACCCTTCTCTGTGAGGGTGGGGAGACCCTAGAACAGGTTGCCTGGAGAAGCTGTGGTTGCCCCATCCCTGGAAGTGTTGAAGACCAGGTTGGACGGGGCTTGGAGCAACCTGGGATAGTGGAAAGTGCACTGGCCCGTGGCAGGGGGTTGGAACAAGGTGTTTTCTTATGGTCCCTTCCAACCCAAATGTTCTGTGATTTAGGATAGAGTATTTTGAATGACTTGCATAAAGTTATCAGTGTTGATCTTGAGTCCCTGATAACTGGAACCTCTGTCTCCTTGACTCCAGAAAACTACATTTCTTGCTTCAGCCACGTTTTTAGGTTCTGAGAAGCTGGTTTATGGAGGTGTAATTTCTTTGAAACCGAAATGTCATGTCTTACTGAATGTTCTGTTTTGTGGAAGTTGAGAAGTTATGATTTAAAGTTACCTGTAGAATATAGTCTAGTGTTTGTTGATTTGGTCCCCCCTGAATCTGCAAATGGCATAAATTAGCCATGAATTCTGTAGCCTGAAGAATCACAAATCATGCTGTTTTGGAAATGGGAAACTTCAGTAAGGTGAAGCTGGTATATATTGGATAGACATGGGGAGTGTGCCTGTACCGGTTGGAGAGGCACATAAGATGCCTTCAGAGCTCAACTCAGCGACCATGAAGGTGGTCCTTGAGTGAAGCTTTTAGCTAAAACAAGGTAGTTTCAGCTGACTGGACTAACTTACACAGCTTGGAAATATGGTAACTTTCTGGAGTTCAAATATCCATTTGCTGCCTGGAAATAAGATCATTTTTGACTTCAGCTTCTATCCATAGGACCATTAATGTCCTCAAGCAGTTTCTAACAGCTGTCTGCCTGTTGGTTTTAGGTATTACATTTTAAGACCTAAAACTGGCCTAATGGAAGCTGCAAAAACAAGTGGCTATCATTTCTTGCCTAAATTATTTGAAGCACATATGGCAGTGAATGCTATAGCTCAGATTTCAGCATTCCTTTTAATATTTTATATAAATATCATGGTCAGGTAGTTACACTGAATGAAAGGCTATCAAAGTTGAAAAGTTCTATTACTCAGGTGCCTGCCAACTGAGATTTTATCTGTTGTTTAATGAATTTTCAAAGACATGATGATTTTAAGTGCTGCCGGTTGAGAAAATTCCTTATTCTAGGCCATTGGACTCTAGATGGGAATGAGTTTATGACCAGACTTATTAGTGAGTTTGAAATTGGCATCCCCTGTGGAACAAAAATTGGTAGTTATTTAAAACATGACAAACAAAATGGGAAAAGAAAAGTTTGAGAGATGGCTGGCTGTTGGAAGAGTTCTGTCAAGCCGTAGTGACTAAATGACATTCCAAACACAATTTTGCTTGCTAAATGAACTTGGAGCTGGGCAGAACATGCATATATATATATGTATGCAGCTTGTCAGTGACTTGTGGAAAATACTAGTAAATTACTAAAACCAGCCAGCCTAGGTGCAAAGCTAGACTCCAGTTATCCTATGTATTTGCTAAAGTTTGCTTTAGGCAGGAAAGACTTGAGGAAAAGTTGTGTGTCTAATCCAACAGTAACCTTTAGTCTGCATCAACTTTTGAAGAGTCTGCAGCAAACTTGAACTTTATTGATGAAATACCTCCTAACCATGATGATACTGCTTCTGAACCATTTATCTGACTTGTTTTGGGATGCAGTGCCGTATGGCGTTTGGTTATGAGGGAGGTGTTTGTTTCATGTGAAACCTCAGTTCTAAGGTGTCTTGTTTTGGTTTGTGTTTTTAGGCATTGCTCGGAGATCTCTAATTTATTGCGTCCTCAGCGTTCTATCTGGTGAAAGTCATGTCGTCCATCCTGCCATTCACTCCACCAGTTGTGAAGAGACTTCTGGGATGGAAAAAGTCTGCTGGTGGCTCTGGAGGGGCCGGTGGTGGTGAGCAGAACGGTCAGGAGGAAAAGTGGTGTGAAAAAGCAGTGAAAAGCTTGGTCAAGAAGCTGAAGAAAACTGGACAGCTGGATGAGCTCGAGAAGGCTATTACCACTCAGAATTGCAATACAAAATGTGTGACCATACCAAGGTAAGTGCTGTTGTGTTTGAAATTGTTACAACCACTTAAGAAATGACTAAATGTATGTTTAGGCTATCTGTGAACAAATTACTAAAAAATCAGTTGCATGCTTTTGATTCCCTAAAAATTATTTAAAACCCATATTGGATTTATGTAGTGCTTGCTTATAACTGAATCACATTTTTTTTTGTGAAGTCAATTTCTTTTCATCTCACTTTTCATTACTATATAGATTTCTGTTTGTGTGTGTTCTAGTGGTGCCTAACACAGCTCTTAGTTTGTAGCACTGTTTTATGCTGTTATTTAATAACATTGTCTATAATTGAGTAGGGGGGGCTTACCTGAACCAACACTTTCACTTAAAAAAAAAAAGACTAGTTTTTCCTTGGTCAACACTTCAGTCCTCTAATTACATTCAGTTGTATCTGGTAGTTTCATTTAATAAATTGTACAAGCTGCCTCCATTCTCCCTTTTGAAGGGGACTTTTATCTTTAGAGGCAGGTTGTCTGAAGACCAGTTTATTTACTGTAATTATTGTAATTGTTTAATGAAAATGCTTTTTGTTTAATAACCTGGGGTATTTCTAGAATTGCTCTTATGCTCCTGTGAGTGTAAACATTTAGGTGAAAGACTTGCATTTTACTCCTTTGACTTTCTCAGCTTAATTCATAGCAACTGCTGTGCGAGAGGCAAGGGTTATGTTTGTAAGTATAATGCAGTCTGTACTCGATTCACGTTGCACAGAAATCCCACTGAGGTGCCCAGGCAAGCTCATTATGTGTGATAGAAATATCAAGTCACTTACACAGGTGTGTTTTTCTATGAAAAAATTGGAGGATCTGGTGGCACAGGAGTGTTCTGGGCACTTAGCCACTTCACACTTAAATGATTTCTAGGGGAGACAAACTATGTCTGGTTTATGAACTTTATTTCTATATGAGTGCATTCATCCCAACTACTTTTATACTTAGTACTAATCATAGTGCAAACTAGATCTGACTGGTGTCAGTAATGATTTCCATATATCAAATGTGTTATAGCTGTTATCTGATAATCGTTTCAGCATTCTCTTTTAGATTTGACACAGCTGTCTGGGAAAGGCATGAGTATGCTCTGAATGAATGGCTACTTTAATTCTGTTCTTTTTCTCTTCTGTTCACCTTTTGTTTCTAATACTGCCTTCTGCTTGTATTTTTTTTTCTAGAGTAGTCCCCAAATCCTCTGGGTTTCCCTTCTTCCTTCATCCTTTTGCCAGGTGAAAAACAATCAGTAATAAAATATTAGTGCTTTCTTGTGTTAGTATATATCAGTGGGCTAAGATTTGAACCTGTAGGGATATATACTTACTGAGATGACTCTGTATATTTAGCAAGTCTTTACCATGACAAAGACAAAGTGCTTAACTGGAAGGTGTTTCATATAGCAGAAGTTAAGTCTGCCTCACAGAGATTCCCTTGATACAAAGCGTGCCTCTAGGTTCTAGAGCTCTCCTGCAGGGATACTGGGGCAGTAAATACTGCTACTTCAGAAGAATAGTTGTCTACATTGAATTTTTTTGTAAGGTTCAAATAATAGGCTAACACATCAGTATTTTTGAGTAGTAGTAGTATGCCTGCATGGCCTTTTGTGTTTAAGTAGACATAGTAAATAATTCCTTAAAATGGAATAAGAAGCTGTGCTATACTCTGTGATGAGCATTTCTTGCTGGGCTGTGATGTACTGTTCTCCTCTGTTCTCCAGTCAGCTGTAAAAAAGGACTGGACTGGGTTTCACTCTTACTGAGTACCTTAGGAGTAAACTAGGAAGAGCTCTTCAAGTGATGTTGGCTATTTTACAAGGTTGAATTTTAAACTAAGAAATGGCTTTGGTGTTTATGGGTGAGATGATACCAGGGTTGCCAGCAGTGCTATACAGAATTTTTTAGTTCCATAGTTGGCTTTTGAGGTGTTGATACTATTTCAATTTGACAGCAGTAGTCTGGGTTCCCAAGCAGTAATGAATGTCAACTCAGTACTGTAATGACTTCTTAGAGATTCTTGTTCTTGGATTTAGTAAGTTAATGCTACCACTGCTTGAGTCCCACTTTAATGAACGTCTTAAAGATCTGCAGATCAGCAGGGATAAATAATAAAATGCTGAATTTGAAACTTTTTTCCTTGCTAGTCAGCAGGAAGTTTGTGGTGCCAAGCTGCTGAGATGCAGTTCTGATGTGACAGCTGGGCTAGCTTTCCAAATTTTGTTCTGCTTGGCGAGGGGTTTTGTGTTTGGTTTTGTGTGTGTGTTGAGTTTTTTTAGCTATCTTTGGTTTTACTCATTAATGCTGTTTAATCTGGTGTAGATATTGACAAGTGTTGTGGGATGCCTCTCTTTGCCACTCTCCCATTATTCCCTCCACAGAAGTTTCTGTTGTGGTTTCACAAGTTTCTGGTCCCCTTGGAGATTTCCAGGGTTTGATGCAGCATTAAGCTCTAGTACACTTTTTTTCATCATTGAAACCGTAAGCAACTAAACTCCTACAAGCTTTTCTCAAAACTGAGAACAGTTTGAACAGAAGTTGTATTAAATCACCTCTTCAGGAATCTGCATTTCTTACTGTATGTCATCCATAATCCTGCTGAGTTAGGGCTGTACTGCTTCTGTGCGGTTTGTCAAGGTGACTACACACTAAGGGAGGCTGATCCTGTGTGTACTACACAGAAGCTGCTCATGTGGTAATTAACACAACTTCTTATGAGACTAATAGAGGTTCTGAGAAAGCAGAAGCAAACAGATGGAGTGGGTGTCGGCATTGCACAGCAGGGGTGCTTAGCTCTTCATAAGTGGGTCAGTAATCTAGAGCAGAGGCTAAATAAGTGCAGAGGTCCTTTTGACACTAGCCCTCTAAGTAATTTGTAGTTATCTTGCTGAATCCTCCCAGCAAGCCAGTGGGATTCTAATCACATAATCTCTGTGTATTCTGAAACTAAATGTTGGCACGAGTTCACTTTTCTGAAACACACAATGAATTTGGTGGCATTTAAGATCCTGTTTTCATGCTCTCTTGCAGTTTTGACATAGGAACAAGAAGCAGTCAGTGAGAAACAAGAGCATGAGCATCCTTCTTCCAGTGGAGCATTTTGTCCTTATTATCTTGGATTATTCTGTTGGATCATAGAATCTTGGAATGGTTTGGGTTGGAAGGAACCTCAAGGATCATCTAGTTCCGACTCCCCTGCCATGGTCATGTGCAGGGCTGTCCTCACTAGACAAGGTTCCTCAAAGCTCAGTCCATAAATACTTTGTAACTAGTGATGGCTGAAATCCAAGCATTTAGCAAACCAAGCCGTGCCATGTAGAGAATAATCAACTGGCATATTCATAGTCTGTCTTCATTATTGAAAGAGTTGTTTCAGTGGTGACAGCACAGGGTATTGGCATCCAAAGTGGGGAAACACAAATAACTAGTTCCAGCTTCCCAGTATTTTGGAGTGATCAGCTGTGTGGGTTTTTTGTCTTAACAGGAGTATAGATATACTTCATGCTTAATTTTGCTTCTTTTAAATAAGACCATAAAACAGTTGATTTTGTAAAATGCCTGATAACATACAACTAATAAGACAGTTTAGTCAGGTTAGGTTTAGGGTAATGTTGACCTGGATTGTGGTATCTCCTATATTTTTAAAATTGAAAAAAAACCCAAAAAAGTTGAGGGATGAGCTGTGACTGGATTCATCTGTATCACAGGTTGAATTCTGACTCCGTGTCAACATTTGGGTAATGTGACAACTGTGTTAGGTTTTTAATCTTATGTGAAGGGTAAGTAGTATTGGGGATGACCTGCCTATATGGAGAATTCCCCAGGCAGGTGTAATCCTCATTTCTAGCTTGTCAACACCATTGACTCTTCCCCAGAAGAGTCCACCTTTCCCTGTGTTTTCCCTCACCTGTTACTCCACCCTCAAAATACTGCTGTGTCTCATCTTGCAGGCAGTGTCCGTGTTCTGCTGGTGGCACTGTCTGCAGGATACAGTGTTGAACTGAGCCATGATCCTCAGTGCATAGGTGCACCTTTTCTTTTCTTCCAGTCTGTTCAGGAGGATAAATAGGTGCCTTCTATCTCTAGCTTTCATTTGTTTTAACTTTGTATGGTGAATATAGCTCTGGTGTGTGCCCTGGCAAAGGCTTTTCATAGTTTTAAGGAAGGGTACAGCTAAAACATGCATCCATAATGGTATACCTCTGTTTTCTTTTTCCATGTGTTTGTGTACTCATCTCAGTAGTGTAGAAGGATTTGATGTGTCATCAAACACCTTCCTGATTGATAACTTAAACTCCCTACTATTAATGTCAATAATTTTTTGTTGACATTAATAGTAGTAGTTATATTACAGTTATTATGTAAGCTTTCTTTTGATACTGTATGTGTGGAATTATATTTATCACTTGAATTTCAGCTTTAATGAGAGGACCCGAGTTTCTGCACAGGAGGTAAATTTTACTGCTGCTTCATATTAAAGTACATTGCAAAAGCAAAGTGATGCTGACTGTTGATGAAAAGCCATCTGGCAGATTTCTGGCTGAAGAAAGACTTTAAGATCAATTTTCTTCCATCCCAATTTAGAGATTGTTTGCTGGGGTGCTGTTACCATGCAGGTGCTGTAGAGTCTCAGGTGAAATGCAGCAGTTGCTTCCTTCCAGAAGGCCAATGCTCCTGCCAAGGTCTTGGTTTCCAGCCCGCTTTGACGTTAGTTTTGATATTATCTGAAAAATGCTTTTTCTTTCCTAACAGTTCAGTATGTCTGCAGAGAATGTAGTCCTAAATGTATTCTCTGTCCTATTCTCTGTCCTCCTCATTTAAGATGAGGGGAGCATCCCTGTGCTATTGTTTTCAGAAGCTTATCTTTGCTTCCTTTTCTGCAGCCTCCCAGTCCTGACTTAGAGTGAGAGGGGCTCAAATCCTGACATCAGCAAAGTAGATGATCTATGGCATTTACAGTCCGCAGTTAAACTTATAAGGCACCTGCCTCCTGCTTCCAGTATGAGATGAATTCAGAATTTTTGTACCATCCAGAGTCAAAGAAAAAACCCTACAATGGGTTCCATGGTTTTGGGAATGTGGAAGATGAGGGAGTGTTGGGCGTGTGAAGTGGTTGGTTGGAATTACTGACCATCTTCACTAACACTGGTGCTTCTTTCAGCTTGTTAGGATGAAGTAGTA
The DNA here is from genome assembly GCA_013396775.1 of Cephalopterus ornatus. NCBI lineage: Eukaryota > Metazoa > Chordata > Aves > Passeriformes > Cotingidae > Cephalopterus > Cephalopterus ornatus. The sequence goes on from VZRE01010551.1 coordinate 16,161, forward strand.
ATCTTTCAAATATTTTAAAGCCATATTTGTATATTTTTCATTTCAGCCAATAGTGAAGGTTGGTAATTCTTTAAACTGCTATGATGGAACCAATCACATCCTGATTCTTCCTTAAGAAAGTAAAAATATAGTAATATATATTATATATAATATATATTGACTGCTTCTGAAGGCTGTAGTGTTTTTGTGTTTAGTTGTTATTTTTTGTGAACTAAATATCCAGGAGTTTCTTTTGTGTATGACTTCTGAGCCTTGATGTTAAAGTGAATACTGTTGTTGACACTTGACTACTACTCTTACATTTGCTTACAGTGTCCTGGAAAAAAATCCAATATATCTTAATTTTGTTGTATTTTTCATGCATTCTAGTGGGAAAAGAAACATCCTGTTCAAAGGTGGGAGAGCTGGTTGGCACTGCTGTTTGAGAGCAAACAAGTATTTTACAATTACGGCTTTTTGATGCCTTTTTCTTCAGATAACTGAGTAAAAAGTAATTTCTAGTTTAGGTGTAAAGAGCACAGTTTTTCTTGAATAAAACCTGCTCCATCGGTTAGCATGTGTTCTTGAATTCCTTGGGAATATTTGTCAGGAAAGTGATCACATAGCTGCACGTGGTAACCTACTTCTGAGAATGCTTTTGATCAGCAGTAGAGCAGAGTTGTCAAGCTGATGTGGCTTCTGGAATAGATTGTTTTCAAGATTTAATATCTTTCCCCAAAATAGGTTACTTTAGAGGATAGCAATACAGAAATTAGTTGGCTCCCTCTCAGGGTAAAGCCATAGGAGAAGGGTGATTTCAACAGTTAAAGTGGGGAGGAGGGAAAGTTCTTCTGGAAACTGTTTTAGGAGAGTTCCCAACATCTGCAAAGCAATGAGTGAGTTAGCAAAGAGGGCAGCACGAGGCAGTTGGATTGGCACAGTAGATCCTAAAATAACATTGCTGTCCAGACAGAGGTGAAGTCTGTTTTCCCAGAAACAGAACTTGGCACTGTCCGATAGTTTGTAGCAGTGCTGGGATAATTCTCTGTTCAAGTTGGGGGATGGACAGTGATGTTTAATCGTAGCTTTATCTATAAAGAATGTCTTCAAACCATGTACTATATCTCTGCCTGGATTCATTCACTTAGATGTAAATTGGTTCTCTAAATGTTTCAAGACTGCAGTTGAACATCTTTAGCTTTCAAAAAGAAGTATAATTATTTAAGACAGTACTTCAGAATTCACTGAAGTACTATTTTTATTGCTGAGATTACAGGAGGAACATGCTTGTAATTTGTTTGTTGATAAACTGACTCCCTTTTCTGATGACAGGATTATTGGGGATGAAGCACAGGCCCCTCTGCTTTTCTCTTGTTGGAATTTCAATAAAAATAGTGCTTTAGAACAAAGCCAAAGAGATCTTTTGGGGAAGTAAGGCAAGAGAGAGCTGAGATGTTGGGGAGTGTTGGCCAAGATTAGCTTCATAATACCCTGATCCTCCCTGTGATATCGGGTGCTGGGAATACTTTGGATGTGTTCACTGGAACTATGTAGGAGGAGAATCAAACTGCCCTTGCTCTTCAGTCCCTTAATTATGGTGGGACTTAAACATTGTCTCTGTTCTCTGTAAAAGGCTAAAGGATGTGATTAAAGACAAAAGGATGCTGACCCTAATTACATGTGTACAAAATGACACATTCAAACTCTGGGTTGCAGAACACCTTTAGATGCTGTGTGGACATATAATGGGAAATAAAAATTCACATGAGGTTTGATTTCAAGTCTCTGTGAAATTTAATCTCTAAACTCGAGTTTAGCAGTCAGTGAGACAGAGTTGTTAATGTTACCTACATCTGTTTGAAAACCATTTCTAGGCATTTTCTTTAACACTACTTTAAAAATCAATTTAGCCTATGTTTTATCACAAAACTGAAGAATTAGATATCTGGTGGTCCCTCACAAATTTCTCAATTTCTTTATGCTGGTGGAGGAAAGGAGTCTGTTCAGACAAACTAACCACATGGAAATACCAGCTTGTCTAGTATTAGTATTCCTGAATTATACATTTTTTTTTTTTTTGTGGGCTTACTTAGGGAAGGAGCTGGTGGTGCTTTTCTTCAGAAAGAGACTTTAAATAAATGCCTTTTTGAAGCCTATTGTGAAAACAGTGCTTTGAGCATTTCCTAGTAAAAACATTGTGAACTGGTCAACACTGTCTCCAGGTCCTGTTTATTGAGAAGAGCCGTCATGGATGGGGTGTGACAGGGGACAGTGAATGGTCGAAGTGGAGTAAGTCAAGAAGTGAAATACTGTCATAGCCTAAAGTTAGGTTTTTTTGCTTTCTCCTGCTTGATTCATAGCATCAGTGTATATCATACGTAGAGTATGATGCAGAATTAATATGTGCTTAAGATAATGTTTTTTTTCCTCTCGTAATATATTTTTCCTCTACTACAACTTATTATTTGACTGGCCATTTAGCAGTAAGGCTTTATTCCTGATACTCTCCCTTGTGTCAGGGGAGACCTGAGAGCCCCTTCCAGTATATAAAGAGGCTCCAAAAGAGCTGGAGAGGGACTTTGGGCAAGGGCCTGGAGGGACAGGACAAGGGGAATGGCTTCTCACTGCCAGAGGGCAGGGTTAGGTGGGATATTGGGAAGGAATTGTTGGCTGTGAGGGTGGTGAGGCCCTGGCACAGGTTGCCCTGAGAAGCTGTGGCTGCCCCATCCCTGGAAGTGTCCAGGGCCAGGTTGGATGGGGCTTGGAGCAACCTGGGGTATAGTGGAAGGTGTCCCTGCCCATGGCGGAGGGTTGGACTGAATGAGCTTTAAGGTCCCTGTCAATTAAAATTAAGAGTAGCTGTTGTGTTCCAGTGTAATTGAGTGAGATTTAGTTATAAACTAAAGGTTTAATTATGTAACTAAAACATAACTGTTAACTTGTTTTATGGCACAGCTGTGGCTGGTGTTGAGGACTGAACTGCTGTAGCTAAGGTTAAGCTGTAGTGTAGACATAGCTCAGGTTACAGCATCTTAGAATGATGTCATCCTGAAAAAGGAAGTCTTAGAGTATTAAACAAAGATACTTAGGGCTGCCAGTTTTAAGCTCGTGCAATTCAGGAAGCCATGTGACTTACCCACATAATTTGTTAGAGTTGGTATCCCAAGCAGAAAGCACTGGCGTGTGATTTGAGCTAGGTCAACGTGTAAAAATATCAATGTTCAAGATACTCAGCCAGTAGCAAAATGCTGTATAGTTCAAAGGAGCTTGTCTCTCGAGTCAGGAGGAAAAAATGTTGAATTTCGGTGGTTATTTTGTGTACTGACCGGAGCACTGGATAAAGGCTCAGGGGATGTGGATTCTTGCCGTGGCTGTGCTGTTCTTTCTCAGGTAACCTTAAAAGTTTTTAGTTTGCTGCATTTTTCAGTCAGTAAATTGTGAAATTTTTTTTTTGTAAGGTTTGTGGTAATGCCACCTTCACCTCACTGCTGTAGGGTGTATTATTTATTTATGGCGTGAGTTTAAAGTATTTTTTTTTCTGCTGTAGTATCAGTGGTGTGAAAGCAAATTTGGAGGTGAAAATATGAGCTGTTGGAATTTGTGAGATTTCTTTATGTTCAAGTTACTGTTGCTCCTCATTAGGATCGCTTTAATGATAAGAAACAGGAAGAGTGTCAATTAAAAAATAAGTGTTAAAGCTTGCTTCATTTTTTACATGCAGTTAATTGTCAGGTTAACAACTGATGCTGGGGCTGTTGAGTTTTAGGCAAATGCAAAGTAGCTGCTTGGGATTACTTTAGTGACTTACCTCCTCAGTCGATCATGGTAGGAAGCTCTAACTAGGAAGAGTGATGTCTGCATGTTCATGCTGCCATCAAGAAGATGTATTAGTAACTCAAGAAAAATATGTTGACTGTGCTTTATTGTCAATACTGACCCGTAAATTATCTCATAAATAGTATTTATTATTTCTCCAATAAAGGAATCTTTCTATACCCAGCCCATGTCAATGCTAAAGTGTTCCCTGGATTGCTGTGGTAATTCATGTCTTTATATCCAGCCAGTTATTGAGTGTGGTGAAGATTCCTCTCCTCATTATACTCTTCTGTAGAAGTCAGCCAATTTAGTTTTCTTGGTACTGCAACAAATCACCTGAGTGCTGTTTTTACTAGTGTGAATGTTCTATGACAACCCGTGCAGTTTTGCAGGAAAAACTTCACGAATGCATAGCTCAGGCTGTTAGCCCAGGAAGAATTTATGGGATAAACAAGATACTGCAGTTCTTTTGCTGCAGCAGCTTTGAACACAAATAGCTGGTTAATAGGCTCCCGACTGATTTCATCCTGCTTGTAATCTACACCTGCTAATTTTAATAAAAGTAATATCCCATGCCTTGTTTACTACTTGTTTTTGTTCGCTTACTCTGACTCGGCTGCAGTGCTGATTGGTGGAAAACTTCTGAAATTTACTGTGTACAATGCCATAGTCTCATCATGAGCAGCTTTCTTTGGCTTCTGTCACAATGCATTGTTTGAAGCCGACTGGCAGGATACAAGAGAACAATCGGGAGCTGGAGTAGGTTCACATCTCGCTGCATATGCTTCAAAATTGGCAGAAGAACAATGAGGTTGGGGAAATCCCCTTGAACAAGTGCTGCACAGTGGTCTGACTTCAGCATTTGTTCAGAAAAAGATCTTCCAAATTGTGGCTTTTCGTTACGAAATTGTACAAGCAAGTTTCAGTAGATCAAGAGATGAAAGCTTTCGCTTAAAATCTGTGCTCGTAACTGTAGGTAAATGGACCATCTCTTTGGATGCTTGGTATGTTTTCTTGGCCTCCTGATAGAGAAAAGCCTGGTGCAAAAGAAGCATACCCTTGAGTTTTGCCCAAATGCAGAATTGCAAAGTTTCTGGTTAGTTGAATTAGTGAGTTACCTCCCTGAACTGGTCTCACTTCCCCTTAGTTTTCTGGGAGGCTTCAAGTTGAGTTCCTCTGATACTGATAATTTAATTCATGCTGTAGTTTTGCAGTTTTGAATGTGAAGAAAGGCTGATATGAAGTGAGGTGGAATCTTGCAGCTGAGACTGAAAGTCATGTTTGAAATGGTGTTTGACTCTCAGGTGTTTGGTAGAAAAAGTCTTTTTAATACGTAAATCAGATGTTCATCTCAGGGATTCCACCTGCATTTTCTAAGAGTGGCTTGTGAGCCTTGCTGTGTTTGTGTAAGTCTGCACCAGTACCTTCAGTCACTAGAGCTCACTGATGATTAGTTTGTCTTTCTGTCCTAACTATCCCCTTCTGTTATTGGGAGGGGGGAAAACTTGGATTCAGGTAAGGGAAAGAATTCAAGTATGCCCATACTGATGAATTCCACAAAGCTAATAATCAAAATGCCTTTTCCAAATAAATATAGAAGGAAAACAGAAGACCTAGTAAAGTGACTACACCTGTTGCAAGCTGCATTGGTGGCAGCCATGTAAAAAATTCTGAGAGACTCTGTTCAATGATGAGAAGACATTTTTGCTGGAATCCAGTGTCACTGTGTTTGGGAGACCTTCAGTGTTGAGGCCAGCAGCCACAGGCATTCTGAGAAGGATTTAATCTGCTCTCCTGACAGCAAGAAGGCACGTAACTGTTTACTCGGTTAATGTTCTTTGAGCCTTTGAATCTCTCATCTCTTTGGCTGCCACAGGACAAAGAGAAAGAGAGAGAGAGCAGGGCAAGTGTTCTCACCTCAGCAGAGAACAGGTGTTGGTAGATCAGGGTTTACTCTGGTAGGAGTGAGGAAAAGAAACTGTTAGATGTCCTGGGAAAGGGCTTTAACTGTTAAGCAATTGGATGTGAGGCAAGAGCCCCCGTGGGCATCAGGTTTGTGTTCTGGGTGTGGATTGTGAGCAAGATATCGAAGACTTGAGGACTGGGCCATGCTCTTAGCACATCCTTTCTGCCTGAGCTCAGGAAACAGGCTTTGATTCTTGTTCTAGGGGTGTCCTGCCTACTCAGATTTTCTGTTGATGTATCTAGCTAATATGGGGTCCCATATTCTCTTCTGGACCTGAGAAGACAGAGGCCTCTGGTTAGGCAGCTTTGCTATTGCTTTATTGATACTGCCTTAGCAAAAGTGCATAAGGCAATTTAATGTCTCAGGCAACATGGTAAGTGCATTTTATAAATAAAAAACTAGTTTCTTACATGGAAACAGTGAAACTCTTCAAGCCTTTTTATAGTTACCTTGCTAGCTGTGTATTTTTTTTAATACTCCTCATAAAATAAGGACATTGCTGGAGTATTGGTAACATCGTTGACTTAATTTTGTATTTATTTAGCGAACAGTGATGGCACAAGTATCATTCAGTTCTCTTCCATCAGGATGTTGCTTGGGGAAGCTTCCTCTGAGGGTCAGTCTTTTAACTTCCTTGGAAATACCTTATAGAAAACACCATATGCCTTAGTAATGTAATATTTGATGTTTCCTTGAGTTTTCATAGAGATATGGATCAAGGTCATTGTATTCTCTGCTTCACTGGTTTTCTGCCAGGTGTGCATGGCTTGGGCTGCAGCAGGGTCACTCAGGGTGTAGTGACCTCCCTGCACTGAGCGCATCACATTGTGTATCCCCTGTATGTTTGTTTCTTGAAATGGGTGTGTAATTCATCAGGTTGAAACAAAATACTATAAGAACCTGTAACTGTTGTTCTTACCAAGTTAACATATCTTTCAAGGACCGTGGACACAGTAGCTTGAGGAGGTTAATCAAAATATCTCATGTTTTCTCAGCTGTCAATCAGTTGCAGAACAGCCCACGCAAGCGGCAGCATCAGCCACTCACCCACTTGGAGGATGATGGACTAGTCAAGAGAAATTATTTGACTTGGCCCTTGCTTGGTAGCTGTACCTGTGAGCTTGTGGGAGCAGCTTTCACCACACCTACTGTGACTAATAGTGCTTAGAGAACTTGAGATAAAGGTCATTTTTTAATGTCTGTTGAAAATATGATCTCCTGTGAGATTTCTCTCTGCTGCTAACAAACCAATTTGTTGTGGATGTATCAGCCAGTATTGTGATGGATGTGTCTTTATACACAGGTACTTTGTGCTTTGACACTTGTGAGTCTGTTAAGGTCTGTTCAGGATTGTACAGAGCCCTGGGTGTCATCTCAACCCCCTGCCTGATTATTATTGTAGAACAGTTTAAGTTTCTGAAGAGACTATGAGAAACTGCAGCAGTCAGAAAACCTTTATTAGATATAATATTGTAACAAATGAGAGCAGAAATTCCAAGTTACTATTTCAGGAATGCCGTCTTAAAGCATAAACATAACACATCCTCAGAGGTTGTAGGTCTACATGATAATAGGTTTTTTCTTCTTTCTTTCCTTTTGTTTTCTTTTCTGTTTTTTTTTTTTCTTTTTTGGTTGTTGGGTTCCCTCCACCCCTTGCCTGGTTAGTCTCTGGAGAGCTGAGAATGCTGTTGTGCAGTTGCCATCTTCACTATATGCAGGGCATCTAGAAATCACTGGTTTTGTGGCTGTTTTTGAGCATGTGATTAGGGGGAGTATTTCTGTGCTTTGGTTCTTATCTCCAGTAAGACTGCTTCAGCATTTGTGAGATCAGAGCTGCTGAAAGCTGTGGTGTTTGTTTGAGAGGAGGGAACTGCAGGGCACGTTTCCCAAGGAAGCTCTTAGCTCATGATTTCCGTAGGCTGCTTTTGCATGCTCCACATCTTTGGTCTCTGAGCATAAGACTTGTGGCCAGCTCCCTGCTGAGTCGTGAGGCTGAGCTGTGCTGCATGTCTTTTGTTTCTCGGTCCTGAACACCATCTGTGTGCTGCTCGATCTTGCCATTCAGAAGTTTTTCAGGGCCTGCTCCACACCTGACTTTGAAGAGAGAGTAAAAAGGCTCCTTGGTATAGGGTTTGCCTCTGAACAGACCACACAGGCAACAAGGAAAGAAATAAATATTTTACTCTACCTTGGTGTCCATGGCATCCTGGGGAAATTGGTCTTGAACTTGGAGGTGCTATCCTTCCAGCATCTCCTAGCATTGAGGGGAAAAATAAAGGTAACACTGATTGTTGTTGGCTGCTTTATTTTTCCTGACAGTGCTGGGCTTGCATGTCAGGATTTGGGAGTAGGGAGGAGGATAAAGTGCTTCAAAGAGACCTGCCTTGTATCTGTAGTTTTTGCCTTAATAGGTAGTTTGTTGCACATGTGACCAGGAGAAGTGTGCCTTTAGAAAAGACAACAGAAGCTTATACTGTTCATCAGAATGACTTGTTGCCCTGGCACTCTGCTAAACTGGAAGAAAGTACTACTGGCCCTGAAAGGAGCACTGGGCAACTCAGATGTTGGGCTCTAACAGAGTATCTTTTGTACATCACGTTCCACTTTTGTGTCCCCTGTGGACTTCCTTGAAGTTTTAATCTGAAATAAAGGGGAGTTATTCAATGACTTTTTTTCTTTTCCCACAGTGTTAGAGAGGTTAATTGTATCCTGTGCCTCCTGCTTTTCTGGCTATTTTGATGTGCTAATTTTTTAGCATACATCCATTTATAAGGAAGGTTATTAAGTCATTTTCCTCGGTTCAGATGCTGCATTTTTTATTTGATGTAATGATTTTGAATATACTTTATAAAGTTCTATGTAAACTTTATTTGTGAAAGCATTCAGAAAGATGAGAAGTTGTATAATGGTTCCTGATTTATATTCCACTAAATATGCACATACATAAATATCTTTTTCTTGGATGTAGTATGTTTTGAACGTGTACGTGGGGAGAAGGGAGGCAGGGAGAGAAGGTACAATTACCCTTTTGAGCAAGTAATCTGTGTTGCATGTGCTTGAAGAATAAAAGTCTGATTTTTGAATTCTGTGGGAGAAGGAAAACCAGTTTTATTACTTTTTTTTTTAAATTATCTATATAAAGCCAGTTGCTTAAATAGGTAAATCTGAGGGGCTGGAGACACTTGAGGAAGCTGTCGTAGTTGTAGGAGCTGAGTGTCCAGCTGACAGTTTTGCCATTGTTTTGTTGAGCTTGTGCTGAGAGAGAAATCTCTGCTTTCAGTTCTGCAAAAACTCCTTTTTTTGGGAGTCCAGGTCTGTCTTAAACATTACTTCATATTCTTTTCCCAGATTTATCAGGCTCTGTTTCTCCTTTGAAGAACTGGAGAATCTGATGGCAAACTGCCTGTCCACTTGTACTTATGTAAATATTCATCTACTCTGATTGTTGATACTACCCTCTAACAGAACTTTTCTAGGGGTCTGATTTTCTACCCCACAGTAGAAAGTCTGATTTTCTGCCGCAGAATCGTCTCCATGGAAGAACCTTTGTCCCTTTCCTCTTAAGGGCAAGTGCCACTGCAGATCTGTGTAAATAATTTTTAAGAAAAATTCACACTACTGGTTTTTTTATGTGATATTCTTTAAGTTCTAGCTCATCCCTCTAGCAGGTGCTTGAAAGAGAAGTCATTTTTTCATACTGAATTACTGAATCTTTACATTTTGTCTTGCAAGAAAATGAGATCAGGACCTCTGTGTAAGTTCACGTCATTCTCAAGCAGCAGTGAACTGCTGTAGCTTTGAGTCATTCTGTTTGATGAATGTGGCTGTGTACGCTGAAGTGAGCAGATGACGTTTTGTCCCTGTAATTTGGGATGATGGAGATGCAAGAGAAGACACTGGTCAGTTCTGAAGGGATGCAAAATTATTCAAAGAGGGGAGTATGGTAGATATCTCACGAGAGGAACCTTGTGTTGTTATTGCAGATCACTTTGTTTTCTAAGTGAGCACAGTGCAAATAACCTTTCCCCTGTCACCCCCAGAATGGAGAAAAGATGAGCAACATACCTGTCAGTAGCTGAGGCACTTAGGCCAGCCAAACTGGATTTTACAGTGAGCTTTTGTTCAGGCAACTGGCAGTACAGCTAGCTTGAGGGGCTGTTTGCAGAGACAGGTGCTCTCTGGTTTGTGGGCATTTTAGGCTTTAATAGTATAAAATGCTAATTGTCAGTGTATAGAAAGGACCATCAAGTCGAAATATAAAGGCAGCTACTCATATTTTCATCTGAAACCCAGAATTAAGGAAAGCGTGATCAGGTAGATTTGGTAGGAACTTTTTGTGCTGAACACAGTACTGCATGTAAACCATTGAACTTTTTAAATTGCTGACTTGTTTCATCTCTGTTACACCTTAGCCTTTCAGTTCAGTCTTGCCTATTACTGGAGACCTTGAGACCCTCTCTGAGGTAGCTCTAGTAGTTTGGTGTCTCCTTAGCTGTTCTTGAACCTCAGTTGCATCAAGGAAAAGATAACTGGTGTGAGAGGAAGGATTCTGTTCTTTCATCCATCAACTCATTGATCCTTTTCTCAAAGGTATCAGTGGAGTGTAATGGGCAGTGTCTTCACAGGAGTGCAGCTTCAGTCTAACTCAACCAGTGATGAACCTGAGCCAAAGTCAGTGTAGTGGTGTATCTGCCTTGGGCTCCTCCTCAGTACACCCTGAAGTCTTGGATCTTAGGAGCCTACATAGCAAGACTTCCTTTTTTTTTTTAAACACCATGCAAGGTACAGATCTTGAGTTTGCAGACTTCAGCCTGTTTTCCCAGGTAAATTTTACAGCAGTGGGCATGAGCAATGCTAAAGCATTGGCGTTTGTCTATTTGTTATGAGAAAGTAGGATTCCATAAATCTAGTGGCCGTTTCTTACTACTCTGACTCTAGTTTGGATAACTTGGTGTACTCTTGAAGCAAATTCTGCACCTCTTTTCTGCCTCCTTGGCAAAACAGCAGTCAAGGTAGTAAGTCTGGTAAGTGTTAGGCTGGTATAAAGATGTTTGTGTTCTTGTACTAAGTAACTTCTCTAGTTCAAGTGAAAAACCTGATCATCTTTTATGTTGTTGCTGCATTTTTGGTGTTTAGTCTTTGAGTAAAAACGTAAATGAAAACTAGTGTCAGGCTCAGTGCAATAGGAAAGACTTTGCCTGAGAATTCTAGAACTGGAAAACTTAGCTGTCATTCTTATCTACTGCTTTAAAACAGATAAAATGGAGAACCATCACAGATTACTGAAATTATTTTTCATTTCAGCCACAGCTCCAGCACTACAAATGCCTCAGAAAATGTAGGGGCAGACGAATTAGATTTAGAGGAGGAAAGGCTCATGATTATAAGGTGCAAGAGAAGGACGAATGGAAAAGATTGCCTTGAACATGAACTTGGCAAACTTGTTAGTGGCTGCAGATTCTGAAAGATGTGAAAGATTCAGGAAGGAAGTTAGGGGCTGAAGGTAATACTTCACAAATAAATTAAATGTTCAAGACCATTCTGTAATGTTTTCCTTATAATATTATCTTTGATTAGCACAATGCTATTTGCATTTCAGGTTTGATTTGTCACATTTCTAGTGCTACCACTTCAGGTAAGGAGGAGGTTGTCAGCTGAACTGAGTGCCTTTTTAGCTCCTCTAGAACTGTTCCACTTTGCAAGACTTTGAGGAAGAAAGCGTAACTGCAGTCGTGAATTGTGGCAATATTTAACCATTTCTGCATAGAGTTTCTGGTACTTCATGTGTAACTGCCTTTGAAGTGGTTCTGCCTACTTTCATCTGATGCTGTGCTTGTTGCAAGCCCTTCATTTAGTATAAAAAGTACCTTGAGCACACAGCATTGCCTACACTGTATATCGTGGTTGGATAGTTAGTTATTCATTCTGTCTCTCAGTAAAAATTGGTAATAAATTCATAGCAGCAACAACCAGTAATATACAGAGACCAGCCTAAGCATGTGTGTGATAGTTTTGGTGCACATAGGGTACTGTTTAAAAATGTGCTGGCTTCAGGTTCTTTCAGCTACAGCCTCAAATAATACAGCATCTCTATAAAAACGAGTACTGTTGACATGACCTACCAACTTTATTCCTGGTTGTATCTACTATTTTACAAAGGCATTTGGAGAAAGCGTAGGGGTGTCTTGGTATGTGCAGTGCCGTGTGAAGGCACCAGCTTGTGGGTGCTGTGGCCACGAATATTTGGACAGTATTTGCACATGCTTGCTTGGATCTGCAAGTCAGTACATCTGGCTTTTTAACTGTGTTGAGAAACTGATCCTAATTAAGCGGCCTAGGTTGAGTACCAGTAGGCTTTAATAGCTGGCATCTGGACATCAGTGAGGGGATTGTGGATTTTTCTGTGTAGCTACATCTCCAGCTACTGAAGTTTCTAGTTAAGAATTGCTGCAGCTGCAAGCCAAGATGCAACTGTCTTTCTGCATTCACTGAGATGAGGCTGTGCTGTTACAGACTAACATTAATGTACTGTTTGGTGATGGTCATCTTACCCTGTTCAGCCTTATCTTGCAGCCTCCTTTACCATCATATCGCAAATACAAGAATTTATTTTTGGGCAGTGTGTTCCAGATGATATGATATGACTTGTGAAGGTCAGTGCAGCATCTTGCTTTAGACTGCTTCATCCTGTGTAGGTTTTTATCTGGTTATTGGGGATTTTGATACAGACATTAATTCCTCCAATAGGGATATACTTCATTAAAGCAATTATATTACTTTCTTATGAGTGCTTGTTCTAATAACCACACTTGTCCGTGTTCATTTTTCATGGGCAGATCAGTAATTCATCTGTAGTTGAACAAGGACTCGATAATCCCGTTTTTGTAATAAGCTCACAGATAACCGTTACTCCACTAAGATAGTTTGTACTGTTGATGCTGACTGAGGACATGATCCATGTCATATAGATAAGGGAATACAAGTACTTTTGGGTTATCTTTAATATTTGGCTTTTTTCCTGTGTCCACATTTTTCTTGTGCGTGTCACTGTTTTCTATCTTACTGAAGAAAGACAGTTTTGGCACTTTTTCTGAAAATTGTGAAGCATTGCCCACAGCTCTTTGCTGTTTAGGTAATTTCTTGCTCAGAGTGCGGGTTTTTTGGAACTCAGATTTTCCTGTTAAAGGAAGTGATGAAATGGAAGAAGTGAAGGCATACTGTGTGCTGTTGCATGCTGATAGCCACATTAAAGATTCTTCTTGCCAAAATTGTACAATATGATCTGAGATTCTGCTGCTTATAAGCAGATAAAAAGTCAAGTTGAAACACCAGCTCTTGCAACCCTTTCCATTTAGGGAAAGGCTCCAACAGAAGTAGCTTCAATTCCGCTCAGTATTAACTTGGGTGATGCTTTCTTCATCTTATCAGTCCTCTAGTCAGTCCCAAAAAAGTCCCAAACCCCAGGTGTCCCAAGTTTAGTGTGTAGCAGCTTAACCAGATACCTGCTAGACTTTGACTTTTCCCTAAAAATCCCTGGGTCTCAAAGAATAGTTGTTATTCCTTGCAAGCATTTTTTTTTCATCATTTTTTTTTTTCTAGGAAATAGTTTTCTCTTGTTAGACCTTCAAATCGCCTGGGAAACTGAGCCAAATTGATGCTTTATGTCCCTGAAGTATCTTATAATAAATTCACTTAGTTTGTAGTGAAAAAGTAAAAATTCAAACAGACCTGCTCTGGGAGTGCTGAAGGCCACAGAACGTGGTGATTTGCTATTCTGAGCTAGTGTTGAAAAGATAAAAACTAGCTGTTATATTGTTGACCAGATGTTGACTTGTTTCTGTCGACAGCCAAATTGTTTTGAGAACGCTGGTGAAAATGGTCCTTGTTATGCAAGTGTCTGCTCTGGTGAGAAAAAGTATATTAGCTTTAAGCTTGTATTTTGGGGTATATTTAAGCCCTGTGTCCACGGGAAAGATTTAAATACATCTTGTACACAGGAGCCAAGTTATATTTTGGAAACAATGATGGCTTATCAGTGCTTCAGTATACAGTGAGTTCAAAACCATTGCAACCCCCCCCCCCATTTGGTAAAATACAAAGCCTGAAGTGTGCTTCTAGACTGCAGTTTGAGGGCAGTCTGCTTTCTAAAGGTGAAATAGGGATATGTCTTGGCTGCCTCCCTCCTAATAAATTCAACGTGCCTGGGAATGTTCCCAGGCATCATGTCCAACTGGCTCAGGACTGCCTTGTCCATACTCTTCAACTGTTAGCTACCAGGGCAGGGCGCTGCGTCTGAACTACCCAGTGCAAGTGGTCCCAATGGTCTCAAACCTGGGAACTGTGTGGGAGAACACTTAATTGGCATGGCCTGGTGCTGGGCAATGTCCTAGCTGCCTTCTAGCACACAGTGATCATGTTCCAGGGACTGGGAATGATTCCAGACAAGGCTTAATTTGTGCATACAGGTGGTAGTCCTGAAATCTTCATGGACTAAGGCATTGAAAGAACTCTTTGCATCATAAGCGGTTCTGAGTGCTTCAGAAAGGTAGACTTAGGAGTGAATGACTCCTATTTATTTTGAGGCTGTAATTCTGCACTAGTAAAAAGTCTGTACCTCCTGTCTTCCTTTCAGATGGTTTTAGTGGTGGTTAAAACATTTTTCAGAATTCAGTCACCTTTCCAGCACCACCTTTCTGGGATGAGTAGGCGTGCGTACTCTGTCAGGCAGTTGCTTGTGTATGAATGAACATACTGTGGCCTTTCATGGAAGTGCTGTGTGTGAAGTATGGTTTTTAGGGTTGTGAGGAATTTCATTTTGATTTGGTGTACGTGTGTGTGTGAATATTAAGAGTCCTAATTTATTGCCTGGATGACAGGAGGGCAGGGGACGGATGGTCTTACATCTGGTAGGCAATGGATCTTCTGTGTGTGAGCAGGAGAGCGGACAAACCACTTTATTTCCTCAGATGTTTCTTCTAGTGAACAGTAAAAGCTGTGTTGAGCTGACTGTATTGATCATACAGAGTGATTTCCTGCAGACTCTTCAGTGTTTGATTGTGGATTGCTTGAGTATAGTCGTAGTGTGGATCTGCCAGTATAACACTGATGGTACTGACAGCTCTAAGCAGTTACACATCCTAGGAGATGGCATATCGTGTAAGCTGCTGACTGGTGGAATAGTTTTGCTCTAACTGGTCATTTTTCTGTACCTCTTGGCCTGTCCTTACTGAACTTCATTCCAAGCTATGGCCTGTCACACAGTCACTTCAGGATACTGTTTGTCTTTCTGTAGGCTGTAGAATATGCTGTCAGCTTTGACAGTTTGAATATTTATAGAGAGAAGAGGTTAGCAATATCAAATACTGATCCTGTTCATTGTGCTTTGTCAAGGGCTGTGAAATTTTACTTTTGCATGTATCATCTTAAAAGCCTTGTGAACCAAATGTGTGGCATGTCATGCTTGCACCAGTGATGCACCCCACAATTTTGGGAACATGTAATCTGTGTGACAGTGTCAACTTTGGAGCGCTGCCTTGTATAAAGGATCCATTGCTCAAAGGTACTGAGCTGTCAGAGCTGACTGTGTCAATTAATATGCAGCAGGCTTTGTGCCTGCTGATTGTTCTTCTAATTGCATGTATAGAATGATCTGTCCTACGAGCAGTAGTGGTGCATATTTAAGGACACAGTACAGTGCAAGGATGCTCCCTGGTGTCCCACAGGTTGCTAGTGTGTCTCCAGGGCAACTGTTTCTCTCCTTACAAAGCTGCTGGCAGCCCACCCCTTCTGCAGGTGTTTTAGGAATGTGAAGAAGTGAGGCTGCAGCCTCTGCTGATGCTGTGATGGTCAGGATCCCTCTTTGCCCATTCGCTCTGAAGAGCTGCGATGCTTCTTGTGTCGGAGATGGATGCAGCTTGTTTGGGGTAGTTGGCTTTTTTGAAGAGCTAAGTCTGTGTCAGAACA
This sequence comes from Cephalopterus ornatus, assembly GCA_013396775.1. Taxonomy (NCBI): domain Eukaryota; kingdom Metazoa; phylum Chordata; class Aves; order Passeriformes; family Cotingidae; genus Cephalopterus; species Cephalopterus ornatus. The sequence goes on from VZRE01010551.1 coordinate 31,885, forward strand.
GATCTTCATCTCTGTCTCTCTGCTGCTCTCTGCTAGACAAAGTCATCTAGTACAAGGTTTTACTTGTGTCTATAATCAGTAAAGGCCATATTTTATTTAACATTTTAATTTGTCATAAATGCAGGCTGCTGCTGCCCACAGTTACACTCTTGCTTCTCCTTCTAGTGCTCATGTAGCTCTATGGTGAATAGAAGTGATTTGACTGTAAAGTAACTATCAAAACTTGTATTTTCAGCCACGTATGTTCTGTGGTCAGGTAACGAGTTTATTGGTTTGGATTTGCTGCTCAATTGCGTGGACATTTCAGCCTCCTTGGGATGGCATTAGAAATAAGGTGTGTGGTACAGGCAAGAAGGCGGCGAAACCTATTCATTCCCTTCACCAGTAGCCCACACTCAGATTTTATTAAATTCATTGTGAAACTGAGGTGTTTGTCAGCCCAAAAAGTGGGTTTTAAGTCCAGTGCTGTGCTGTCTACTCCTTTGTTTCATAACACTGATGAATTTTCCCTGTGTATGGAGGAGAAACGAAAACACCTACCTCACTTCTCTTCCCTTAAGGTCTCAATCCAAACTTGTGAGCACATCAGCTAAACTTAGTAATTTGAATTTAAATCACAACACCTATATTTAGGTTTGGAGAACTTGGATTCTTTCTATTGCAACTCTTCAGAGGGTGCTAATTTTAAAGGTAATGTAGCAGTCAGTTGAGCTTCAGGCTCTTCAGTCAGTAAGCAAAGATCTAAGGTGCTTGTAAACCAAATTCTCTTCATTTCTGAGGTGCAAGATCTAGTTGTGTGTTACTTATATAAAATAAACTGTCCATTTTCAGTGGCCACAGAGCAAGTATATGGTAGAATTGAGCTTAATTTATGCTTCTGAAAGTCTGCTGCCTGTTTACAGTCCTGTGTTGTTTTCTGCTGCTGCTTTTAATTTGTGTCTATAACTGAAGATTCCTGTATCTTTACTGTTGTGATCTTGTCCTCAAACCAGTTTGGAAAAGACTTGGTTATCTCTCCTTCCCTTCCTGCTTAATTTAGCAGTTAAAGTTTTTAAAATACTACACTGTAAAACTATGTTAAACATTCGTGTTTTGTATACTGTGGGAAAGAATATTTAGCTGTTTGATCAAGGAGAGTACAGAAAACAGTGAGAAGTATCAGCTCTAACATGTTTCTCTTCAGAGTTTGAATTTTCCTGTTTTGGGAAAAGCAGCAAATTAGTACATTCATGGAGAATAAAATTAATGCTTAAGTGGTAGTACCTGAATGTTAGATTGTGATGTTCAGTTTTGGACACACACAGCCTTTGTTTGAAGTCCTAGGGCAGTTTATGTTTAAAAACAAACAAAAACAAAAAAAACCCAACTCAGAAACTACCTCTTAAAATTGAATTTCGTAAAGAACTAGGCTGAGGAAGTTTTGCCTGTTTTAAGGAACATTGCAACTGTATCAACTGCTTAAAACCTGAGAACTTGTTCACCTTTTAAAAACATTT
>VZRE01010553.1:0-16300 GCA_013396775.1 Cephalopterus ornatus
TGCACCTTAATTTGGGCAGAGGCATTTCTCTAATAATTCTAATAATCGGATCACTGCCGACCCTTTGCACAACAAATGGCATGGGTACCTGTGGCCTAGCCAGGGGACTGGACACTCAGAGACACAGCAGCAGCTGACAATCCCCAGACTTTCCAGCCCTTAGACTGTAAGGGTATAAAAGCTCCTTTGTTCAGGGTTCCTCCTTGGAGGCATCAGCTCAAGCTGTTATTTTGTTATGTAGTTATTGCACCACAATTGCATTATTTTAGAGATCTAAAATCTCTAAATCAGGTGCTTTTAGGCACCTGAGACTGCTATGGGAAACTCGGGGTTGAGCCAGTAAGGAAACCTGGTCTGCCAATGTGAGCATCATACTGTACCTGATGTAGCATGTAGCATACATGTAGCATGACATGTAGCTGTGAAGGAACCTCAGTCCCAGCTCAGATGGTGTGAGAGTGACTGCTAGAGTGGCTTCTCTGGATAGTTGGACAGGGAAGTTTCCTTAACACCTTAAAGAGAGTGTTTGTAGTGTTCAAAAACCTAAATCAGAGGTATTCAACACACATCTAGGTTGGAAGTGGCTTTCAAGCTATTTTCTTACTCTTCAGTGGCTAAGTGCTCTCACTTTTAAAGTACACTTCAGGAACACTTGATTCCAAAGAAATCTTTGCAAACGTGCCACAGCTGCACTTTCTGCATATAAATGAATACAGTTGCATGAATGACTCAGAAGTTCACATTCTCAGTTTCTTCTTAACTCCAGGGTATCATCCATCCAGAAATCCAGTGATGACTTTTCAGCATCAGTATCAATAACTTAATTATATTCTTATGAGATGATATATTGGGAGTGAAGTGGGATGGTAAGAATGAAGTTGTGAAGAAATTAAAAACAAAGAACACTAAGGCAAGGTCAGGAAGGGAGAAATAGAGAAGGAAAAGCAAGAAACAAGGGATGGAAGCAATAGAACTTTCTCAGTGAATGATTCAGGACACATCAGTGAAAAATGGCAAAAATAACCACTGTATTCCACAAAAGCCAGCTTTGGCTCTTAGGCTTTAAGCAAATCTTGTGCTGATTCCAACTCACATCCTGCATGGTATCAAAAGGAACATCCAATTCTGATTGCTCAGCAGGAATGCAGCCCTCTCTGATGAATGAACGGGATACCTGAATTTAAGAACAAACAAACATTTCTGCCTCAGCTTATTTCAATTTTGCTACCATGATTTGTTGCTTCTTTGAGACTTTATACTTAATGTGCTTTTGAAGTTGTACATTATTAAATGCAAAAGGTTTTCCTTAATACTTAAAAATGCAAAGGTCAGGAATTTTAATCTGCTGGTTTTTGGTCCTTTTTTGCTTATTTAAAGTCTGTGTTTCTGCTGAGAATCTTAAAGTTTATGTCTTTGTATTGCATATTCAATATAAGTGAACTGTATCTATATATGTATACATTTTTGTACTGCTTGAAAAGACAAGCACGTTTTGGGCCTAGAAAATAAGGCTTCTCAGATGAAATAATCTCACTGGTGTCAGTGAGATCAAATAAAAATAAAGTACTAGTTAGCACAAGCAAGAAAGGTAAGAACTGATTTTAACTAGTTTCCATGTTAGGAAAATTGATAGTCAAACACTGTAAAATCAAGAAGTCCTAGGATATAAATACATTCAAAAAGTGAGGACTAAAACATAATACTTAAAACATTAAATTTAGGACTACTGAAAAATTCTCAGTGGCGTTAAGTATAGCAAATATGAACATCATGTGGTAATAAATTGATGTGTTTTCTCTTCTAAAGCTTTTAATCCTCTCCGGGACCTTCAACAAGGTTGACTACTTCTCTGAATGTATCCCCACCATGTTTTAGGCTAGTTAGTATCTGCAGTTTGGAGTTAGGCTTAATAATAATGATAATAATGATTTTAATAATAATAGAGATCAGGAAAATAATTGTTAATATAGCTGAATGAATGACAACTCAACTGAAGGGCTATGCACTTGTGTTCACAGTCCTCTTCCCCCCATATTCTATTAAAAGGGCACTACCAATATCAAAGTTGAATGATTTTATGAATGTTTGTTTTTTAAACAGTAAACTCTAACAGGGGAAGCATCTGGGGTTGAGTTATCTTTCCCGCTTAGGTAGTGTGTGCAGTGCTTTTCGGTCCTTCTTGGTCTCCTCTAGATGTTCCAACAGATTCTGGTTCCCTGTACTCCACAAATAGAGAAAAAAGAACATTTACAGCAGCCATAGCTGTCGTAAAAACATTGGGAAGAATACCTCTGTGGCACAAGCAGGCAAAGTATGCTCTGTTTATCATATTTAGGTGTTGGACATTATTTACACTTGCAGACAATTCTTCTGAGAAATGGCTAAGCACATTTTAAAATGCCTAGGCAACTGGGTAGCTTTTATTAGATCATAAGGTTTATTCTGTTACCTTGTTACTTGCATAATTCTGAACAAATATCCCTGCATGTCATGTTTAAAATCAGAACAAAAGACAGACTGCAAACATTCACATTTGACTGAATTGAGCAACTGACTAATAACTCATATATCTACTTATGCAAAATCAGAGTGTATTTCTTAATTTCATGGCTGCCTATGGATACTTCACCCAATACAGTTCTGTATTTCACAATTAAGTTGATGTGTTTTAAAGGTTTAGACTTCAGTTTTCCAAAAACCTTTCAGTTCTTGTAGTTATCTTTCTGATTTTAGAAAAAAAACTTTATACTTACTCTACACCTTAATAGCGTATTCTATACCATTTTTTGTAGACTTTGTTATTTGCACAAAAATCACACTAAGTATTTGTACTTTTTATTAACTGCCCTGGTTATGAGATAATATATTGAAGTTGTGTTGTGGGTAAAGAGATGATGTAGGAATGCTAATGTAGGAAAAACAATAGAAACATTAGAAACAGTAAATTTTTGGTTCTGGACATAACTTGGTCATAGATTTGCCAAAGTCTGCCGTAAGTATTTTAGGATTATATTTCCAAATGTGTTTCTAAATCTGCCTTTCTCTATTTTCAGACTGAATTTTGGAATTGCTAATAATGCGTGATCCCAGTTAAAGTTAATGCACGACTAAAACCAGTGAAGTCAATAGTTGGTTGGTATCCTTAAAACTTAAACTCATAAGTCTTTGAAGTACAGATTCTGAAAAATGAAAGGTATAAAATCAATGGAGACTTAAAAAGAAAAAAAATCTGCTTTATCCCCTGTATTGCTCTTGTCCATTTCAGGAATTGTCATTCCTGTTCTTACATGTTGTACCCTAAGAGTGATGATGTGAAATGACATGTTGTTACTCATTATTCTAATGTGGTTTTTATGATTTCTAATTTGTTACTATTTACTGTTACTATCACGTAGACAATAAACCCATTTTGATATTTTTGTATCTGTGGTTCTTGAAACTGAAGTTTGGTCTGAGTTAAAGCTGGATATGTTAAATTGCTGTAATTTAAGGCAAAGGAATGATAGATTCAGACTATGCAGGCAATCAAATTATTTTCTGTGTACTTTAGGAAAAGAACCTTTGACATGTCCACCCACCGGGAACCATTTTAACTACAAATCCCATGACAGTCCACATGTGCTCTAACATAGTTTTTTCACACACTTCAAGTACAAGCGCAGTAGTATCTAAAATTTGTTGGCTGAAGCACAAAGAAGAGGCTATGAAATGCTGCTTCTTTAAACCATAATTGGATCTTGTACACGATGGTTCCTTGGGACGGAGTAAGAGACTAGTGAAGGAACCTAAGGGAGTAAGTTTACACGGCTAAAACTTAAAGAAAAACAGAGACAGTTGCTATTGCGCAGAAGTTTATCATGTTATGGTTTGGGGTTTTTTGTTTTACTTTTAGTTTTGTTTTGATTTGGTTTCGTTTACGTTTTTTTTTGCCAGGGCTCTTATTATTCCCACAGGAACTTTCCCGGTCCCGCCTTCCTGGGCGGGCGCTGAGGCGGCTCCCGGCAGGCCGCGCGCGGGCTCTGCCATGTTTTGCAGCCATGTTCTACAGCAGCACCCAGCGCCGGTACTGGACCTTTCGCAGCGAGGAGGAGCTGTCTCGGCGCCGGGCCGAGGCGAACCGCTGGGCCTGGGGCAGGGCCGCGGCCACCGGGAAGGTGCGCGGGTCCCGCGGGGCGGGCGTGGAACGCGGGCGCGGGGCGGAGGAGCGGGGCCGCGGGGCGGGAGCTGAGCGGGCGGGACAGCCCGAGTGAGGCGCCGCTCTGCCTTTCCCCAGGTACCGCACGGCGAGTCAGTGCTTCTGGAGCCTCACGAAGAGCTGGCGATATGCAAGTACTACGAGAAGCGGCTGTTGGATTTCTGCGCCGTGTTCAAGCCCGCGATGCCGCGGTCCGTGGTGGTGAGTGAGCGGCGCTGGGACCGGTCCGCCTCGTCCCCCTCCTTCCTTGTCCTGCTGCTGCTGCTTGTTTGAGTTGTTCTTGAGGTCGCGGATGTCTTTAGAGCTAATTTCTCTTTTCCGACATTGCAGTCTGTGACCGCTTCTTATTTTTTTTTGTTTGATTTCTGAGCCGTGCAGCCATTTCAAAACCGGTTGTTTCTCGACGTGATCTTCTGCTTGTGGCTCCTACACTTGCGTGGGTGACTGGACTGCTTTGTGTGACTGAACTGTTGTGGTTTGTACCCTTTAGCAAAGGGTAGAAACAAAATAATGGTAGGTTGTCGATGGTAACGATTGATGTTACAATAAAACGACAACGATACAATAAAGCACTCTCACAGTAGCTACAGGAGGCAGTCCTGTGTTTGGGCTGTCCTTCTCGAGCACGTGTTTCAGAAGCACTACTGCTTGTCTGACCACAGAATAAGCTGGATCAGCGTTTGTAGTGGCAGTTAACTAACCTACAAAGGAAAAAGAAAATTACCTTGAACTGACTTGCTTTGAACGCAGACGAGTGCATAAGAAGGGAGAGAGAAGGGAGATAGTGGGGACCTACAGCTGAAGCTGAGCCATTAAGATCAATGACTTGTATTGTGCCCTGTCAGTCCTCCCTTCTGGCAGGTGTGATGAAGAGTGCCCCACTTCAGGATGCCTTTGAAAGGTGGCAGTAGCTGCCATGGCACGTTCTGTGAAGCCAGTCTTATATTTGAGAAGTGGCCCTTGTAGAATCTCATCAAGCAGTGGTTTTGGAAAACACCTGCTTTCATGCTGATAAATGTGTTGCAGAAATTACTGATCTAAAAAATCAAATGGTTGGGATTGCTTGCAGCTTTTGGGATAAGTTTTTTTCAGTCTTTGGTTTTTAAATTTCATTTGAATAGGAGATTTTTCTCGTGAAGATACTGTAGGATTTTTGAGCATTGTCTTGCAAAATATGTCTAAAAATAAAAGATTTTGTATGGCTGTCATATTGCAGGCATAAATTAATTACTTAATGACATGGCTTTGTGTATGTCTTAGTGCCTTAGTGTATACTGTATGCCTGTAGTATATATTCAAACTTGCCTGATCTGTGACTTTTTTCTAATGTATTTATGTTTTCTTTATCCATTTTTGTTTCTTCCCTCCCCATTTTTTTTAATTTAGGGGACGGCTTGCATGTACTTTAAACGCTTTTACCTCAATAACTCAGTGATGGAGTATCATCCTCGGATAATAATGTGAGTTATCAACACTTCTTGAGTTATTCTATCAAGTGGAACATTGGAGGTATAAATCTTTTATATTTGTAAAGACCTGAAAAAAAAAAAGAGAAAGGAAATCTGAGAGCTTAAATAGGCACAAAGACAAAATATAGCCTGTTTCACTATCCATTTGGAAAAATTTGTTGTCTTCAGAAAATGGTGTTTTGAAGATACAGATTTTCTGAATGGAACTCTTGATAAAAGAATCGATGCTGCTTAAGTCAATTGTTTGCTTTTTTGCTTTTTTCCCCCTTCTCAAGGCTAACATGTGCATTTTTGGCCTGTAAAGTAGATGAATTTAATGTATCTAGCGCACAGTTTGTTGGTAACCTTCGAGAAAGCCCTCTTGGACAGGAAAAAGCTCTTGAACAAATACTAGAATATGAACTGCTGCTTATTCAGCAACTGAACTTCCATCTCATCGTCCACAATCCATACCGGCCATTTGAGGGATTTCTAATTGATTTAAAGGTAATAAAAAACTGTTTGATGTGCTGCATGTTCTTTGTAGTAAAGTAATACAAGTCTGTCATGTGTTGTGTTAGAAAACTTTATTTCCTTTTGTGCCTGAGATCTTAAAAGGTCTAATTACTAAAGTGATAAACAGGTACCTTAAAGATTGTTGTTTATTTGTGGTCTTCAAGCTTTTTAGGCTACTTTTGAAAAAAGAGGAAGGCCTGCTACTTTTTAGCTTTGTAAAGTACTGGGTTTTTGTGTGTTCTGAGCTCACAGGTGAGAAGGAGGAGCAGCCCCCACTTACTTTCCTAAATGTTTACTTTCTAGACTCGATACCCAATGCTGGAAAATCCTGAAGTTTTGAGGAAAACAGCTGATGACTTCCTCAGTCGAGTGGCTCTGACAGATGCATATCTGCTCTTTACTCCCTCACAGATAGCTCTCACTGCCATATTATCTAGTGGTTCAAGAGCAGGAATTAATATGGAAAGGTAGTGTTTTCTTTTTATAGGTATGATTTAAACAGTTTATTTGATTCCTGTATAAAATTATTTTGCTCCAGACATTCTTAACTACTAGAATTAGGTATTTACTGATTGTTAATGCTTGTATGTTCTTTAGGTATGTTTCAGAATTGTGGTGGTACTGTTGGTTTCACTTTCAAGAAGTATGTGATAAATGCAATTAGTTGGTGTCTGGTTTTTATATGTCTTTGGAAGAAGGAAAAAAAAGAAACCTGGCAACTTTGCCTCAGAACAGCATAGGATTTTCAGACTCATCTTAAAGATTATGGTGAAGAAAGTGGAAATACAGTAGAAACTGCAAGTTTCTTAAGAATTATTTAAAGAAAAAAAATAAGATTTTTAAGGTTCCAGGGTCAACTGAAATGACACTGAACTGACAGCTACTGGGCATGCTGAAACTACCAAATACCAGCTGTATTTGGCTGGTACAACTGTTCATTTTCCATGGAAACAAACTAATGCTGAGGTGCTGTTTTAAATCAGTCCCCGCTTTCCTTTCTGTGCCGTAGCCACTGGTGTTTGCATTGACATTATCAAATGCTTTGGTACCTTTTCTGAAATGTGTAGTTCGGTTGGATTGGTTATCTTAAAGACAAAACATACGCTTTTCTTCAGAAAAACAGCTGAAGTAGTTCCTGTAAGGAGCTGTACCTGGCATGTTACAATCACATGCCTTGTGAGCATTTTGCATCTGGAGTGTAACACCTGCAGGCACATGGGTTGATGCAAAATGCGGACAGTTCTTTTTAAATAAACTAGTTATTTTTAAATAAATCTCCTCTAAATGAATCTCAGATCTCACTTTTCAAAAAGGAGTATTCTCTACAGGGTTCACTGTCCTTTCAAAATTGCATAAAAACATTCAGGTGCTTACCTTAACTTGAAACTTGATCTCATTCCTAGATCTGTATTCTGTGCTGCTTGGGCAAAAATTCAGAAAAGCTTGTTTGCAAAACGTACTAAAATAATTTGTAGATAGCATGGGAAATGAGGTATCTGAACTTTGTTTGCATGTTCAGGAAGAACTCAAGTCTCTGTGACCTGTCTGCACCATGCAGTTGTTATAACCTGGTTATTTATTATTTTACCTGAGTTTTTGCTGCTGGACGTGAGAGAAGCAAATGCTAGGTCTGTGGACCTGTGAGCAGGTGCGCCTGCAGAGGTGGGACAGAACATTGGGAGGGGTTTGAAAGCCTGTCATTCCCAGGTTGGAAGGGATAAAACTACTTGGTTGTTGTGGGTCTTGGTGAGGAGTGTTGCTCATGTCTGTTGGGATTTTACCCAGGCAGTGTGCATGTATTAGTGTTCTTACTAAAAGGAAGTTTGAATCTTAGTGGGAAGAAGAAGGGACCCACAGGCTCCTACAAGAGAGCATTTAGGAATGGCTTTTAGCTGCCAAAAGAAGCAGGCCTGTCTTGCAAGCTCTGTTGGTCAGTCTGAAAAACACTTCTGTAGTTTTGGCTTGTCCCATGGTCATACTGTGCAATAGTGTGATGTTATCATAGAATTTTAAACCTAATTTGTCTTAGCTCTGTGAGGCTTACTTAGAAATGTTGAATTCTGCAGTGTTGGAACTTCAGTTTTTCACATGGCTGGGGAATACTCTTGTTGAGTTCTTAGAGTGACAGATTTGCTTTTTTATTACTTTAAAGCACTTAAATAACTGAAGTGTTCGTAATCTAATCATAAAGCTCTAGCAGATGCAAATAATACACTTTTTATTAACAGATAGTAACTGCCACAAATAATTATAACACTTTAAAAATTTATTCTTCCATGTTTCTTTGCAGCTATTTATCAGAAAGTCTTATGCTGAAAGAAAACAGATCAACCTTATCCAGACTACTGGATAACATGAAATGTAAGTAAACATTGGAAAAGTATGATAAAGAATATCTCTAACGAAGATGACAAAAGCTTTAGGTGTGTGCTTCAAGTAGTTTTCTTCACCTCAGGGCATGCATAAGGTAAGTAAAACATGGGCAGTGTGGATGGACCATGTTGATGGAAGGGGAGAAAACACTGAGACACAATGAACAAATTGAACAAATTAAATAAATTAAAAGGGAAGTGGCCTGCCTGATGCTTTCAGACTAGCAGCTGACTTAAAAGTGAGAAATCTATTTTGGGAACTAGATAATGTTTTTTGTAAGACAGGATTAAATGACTTTTCAAATCACTGTGTCTTAAAAATTGCAGCTTCAGGCAAAGCCTGCACATTACTACTACTGCCACCAGAGGGTACCTTTTGTAAGCTGAATGATTGATGTGAAGTGATATGCCAGGATTTGTACTGCACTTCTGTTTTGCAGCTATGAACATACTTCAAAAGATGTATTTCTTCACTAGTGTGAGAAATATATATGTGTGTGTATATGTATATATTTTATAAATATCAAGAATACTACCATGGTTTAGCTAGTAAGGAACATAATCTGCTGGTTATTACCTTTTTTTAATTAAGTGAAAAGGCTGGGATATGAAATATCCCAGTAGGTAATCAGTTATTTGATGCTTTAGGCTAATGCATGCATTTAAAATGAGAGTGGTGGCATTGAAGCTTCAGTCTTTGGCAAGACTGACGAGTAGTGAATTTGCCATACAAGTCACCAGGGTCTACAAATTCAATTTAAATTGAATTTACAGAACTTAAGGTACCTTTCCCTTTCTCCTCTTCTTACAAATCCAGTCTTCAGGTTTCCATTGCTGAGATCCAGGGGAACATTTGGATTGCATATTCTTCTCTTCCATTATTCTGGAAGAGAGCTTTAGCCCAAAGGCAGCTCTTTGTCAACATATGATGGTTGGAAGGAATTTTGTGAAGCATTCGTAAATGACTTTTACAAAAAGCTGGTCATAGAGAAAAAAATCTTGTTTCCTGAAAGGTAGCTGTAAATGCAATTTGTGTTATTAAGCCATGCTGCTGACAAGCTTGTCATGGGCTGACCCCAGCTGGACACCAGATTCCCACCAAAGCCACTCTATCAGTGACCTCCATAGCTCAGCAGGGGAGAAAAAATATAATAAAAAGCTTGTGGGCTGAGATAAGGGCAGGGAGAGGTCACTGACCAGGCACAGTTGTGGGCAAAACAGACATGTCTGTCTCCCTCCAGCACAGGAGGACTGCAGTCATCTTGTTTCTGCCACTCCTTCCTCCTCAGGGAGAGGACTCCTTGCACTCTTCCCTTGCTCTGGTATGGCGTCTCTCCACAGGAGACAATCCTTCATGAACTTTTCCAGTGTGGGTCCTTCCCATGGGCTGCAGTTCTTCATGAACTGCTCCAGCATGGGACCGCTCCATGGGGTCCAGTCCTTTGGAAATGCACTGCTCCAGTGTCACTACCCCATGTGGTCCCAAGTCCCGCCTCGATTCGTAGGTCTGCAGGTCCCTGCCAGAAACCTGCTGCAGCATGGTATTTCTAGAGTATCACAGCCTCCTTAAGGCACCTCCCACCCATTCCAGAGTGGACTCCTCCGAAGGCTGCAGGTGTATCTCCATGCTGTTGACTTCCATGAGCTGCAGGGGCACAGCTGTCTCACCATAGGCTTCATCAGGAGCTGCAGGGGGAATCCCTTCCAGTGCCTGGAGCACCTTCTTCCCCTCCTTCCTCACTGACCCTGGTGCCTGCAGGGCTGTTCTTCTCACATATTCTCATTCCTCTTTTTAGCAGCACTTACTGTTGCACAGGTGGCTTTTCCCCTCACCCCTTAAATCTGTTATCCCATTGCTGATGGGCTCAGCCTTGCCCAACTGTAGGGACCTCCTGGACCCGGCTGGCACTGGCTCTGTCAGACACAGGGGAAGCTTCCAGCATCTTCTCACAGAAGCCACCCGTGTAGCCCCCCCCACTACAAAGACATTGCCATGCAGACCCAACTCAACAACGCAGAGCAGAAATTATTTATGTGCTCAGAGCTGTGTTACTGCCATTGTAGGCATGAAAAATCTCATCAAGAAATACGAACTGCCGAGGGCTGAAGAGGTTGCTGCTCTAAAACAGAAATTAGAGAAGTGTCACGCCTTTGAACTTGGACTTAATACAAACCTGTAAGTAGATCTTTGATGTGTTAAAATTCTGCCAATTTTATTGGTATAGAACATTAATTTTTTATCTATGTGAGTGATTGAAAATGAAAACCCCTAAATGTGCACACAATGTTCACATGCTTGCTGTGTCGGTGTCTCCTGGGACCTGAGAACAAAGATTCAATATAGTGCTTTCAGTAATACATAAATACATTCTTTTGTGCGGATTTGCACTGCAAGCTGATTATTTTGTTAACATAGAACTGGAATCCTGTGTGGCTTGTAAGGTCTGGCCACTTGATGTTGTATGCAGTGAGAAACGTTGCCTAAAAAAACGGCTGAGGAGAAAAAAGACTCAAGGCCAATTTAGTATGGGAGATAAGAAGGTAAAGGTTTTAATGAGCCTCCAGGCTCCTAAGAATATAGTTACGCGCGCGCGCGCAAAATGCAAGTGTTACAAACTTTTATAATGATTTTCATCCAATCCTCATCCAGCCACCCCCCGGTTCTGCCCCATTCTGCCCCCCCGACACGCCTCTTTGGGAATTGAGTCTGGGAGAGTTAGGGACCCCCTCTTCCTTACCTTCATGTTCTTCGATGCACATGCAGTTCCTGGAGGTTTTCCAAAGCTCTGGGCTTGAAGGTCGTTGTGTCTATGTCTGTATCTTTTGGTGGAGATTTTAGGGTGTTTTCTACAATTCTACCTTGGGAGGAAGACTAAACAGCTACTGGAATTTAGAGGGATTGATACAAGATGGGGTAATAGGGTTTGAGAATGAGTAAACATTAGGCTACAAAGTGTGTGAAAGTACAACTACATTAAAATCTACATTCACTATACAACTACTTCTAAAAGCTATAAAAATTAGAAAAATCCTGATGCTTTAAGGCGTCAGAACTAAGGCCTTTAAAACCACATGATTAAAACAAGAATTGTGTAAGGGGTTAATGTTTTCTTAAGAATTATGTGGAGGGCAAAGAACTTGGCAGATTTTTCCTTTGGGAGAGCTCCGGAGAGGCGAGCCGGACAGCGCCCGGCGCCTACCTGCTGCCCCGGCAGCGAAGGCTCCTGCTGCCTTAGCCTCTCNTTTTTATGTGACAAGTCTGCCCATAATCTAATCTTGTGGTCAAATAAAGAGATTTATAAAAATACCTGAGTTCACTTCTTATTTGGGTTAGGAAGAAGAGGAAAGGTTATGAAGATGATGGATATGTCGCAAAGAAATCCAAAATGGATGAGGTCAGTAAACCTTTTGTACAGGTACGTGTTTTTCCACTCTTAACTGCCGAGCTGAAAGTGACACAGCTGCTGAGATAAACTGTACTACTCTTTTACTTGTTGCTCAAACCACATATTTTTCAACTTTTTTTTTTTTCTTCAAATGAGCCAGATTTCCTACTAGCGTGTGTTTGGAAGTGTTCTTATGCATCTCAGTCTTTTGTGGGGAGGAGGAAGAACATGCAGGCCATCCTTGCTGTTTCTTGCGTTCTGAAAGTTAATATTTATTTACTTCATTTGGCTTCTTGCTCAAAGCAGAAGTCAGATTATGGACTAAATTTTCACATCAGCCACTTTGCCAGCAAGGCTTGCATGAATTACAGATGGGTAGCTACTACTTTGGGTTTTAAAACCAAGTATAAAAAAGGTGGAGATAAACTGATGAGGGTGACTCAGCAAATGAAAACAGAATTAAGGTAGTCGTTCACGTCTGATCTGAACACCTTCCAGAGCTTTTGTCTGTAACGTGGACTGGAAATTGTAGAGTCCATTCTGGTAGGGGTAAAGAACTGTGTTTAACTGGATTCTTCTCGTTTCTAAAGACACTACATCCTGACAGTCAAAGACACTCTAAGTATGGCATTTAGAAAAATGTGCTAATGACTGAAGAGGGTTGTCTGCCAAAATGTGAGGATAAAATGCAAAATTTGTGTCTTTTTATAATTCAAGGAGTCTTGCTATTACAGATTATCATAATAGGTTGATGCTAGAGTGTCAAACTAGAATCTAAAAAATTATATAAACAAAATTATAATAAAACCAGCACTGAAGGTATGTTCTAAGAAAATGTGGAACCTTGAACATATTTTATAAGTATGCCATAAAACCTTTGACTAGTATTTACTCCAAATGCTAGTCTTAAAAAGTGTATTGAAACAGGCAACTCCATAAAACAGGCACTGGCAACATTTCTCACTTTCTGACGAAATGACATAGAGAACAGCTCTAAATGATCTCTAGAGATCTCACTTGTTCCCTGCCCCAGTTTAATTTGAATTAGTTATGCTCTATGGTTTGAGGCATTTTTGAAGTTTGTTATTAATTCATATTCATAAGTCTTTTTCCAAAGGAGTAACCTGATTGGATAGATTGACATAGCCTACAGCATTTCATGATAGGCTGTTGCGCAGTTCCAGCAGGTCCTAAACTCAGGACTTTTCATTACTGATGTATCCAAACTGCCAAGGGTTTGTACTTGTGTAGGTACAGTTCTGAGTAACTGTCACACGCAGGAGCTGGCCTGGACCTAAAAGAGAAAGTGTGCTTAACTTTTTGAAAGCATATATTGTGTGCAAACTGCTTAGACCACAAGGCTTCATTAATCCTGTTGTTAGACTGTAGTATACAGGTGCACAGTCAGTTCTAATCTACTTCTAGACATTGTTTCAAATTACTTGTTTGCTGCTGAAGGTTAGTATTAGTAGCAAGAACAGGACTGGTATGGAGAGCTCATCAGATTGAAAGATTGAGGAAACATACAAGGTGATGAGGCCATAAAAAGCACAAGATACTAGTAAGAGGTTGCAGTATGAACTGTGGAAATCTCTACATAGCTGTAAGAAGCATGAGCTAAATCTCAGACTGGTGCTGCAAGGGGTTGCACCATGAATGTCTCCATGTAAGAGTAGGTACGGATAATTAGCTTTAAGTTTGTAGGGCTGACTTGCCACAGCTTAAAATATTTTTTTAGTCTTTCCTCTGTTCATGGAATCCTGTGAGTTCTTAAATTCTGACTATAAAGAACACACAGGACATTACATGCCCACATTGTTCAAGGTGTTGTGATTTTCCCTTCCATTAGGAAGAGTGGACTGATGATGATCTTGTGGATTCTGCATTACCTTAAAGGAAGATGGACTCCTACGCCTCCAGGAATGAGTTTAGTTTCAGGTGTGACCCTGCTTGCTCCAGGTTCCTTATATGCTGTGTCATACAACTTTTGTGCTTTCAGTTTTTATCTTGGCAATAAACCCTATTACTTTGGTAAAATAAAATTAGTTCTGGTTGCATTAAACCCTGATCCATGAAAGGTCAAATATTAGCAAGAAATACTTGCTTTTAGAAATCTGGCACTTGTTTCTCATTTAGGAACAGTTTGCAGTGGGTGAAGTGTAGGGTTAGAACATGGCAGCCACTAATTTATTTCCTTTTCATGTACCCCATTAGAACATAAACAGTTCTACAATACACACACTTAAATGCAGCTTTGGGGGTTGCCAAGTTTCAATCTCCTCGCTGCGTTTTGGATGTAACAGGTAGATTAGCCAGGCACCTCTGTGCTCCAGAGTTTTTATTTTTACCATGTTGTACTGCCTACACCCAGCCACCTCAATCCACAAAATAATCCATTTTATACACTCTGTTAAGATCTAAGTAGGACAGAATAATATAATACTATATTACTATGTAATACTATAGCAAAGACCCAAAAGTAAAGTCTCTGTGATTTCATGTGACAGGGAATTGAAAAAGCAGTTCTGATAAACAGGAGAAGCAGTAGTGTAGGTGTCCTAATGGTGTATCAACAGTGTTCATACGATAAAATTACTTAAGTGATTATCTCAGTCTTGTAATTGAATGTCAGCATCCTTTTATTCCCTATGATTAGACCACTGCCTAGAGAAGTAACATGGTGGTGCTGCAATACCTTCTGAATCAACAGCACATTTTACTTTCTGTGTTTTTAAACACTCTGTGGCAGTGCCATGGGGGCAGGGACACCTTCCACTAGATCAGGTTGCTCCAAGCCCCACTCAACTTGGCCTCAAAGGCTTCCAGGGATAGGGCATCCCCAGCTTCTCTACACTGTGCCTGTGCATTACCATACTCAGAGGGAAGAATTTCTTTTTATTAAATCTCAACCTACCCAGGATGTTTTAACATCTACTTTCTCACCTTGTGATGCATAAATTAAGGTGTAGGGACAAGGTAATGCTGTTCTGAGGATTTATGCTGAAAAAGTGACAGAGCATGAACATTTTAAAGAACACCACATGTAAGAGACACTAAAAAATTTCCACAGCAGCCAAAGTTAACGATTTTCCATACAGTTGATACACAGCTTGATTTATTTTAAAAACCTCATTTTTCACTTATAAAAATAATATTTATGCTAGACTTACAGTACACAAAAGACCAAACAATACCTATTTTATAAAATGGTTTAATGAATGCATGCATGTCTGATACAATGATCAATAAATTTACTGAATTCAAATTATTTACTGTTGTAAACATTTTACAAAAGCATTGTGATTTATCCGGATATACATTCTTGATGGAAAAACTATTCAGACTGAATCAGTGGCACATCAAAAAAATAAAGCTGACAAGACCCATTCTGTGTATTCTCTTTCAACATAATTCCAGCAAGAGAAACAGTATGGTATAAAAAGTGTACAGTAAAGATTGTTCCTACCATAACATCAAATTCTGAAAACTGTAAATACAAGTTAAAAGTGGTTGAAACAGTCAAAAGTCATAATTATTGTCACCAGTCAGAAATTACAGTAAGAAATGTTATCCAGTTATAGGTGGTTGTCAGAACAACACATTTCTTCTCATGTCAGTTGATAATTGTTTTCCAACCAGACAGCAAAAACTTTGGCAATCAGAGGTGCTGAAAATAATTTTCAAAGTCCAAGACACAGTCACAGCATTTTCACTGCGGAGGGTGAACTCTACACCAAGGCTCAGAGGTTGTGAAAACTGTTTCCAAGTGGAAAAAAAAGTGCAAATGTCCTGCACAGATAGCTTAAAAAAGCTGCTGGTACAATTATTCACCAACAGGATCTTTGTTTTCTTTTTGCATAGTTCACACATCACTGGGAACGTGACAAGGTGTGCTATTTTTGGCAAGAGCAAGAAGAAAGTGATACTGGTCTGAGTTGCCATGTCAGGCATGCTGGATCCATGCAGAATGCAGGTAGAGGGCTGCTACCTGATGTTGTTAGACACTGAATACTGATTTTGTTTTTGTTGTAGCAGTTCAGTAATGGCCAAAAGCTTCTTAAGAACATGCTGTAGAGAGAGAGTCAGTAAAACCACACATTAGCTACCTGAAACAGAACTGTCCTCCCTGAGCAGCATTATCAACATCAGCCCATCAGACCTGTGAGTAGGTAGTTTAAATATATTAAATATAATAATAATTAAAAAAAAGTGTCTGATTCCTTAGTCAACAAGAGAAGTCTAGAACAGCACTTTGAACTTTGCCTCTTCTCCCATGGATCTCCTTGCTGCTTCATGCTTTAACAGGGAGGCAGAGAAAGCATACAGGTGTTTGCCAGCTTTACAGGTGTACTGGCAAACTAGTGAGAATAAATGAGGTATTAA
>VZRE01010557.1:1883-13423 GCA_013396775.1 Cephalopterus ornatus
CCAGAGGAGGGCCACAAAGATGGTGAAGGGCCTCGAGGGGAAGCCATGTGAGGAGCAGCTGAGGTCACTTGGTGTGTTCAGCCTGGAGGAGAGGAGACTGAGGGGAGACCTCATCACAGTCTACAACTTCTTTGTGAGGGGAAGAGAAGGGGCGGGCACTGATCTCTGTGATGACCAGTGACTGGACCCAAGGGAATAGCCTGAAGTTGTGTCAGGGGAGGTTGAGGTTGGATATTAGAAAAAGTTCTTCACCCAGAGGGTGGTTGGGTGCTGAAACAGGGTCCCCAGGTAAGTGGTCACAGCACCAAGCCTGACAAGATTCCAAGAAACATCTGGATGACACCCTTAGGCACATGGTGTGACTCTTGGGGATGGTCTTGTGCAGAACTAAGGGTTGGACTCGATGATCCTCGCATATTCCGTGGTTATTTTTTCCCATTGAGATGCTGTAGTAACTGGCAAAAGCACAGAATTTAGGTACACCAGGTGAGCCTGGTCATTTTCTACAATCCATCCATGGTATAGCTCTCCTTGCTTCTTTTACTATTTCTTATGGGTGAGGTATCAATGAATCGTCAAAATCCCCTTTGAACTTGCTGGTACTATCTGCCTCCTATGGCATTACATCTCAGACGCTCAGTGTCTGCTGCATGAAGTATCATCTTTATCTGTGTGAAATATAACCTTAATATAACTGGTCAGTCTGTTTCAAATGAGGAAGTGCCACCCAGACTAGTATTTGTACAATTTGGTGAATACTAGTTGTGCATCCATTTGACTCAGAGCTTTCAAGATTTTGTAAACCTTAACCCTTTTCCCCCCTCAGTCTTCCCCTTTCCACAGAGAAGAGTTCCAGCATTTTCAGTCTCTCCTCACAAAGCAGCTTCTTCATTCCCTTGATCAGCTGCCCTTCTTTTAACTCCACGATGGACTCCCTCTAAATATAGAAACCACAACTGCCCAGCACTGAAAATCTGGGTCCACCAGTCTTACACAAGAGCAAAGTAGCACTACCTGCTTTTTTTGGAAAAAAAAAAAAAAAATTTGATGGAGCTCCAAACTGGGTATGGTTACAGAAGAATTGTGAAAGATCTCTGCCCTGAGCTCTTATTACAAGCTGCTGAAGTACAAATTCAGTGCCATGTATATTCTGATAATGATTTAAACCACAAATGCTTAGATCCGTACTGGAGCTCATCTATCACTTTTGCTTAGGGGAGGATCTCACACAACTGAACTTGACACTGCACCAATGTTGGACTACTTCAGAAAGCTTAGTATGATCTGCAAACTTGGGTGATACCATTGTTCATTACCTTCTCTGAATCACCATGCTGGAGCAGGTGGATGTGGAAGACTGGCTCTGGTGGGTGGGACCCCACTGTGGAGCAGCAGAAGACTGCGAGAAGGAAGGAGTGGTAGAGAAAATACCCCATGAGAAGATCACAACCCCCATTCCCCATCCCCCTGCACTGCTGAAAGAGAGGAAGTAGAGGACTCATGAGGGAAGTGAAGCCCAGAAGGAAGGGAAGGGTGGGGAGAAGGTGTTTTAAGATATGTTCTTATTTCTTATTACCCTATTCTGATTTGATTGGCAGTAAATTAAAATAATTTCCCCAAGCCAAATCTGTTGTGCCTGTGACTGTAATTGCTGAGCAATCTTCCTGTCCTTATCTTGACTCATAGGATTTTTTTTCCGTTGTCTAGTTGAGGAGGGGAAGCAATAGAGCAGCTTAGAGAGCACCTGGTAGCTAGCCAAGGACAGCCGCACAAAACCATCCAGGTCTTAGCTAATCTCTCCTAGTTACATCCTTTCCAAAGGGAAATAAAAACAAAGATACCGTTTAAAGTCAGTCAGTCTATCACAGCATATGAGCAAATGCAACATTAAATATTTTTAGTACAAAATAATTATAATACAAAATTATATTTGGAAGCACTTAAACACACCTAAACACAGCTCTAACCTGATAACACCTTCTTCTTATATATTGACTCAGTACTGTTACAATAAAGCATTATATTTTAATCACTGATCAGTTCAGCTGTCATATAGTAATACAGTCCATCCTTTGGTTTTCATGTCTGTAGCTTTATTTTTATTCCAGCTGATAAAAATGTAAGATATTGTATAGAAAATATAAGAATTAAGAAATTATTCAGCAACAACATATTACCCAACTACCCCATTTCCTAATTTATCTAAATGTATGTACACAAATTCTATAACAAAGCTTTCACATTTGTTTAGCGTACCTGCTTTCTGAACATTTTAATTATTTCACTTCCAACATGAGCTATGAATACTAATATGAATTCCTTCCTCCTTCCCCCCGAAACATGCATTTATTGTCTAGTAGTATGTGCCATCCCAATCATCAATCTGCGCAATATATGCATTATGTTTTGATAATGATGTATGTGCATTCTCCATGACATCTTATTCCCCCATCTTTTTCCAATAATCTGACTTCTCTTCAGGTTTGTTTTAATTTTTTTAATACCCATACCCAACTGCCCCAAACAATACACAACATAAAAATTGCTTTGCAAACACCAGAGAGGTATTTAGCAAGTCTAAGTTCAGCTATGATGTATACTGTTACAGAAATAACAGCATAACAACTTACACAATCTTAAATTACACAGTTAGTTCTTCTAACCATGTATATATCAGTGATTATAAGCTCCTAAAAATATTAGAGGCAATCACTGTCATTCCTGTATGATCATTTCAAACTGCAAACATCCATGTTTATATATGCTTATTAATTCAACAGAACTGCATCTTTATAGTTTAGTTTTGTAGAAAAAAATCTTTATCTTCTTTAAAATGTACCCATTCAATGAGATTTAAAGCCAAAGCATGACTGATTAAAGGAATTCTAAAGAATGCACTGTTGATCCTATTAGACAATATCTGAGACTTACAGAGTGAACAGTTACTACAAAAACACTTGTGTTGTATGAACTAGCATTACAGTCGTGCACATAACATTTGCTCGGTAGGCTTGCCAAATATGACAGTCTTGGTGTTTTCAATTCATATCAAATGGAACTCAGGCTTTCTACATTATCATGCTGTGACCTGCTGATCTAAAATAAATAAAAGTACACATTTAACCTGTAGTGTTTGCACTGTACATTAGAAACTTAATACTACTGACACATTTGTTTTCATTGATGTTCTACCCCATATTCCTTCTGCTTCCCCTATTTTATTGTCATTTTACCATCAGATAGTTGTGGATTCAACTATTATTTTAGAACATCCAGTTTCAAGGAACTCAATTATAATTTAGATTGACTTGGAGTAATAGGCAAACATGGGACTGTAATACATAAAGAGATATACTATATACAATCCTTGTAGTATTTTCATATAAAAGGATTAGCTTCTTGTTAACATGGAATGGGACACGCAGATTCAATTACCAGTAACATTACTTACTTTCTTCCCTCAGCTTGTTTAATTCTTGCATTATATCACTATACACATAGGTTAAAAGCTCCTCTTGGGATTTTGTTCCATCCAAATAAACTGAGGAAGACGAAAGAAAAAGTTTTCATGAGTTCTGTGCCAGCTACCTGTAATACCAGTTGGCAAAGTCTTCAGGATTCCTACAGATGCCATCAGAAGAGATGAAAAAATAAAAACCAGGAACAGCATCTCTCCTTTTCTTCTTTCACAAATTTGTTTTACATGTTAAAAAATAACATAATGGGAAAGTATTCTAGTTAATAATTCATGTAGAATTTTTTGTGGTATACCCTTTGGGGTATACCCTTACTCCATAAGGGTAATAGAAATAATGTTAGACCGGCAGAGCAATGGAATAATTCAGCAAAAAGGTTTCTGTGCAGTGGAAGACTTCAGGTTCCTCAGAATCAGTGTTTGAGCAAGTCAGGGAACAGCACTGCAGCTCCCATTCTCACTCCGCAGTGAGAAGCGATGTGTGGATGAAGCAGCCACCCACCTTCCCTTCCCT
Source organism: Cephalopterus ornatus (assembly GCA_013396775.1). NCBI lineage: Eukaryota > Metazoa > Chordata > Aves > Passeriformes > Cotingidae > Cephalopterus > Cephalopterus ornatus. The sequence goes on from VZRE01010557.1 coordinate 5,873, forward strand.
CTAGTCCCCCCTCCAGAAGGAGGCTGTCCAAGAGCTGTACAAGTCTGAACATCACACAAGCTCATGGCAGTGCCCTACCAGCTGGCCCAATTTTGATATTTCTCATGCAAAACTAGTGACTATACTGTGTACAGTCAGCACCTAGAAAGTATCTTCAGTTTATTACAGGACTTCAACCAGGATATCAATTTGGTTCTGAAGAATTCTGCCAGTGCGTCAGCTATAGTCTCAGAAGCTTCCTACTTAGACATACATGTTGTCTTAACAAGCTATCTTGTTAAGTGGACTTAATTAGTGATCAGAACATTTCTATTTTTCAACTTCTTAATTTTCATTTTTAAAAAGAAACTCCTATAGACTTGCAATATAAACCATCAAAACAGTCAAAACCTACTAAGTGCTACAACAACATCTGAGTAAAATTTTGTCCCATTTATAAAACCCCACATCTCAACAAAAATTGCACAAGTGCCACACTTAAGCATTTTATAAGTTTAAAATTAAGGATACCATACCAACTTGCATACTTGCATTCTCTTCCAATTCATTTTTATATTTCAGATACATAGGCCAAACGTGTCCATCGAAGTACCCCGGTGTATCTGCTGGCTGATAGACTCTGGTGCTACACAAAAATATATCTGCTTTTCCATACAAGTTTTACATTTTCCCCTACTGTCAGCAGGTTTACTAACACCTTTTATCCAAAATAAAAAAATAAGGCTGGCAGGCTGCATTACTGTTGGAGCAAAGGAGGTCCCTTTCTTTTAATTCAATCTGTCTGATACAAATTTTTGCTATCTTACCTATTTCCGCCTATCAAACCACATTTAAGAAGATAAGGTTAAAAGGTTGGGGTTTATTAATTTAAAAAGGTATTACATATAAATTAAGCTGTATGGAAACTGTTACCAAAAAAATTTACTTTTTTTTAATTAGGTATACAGATTTCTCAAGCATTAAATTACAAGTTGTTGAGTCTAGTCACTTCCATTCTGGGCACTAAACTCCTATAAACGTGAGTCTAGTGAGAAACCAAGAAAGTGGAATCAATAAAAGCCGGCTGAATAGAGAATTTCTTCACTCAGCCAGCAGATTCTGACTTCATGCACATGTATTGCTCCAAACATACAGTATTGCTCCTAATTTGGAGTCAAGTCAGACACTGGCTCAATAATCTAAATCAGATACACAGTACAACCAGTGTACAGTCTAAACAAAGCATACATGAAAACCACACATGAAGATCGTTATTTTAAGAACAACGTATCGTCATATAACTGTACTCAACCAAGAATAAGACTGCTTAGTATTTTTTAACTGTTTCTCATTTTAAACATGATTTAACTCAAATACACAACCAGTAACCTAAACTGTTTATCAGGGCAACAAATTCTCTTTTTAGTGTTTGTAAAGCATTTAAGCACTTCAATATCCCTGTGCTCTAAATTAAAAACCAAACCAAACAAATCTAAACCAAACTGAGGACAGATGATCTTAATAGCTTATATTTGGCAAGAACCAAATAAAAGCTAGTGCAAAAGGACTGCTCCAGTTTAGGGGGTACAGTGACCCTCGTTAAACAATAACTGAATAATCTTACCTCCTTCTCCTTTTGCACTCTTCATAAGGAAGGGTCAAAAAATATCTTCTATTCCAAAGTTCATTAAGTGGCCTAAGATAATAACATATTTAGTTCTCTCTTCCATTTTAGAGCAGTTTTAATATACCAGGTTACATATTACTGCTTACTCATAATTGTAAAGCAGAAAGCCTTCAACAATCAAAATATAAACATTTTTCTGATTGTCACATGCACTCTGTGGCTCTTCTGTCACAACCCCTGAGCTTGCTGGGCTTTTTATCCAGTTGTGAATCTTTGTCACCATTTCATCCATATAGAGGGCATCAAGTGCTAGATGGAAACAGAAAGTTAGACATCCCTTAAACACAGAGAATAAAAGAAAAAAAAAAAAGAATGCTTAAGTATCCTTTGGTTAATCAGTAAGAATCAAATAACCCATATACAAGTTTGAAGGAACTTCAGTTTAAATCTGAACCTCAAAGATTATCTCATGCATATTAGTAGTCTATGTTTGCAACTGATGATTTCCTGCAACCAAAGCTTGCACCAGGATTGGGGTATTTCTGGTGGGTGTAGTCTCTCTGAACTTCATTGCACCCAAAGTTGTGTGAACTTACTTCACAGCTTTTTGCTTCATGACAGAAACTGCAGGGACTGACCTCCTCTTCCACAAAACTCATAAAAACTTACTTACCTTGAGACCTCCACCTTTCTGTCAATTGTCATAGATGGAGTGGATGCTCAACATTTTGTGCTTCAGGTTTTTATGAGGTTCAGGTATATGGAAGGTGGGCATAAGTGGATTTAAAGGAGCACAGCACACAACGCAAAACAGAACAGTGTAACACCTGCTTTTGTCTGTAGACACATAAGAATATATTAAGTACTGAAAGGCAGACAGAAGGCAGCCTTCAGATAAAAAGGAAACACATTTTTGAAAAGCTCTTAAGAGCAGCATTAAACCTGGATATTTAAGCCAGAGTTTCCAATTTATCTCTCCAATTCCACATTCCACTTTCATGAAGTGTACAAGTTGAGCCAAAGACTGCACAGCTCATAAGCATAATTTTTCAGATACAATTCAAGGGTCTGACCAATGTTCTGAGTGATATATTTTGTGATCAGCAAGTATCAACAGAATTTAGCCACTAAGCAACTGTTCACAACTGGATATATCCTGAATCAAAGCACTGGCCTAAAGTGGATCTGGATCTAGAAGTTTATAAGACTATATTGACACACTGAACCAGTATTAATTGTGAACTTAAAAATATTTGTTCTTTATGTGAGATCTGAAATGAAATAAAAGTGTCAGGTTAAGACTCCAATTTTGACTGATTTGGAAAACTCAGTAGTGATATCCTGTGAGTTCTTTATCAAAGTGAAAAAAACTTCCATTACACAAAAAGTGATGACGTTAAACTTACACCAGCGCTGCAAGCCAAGACTTAACTGAACAGTACCATTTGCTATTGCAACAGATACAAGTGAAGAAACAGAGAAAAAGATTAAAAAGAGAAAAGGAACCGTTGAGTACTAGATTGAGCTATTTACTAGTTAAGCAAGTTTTCTCAATGAGCTGAAGGAAACTGAGCAAAGGATTCCTCTGAAACAACCTTTTGTTTAGTGCCCTGCTTAGAGGGGAAGAAGGGCAGGGGATGGAGGGGAAGAAGTGCTGAAGCTCAGAACAACAGAGTTTCAGTAATGTTCAAAAGCAATGCATCAAAGTTACTGACCATCATACAGCTTAAATCCACGTTCATCTGTTTCTACTTCAGACTCCGGCTGAAGGGGAAAAAAATTGAATTTTTTCAAGGCTGGTTTTATGATCATTGTCAAAGATATATACACTTCACTAATAAACACAGGATTATACACTTTTTTACCCCAATTAATATAATTTATCTTCACCATCAAACTGCTGTATACAACTGTTAAAATACAAAAACTATTTAATCTAGAACAACAGATACTCCAAAGCATATGACTTAAGTTCATTAGAGCTTTACTTAAGAAATAAGAGCTCCTTCATCCTCCTTAACAAACACTTCCAACATCAACACACAAGCTGCTTTTCTGCTTTGATTTTGGAGACAAAGAACTGTGGGAGATGGGCAAGAGGCAGGAGAAGAGGAACTGTACCAGAGGTTCACTGGAGGCTTGAAAGAACTGATTGAAGAAGAGGACTGGATCTAATTTTACCAGAGACTTTCTTTAATTAAGGACATTATGAGAACCATGGATTTTGTCAGTTAAAATTCAGTGTTATTAGTATATAATCTTTGTTATGCATCCCACATATCCCTCATAGAAATCTCTATGAGTTGTGTCCCCTTTCTCTTATTGGCTTAGGTTTGCCACAGTGTCCCTATCCCTTTTATGGTTAAAACCCCCCTCTTTTCCATGTAAGGCTGCAGCTCCTCCCCTGTTCACCCAGTATGGACAAGTTTCCTCCTCTTCATTCCATGTTTGTTATAACCCCACTTCATTTCTAGAAAGTTCCTCAGTACCCCCTATAAAAGGGGGGACGCCACTTTAATTAACAGTTCACTCTGCTTCAACCTGCAACCTCTGTGGGACCCTCCCTGGGGTGAATGTCCCCTTTACCCCTAGCCAGGCTGCGTTAAAGAACTACTTACTGCTGTATGGGTGTAGGCTTAACCCAGAACCGCTAAATTCATTAGCACAAGGAATCTTGAAAAAGGCATCCAACATACACCCGCTCTTTATTTTAAAAGGTAGCAAAGAAGACAGTAAGCTTCTTTCTTGCTGAATATACTCAGTGGTTTGGCCACTGAGACTTCAATTATCCCAGTGCTCATTTTATTTCTCCTTCTCATAAAGCTGATGTTATTTTAAGTAGCATCAATTTTAAAAGCTCATCAGTAGGAGAACTGAAAAAAGAAGAAATGATACTAAAATCTACTCAAGCCTTATCAGGTCTTTCCATCAATACTGTTACCTTAAAGAAGTCGTCTTGAGAGATTATATCACAGTTGGGAAGCATTTTCTTAAGCTTTTCTGCTAGCGTTGTTTTCCCGCCATTCGTTACACTGTTAGAAAACATTGTAAAAACTTCATAAAGACAAAAATCAATCTTTTAAACATATGTACAAGCTCACACATACATTTCTATATAGTTATATGCAAAGAAACAATACAACCCCTTCCTCAAAAATTTATTAACATTAAATACTCTCCACTTATAGAAATTTTCCTGCATGTTCCAACAGTTTTCAGACAGAAAATCTAGCAGTGCCAAGAAGGAGGCTAGAGACACCTGTACCTGAGACCTCCAACAGAGACAGAACAATTAGTTTGTTAAGAATTACATGTTGTAAAATCATACGATTTTATGTTGTATTTGTAATCCAGTTTCAAAAACATTTATATTCAGAAATAGAAATTATATCACTTCATTCTGAAAAAAAATCAGTGTTAAGCTGTAGAGGAAATTTAATTTTGTAATACTTACCCTCCAAGGCCAATAACCAATACTTTCATCGTTTGTTACCTCCCCTGTTCTTCCTTTTTACTGTCAAAAACAGAAGACTGTGAAAACTCTTAATCCAGCAAGGAAAGAAGCTGTCATATTAAGAAATACCAATTATAGAAAAGATTTATTTTCAGTCCTTTTGTCCATTATTTTTCTTTTTGCAAAGCTACAATCAGAATCTCAACTGTTTATTCTAATGGTAACAAAAACCCTGCAATTTCTACACCACATTGTAAATGTCAATGTATTTTATCTTTGACTGTATTTGAATCATTTGAAAAGAACTCTGAGAGACCCAGTTCTAAAAATACTAATATCGTTCAAGTTCTTAAAGAAAAGCACAGTCACTAGCTCAAGGACTAAAAGTATAAAAAAGACTAGGTAAACAGAGGCTGTGGTGGCAAAACAAACAAAGTCATTAAAAAAGAAACAAGTGGCATCCTGAGAAGAAAAATGTTTTAAAAATTTCATGAAGAGGTATAACAAAGAGTATCTTCGAAGATTCTGGAATTCTGAATCTGGTCTCAGCAATGTAATATCAAATGTGTAATTCACCGCTCCCTTCTTGTGGGGACTACCAGCACAGCCAACACAAGGTCTCCTCCTCTCCTACAGATTAACCTGGAGGCATTAAAATTAGTGTAAAGGCTGTTTAAGCCATCCTAGCTGACTTAGCACTGAGAAGGACTAGATAGCACTTGATTTTCTCCAGAAAAGATCAGAGTGAAACTATAAAGTATTTAGCCACCCATACCCCTGTTGCTGCCAAGAAACCAACCCCGAGGCTTTGGCTGGCTGAACACCTTCAGTGGTCAGAGCTGCCAGAAGACACAATCCTGTCTTGCCCCAACTCTTTCCCCTGAACTTTTTTCTGTAACAGGTGTTTGCAGAGTACTTAAGAGAGCTATACTGGAAAAGGACCGCAGCTGAAAAACTGCAGAGAGTGTGGAGAAGAATGGATATTTTCAGCTGAACAAATTCCCTCCAGTTCACCATCCATTTACCCATGTCTGCAAAGGTATGATGTAGCAGGACAGGTTGTTCTCTTGGCAGCAACAGGGCTGCTTGTCTTGGCAGGACCACTAGTCTGGTTCATCAAACCAGTTTAACATTTGTTAAACATTGCTTTCCATGAGCACACATCAATTTATAACTGTTTAACCACATACAAACAGTCTTTTAAAAAACTGCTCTGTCTTCCTCGGTCACACTTAAGGAGGTAAGGTCTATAACACCTAAGATCTGAAAGGAGCAGGCAAAATTGTCTCACCCATCCCAAGAAACAAGTATCTGTACTATACTAGAGAAAAGACTGTTCCAGGGCATCAGTATGAAAGTAAAACCACACTATTTCTGTGAAAAGTAAGTTTTAGGCATATATGGAGTCTGAAATAATAACATCCTTTTGCATTTAGTGCAATGACTGGACATTCAACTGTTTCACAGATCTGGGATGTGATCTTGGCATGGTTCTTTTTTATGTATTATTATGTTGAAAAAACTCCAACAACAAAAGACATACCAACTAGTCAAGCCATCACCTATATGATAGCAACTGCTTTGTAGTGGTGCTGCATATCTGCTTGCATTGGCAAATTTTTTTTAAGTTAGTACACATGGGTTTTCTAAGCATATTGTAATTCTCAAGTTCAAAGATGATTGCATGCTTATGGTATTGGCTATCAGTGCAAAGAGTGCAAACAGATGATCTGTTCTCAGGAAGTGATGATACTCAGGCCACAAAAACCAAAACAAAATCGGCTCTTTTCTAAAACTCATCAGTAAGGTTTGTGTTGCAGAGGATTACCCTTTGTCCCACAAAGGATGCTATGTAACAAACTAAATAATAACTGGACACACGTGTTGAGCTTTGGACTTTAATTCATGTCACTGTCTATATGTAAATTAATCCCAGCCTAAGGCAAAAAACACTAGCATAAAAAACCCCATCAACTCTTCTGACCTCTGTGTAATACATAACACAAATTGCAAAGGCAAATTTTTAATCAATGTTGCAACACAGAAACCCTAAACTACTTTATCTGAGCTCAGTTTAGCATCTTTAAATAGAACAAAACCCCGTAACAACGCTAGCAGAGCACTGCCGTCACCCCGTTTTTAACAGCATACCGGGTCAAAGCTCGCGGGCACGGGGACCGAAGCGTTTTTCCTTCTAGGCACTACCAGAGCCGGGGAGGGAGCGTCTCTGCCAGGCATCGAGCCCACACAGCGGGCTCGGCCGAAGGGCCCGGGCTCCGCGCGCCGGTCGCCACAGACGGCGGCACCTCTCCCAGCAGCTGCAACACTTGAGCGTCTCTGGGGTTCGCACTTAACTTTAACCACGATTTGAGGGTGTCCAGAGCGGAGAGCCCACCTCTTACGTCCTATTACGGAGCTGTCCAAGGCTCGCGTACCTCCGAGAAGGGGCGGCCCCGCGCGCACCGTGCTCCAGCCCCAGGATAGGGATCGG
>VZRE01010557.1:13869-36849 GCA_013396775.1 Cephalopterus ornatus
GCGCCGCTCCCCAGCCCGCGCTCAGGCCGCCTCCAGCCATGTCCAAGCCGCCACCTAAACCGGCCAAGCCAGGTGAGGGAAGGACGCAGCGGCCTGACCCGCTCTCGCCGTGCGGGGCGCGACGGAGCCCGCTGCCTGCTGACACTTGGATGATTTGGGAGTCGGGTATGGGCCCTCAAACAGAGAGCTCTGGCGTGGGTGGGAGCGGGGCAGAGCCGCCCTTCCCTTCCTGTCCGCGCCCTGCCGCCGTGAACCTGCGTACCGCTCTCTTGGTGTCGGGAAGGAAGGTGGCCTCTCCCGTGGCTGGAAAGGGCCGTGGATATGCCCTCAGGCATCGTGTCCGGGCGGGATCCCGTGGTTGCTGTAGTTCGTGAGTGCCCCCGGGCCAGAGCCGTCGCCCGGGGACATCCCTGTCAATGCAGAGCCCTCCGGCCCCGGCCTCCTTCCGCTGCGGCGCGGCCCTGCCCCGATCCGCCGTGCCCGTGGCGCTGGGCGGCGCGGCGTGTCCGGCCTGCAGCGGCCGCCGAGGAGCTGCTCGCGTAGGCTGAAACGCACAAGAAACCCTTTACCCTTTTAAGAAATAGCACTGAAATGCTCTGAAGTTTGCCTTGTGGTTGCATGGGTTAGCCATATATTAATGCATAAAAGCAGTTTTATTACATGGTCCCATGCAACATTCTTCCTCTTCTAACGTGGCATCCGCTGCTTTCCCTTGTAGGACTTCCCGGCAGCCAAACTCTCAGTTTGCTCTTTGAAACTGAGGTGTAAATGTGCGCATCGCCCTTTCTAATCCATGTAGTCATCGATGCGTACACTTTTGCTCCTGTATTTTTTCCGAAAAAAACAAAGCAAAGTTAGTTTTTAAAGAAATCAATAACAGCCACAGTTTTTTCCTAAAAATATATGAAAAGGCATTGGAAGTTGCACAGTGTTAAATCCTAGAGTAGAAGTGGCATTTTTTCAGTGAACATACATTCTTTTGCCAAAAGTTAAGCCATTATTTTCAGGGTTTTCTTTTTTTAAATAAGGAATTGGTCTGGAAAATGCAGTGCCTGTTTATCATGTTTGCATCCCAGTGTAAAAGTTTGAATTCTCACTTAGAAGTTTAAAAAATAGCAGGAATGTAATTCAATAGACAAAACTCGTTGGTGTCTCCCAAATCAGGACTGTCTGAACCCTTAATACATCTGAACTTCAATATTTTTTTGTATTTGGAATTCTGTTTGAAATACTGATGTAAAAAAACCCAATTAAATATGTAACCTATTTAACTAGGCAGCTCATAAAACAAGTTTTTAATTTAAACTCAAGTAAGTGCAAACCCAGTTTAGACCATTTAAACCATCAATCTCAACTTGCCTACAGAAGCAAAATCTGCTAAAGCTCTCTGAATGTAGAGTTTTGTCCTTGGAAGAACTTCCTCTGCCCTGAAGTTTGCTAAGCCTCTTTGAAAACAGCTTGCTTCAAATGAAAAAGACAGTAAGAGAAGTGTTGCTGTTGTGAACCCTTATTGAAGACAGTTAGGACCGAGGAAACCTTCAGGCCTCTGACAGGATGTGGTGTTGCTCTTAAGAGCTGAATATACATGAAGAGTAGGTTTTTCCAATGAACTTGTTAACAGAGTTTTTTATTTTGCAATAAGATGAGTTAAATTTAACCTAAGATTCTTAAGGAGTTAAAGGCCTCACCCTACCTAACCTGCCTCATACCGACTTAAACATGTCTTAATATAGATGTCTCTCATTAGTTTGGTAGGGTGCAGTTTTGCGGTATGCTGGATCTGATAAAATGCAGACTGTCATCAAAAGGACAGGTTCCCTAATCCCACCATCCCTTTTCATTCCATTTAGTGGCATGACAGGCTGGATTGCTGCTCTGACTTTTTATGTAAGGTCGTTTTAATGTCTGCAGTATGAGTGCTTGACACAGCAAGAGGAAATGGGCAGAAGAAGGAAGAGGAAGAATAAGACTGGCTTGGTAGTGGCTTTCTGAGCTGATTAAAGTAGTAAGATTAATTTTGCCAAATCCCTTATTTTTGAGAAGAGAAAATTTTATGGAGTCTGTTGTGTTAAATATTTTACAAGTGATTTTCAGCAGTGGATTGCCTTCTAGCATACTCCAAAATATCTCTATACTTGTATGTCTGACTTTCTTCTGTCTATGATAGCAGTTTCGCCTGTGATATTTTCATTTAATTTCTTAGGGTTATAAATGTTAAAGACATAAATATAGAAGCTGCATGTGGTGAAATAGTTTCTACAGCAGTGTAATGCTATCTGTTTTGGTGGCATTTAGATTGCAGTTGCTGGAATGTCTGGAATGTCTTGGTGCATTTGGTCAAGCTGAGTTAATTTTTCTTCACTGGTTATTATCAGGTATCCAGTCTATAAGCTGTGTAAGGGAACAGTGAGCCTGATTGCCTTGCTGAATTTACACAGTTCAGATTAGATAGAAGAGAAAACAAGCCATTGGTTGCTGTAGTCCTTTCCTATGTGTTCAGGAAATAAAAAGTGTAGTCTAGCTAGAGAGGGAAGGGAATATGTCAGGTGCTAGGGAAGTGAAAATATTTAATGAAATGAATATTCATCCTTTTTAAAACAGTCTTCACCACTCAAATCAGGTATTTTGGACATTACAGTTGGTCAGTGCTTTAAAAATGTGGGAAAAAGAGGAGATGTGAAGGGGGAAAATCAACTAGCTATAGCACTGTCATTTCCGTCAGTACATGAGACCATTTTATGTGATAGATGGCTCTTCTGTAAATCCTGTTGTGTGCACAGAACATTAGCATTTCAGTTGCAGAGAAATGTTTTTGACATCAATATATGTTAGACAGTCACAAGATATTTTTGTCAGCACTTGATAGTTCAAATCTTTTAGGGTCTGTGGTTAGTCCTTAAGTGAAGGGTCACAATTGTTTATAAAGGCTTTTATTTTAACAAGCATCTCTAGCTTTGCTTTTCTCTTGTGGCTCTGTATTATTAATATTTTCTAGCTGTATTTCTCATTTGAAACTAAAAAGGAGTCAAGTGGGTGTTGAAAATAGTAGAAACATGCTTCTCTGTCAACGTTACGCAAGAGCAGGATTTCCTTTCTGTCTTTCAAAAAACTTATTTATGTCTTAAACTGCATTATTCTTTGCACAGTTCATATCACTTTGGATATTAATCCTATTTACAAAAGTTACTTATTAAGTCCTTTGAATTTGACAAGCTGAATTGGCTTCTGTTAGTTGTGTGCTAATTGAGCACTGTCTCATTGAACAGTGCTCACTGTCTGATTAGGTCTTTTGGATTAGAGCCCCATATACTGTGCACCAACAGCTTTTGGGGATATGAAAGTGGTGTTTTAATGTTTAAAGAAAACTTACTTACTTTCATATTCACCAGATAGAGTAAGGTTTGTTGATCCTGGCCTAGAGTTGATGCAAAATTTATATTTTATGGGGAAAGACTAGTCTTTGTACCAAGGAAATTACAGTTTTAAATTACTGCAATTGAGAGGAAGGGAGGCAGGAGGAAACATAAGTTATGTAACATTAAGGGTTGCTGCATTAAAGCAGGTTCATTGACCATGCTCCCACTAGTAGCTGTCAGAGTTCAAAATAGGATTCTGGACATAAATGCTGAAGTTCAATCACAACTTCATCTCACTTCTGAGATGAATGAGGGGCTATGGCAGCATTCAAAGGAGCAGAAGACTTGCATTCAGTCACATGCCTCGGGGCCTTAGCAGTAGGCTTAAATTCAGTGTAAGTGGTGGGTTGGGTTTCTTCAGTACACAAGGAAAGGTTTCTGTTAGCTAGGAAGATTGTGAGTGTAAGAATGTGGGGAGTTACACTACAGTCATCAGCTCTAAGGGGAGAGAAACAACTGAACAGTTCCAAGTCTGATTTCAGTATGAATTTTAAACTTCCATTTCTGATCTCAAACCCTTTTCTTACTTCAAGTTTCTGGGGCCACAAAGAAGCTTTCCACAGGTAAAGGCATGCTGGTATTGCAGAAGTAAAATTGGTAAAAAGATTGCAGCTTTAAACTGTGCCAGTGATATTGTGTTCACCTGCATCTTCTGCGAGAATATTTTTAGTTCTGATTTTCTGTAAAGAAATGCTATTTGTTCCTTCCACTCCAGACACTGGTTAGTGCAGTCCATGTTTGTTCCTGGACTACCCCAGGTTTTCATTTATGCTGCCACTAGTCTGTTGTTTGCGTTCTTTTTAATATGATCCTAAGCAGATTCCTAGGCTTTCTTGCTTATTTGCTTAATGCACCCTCACCCCTTCCTCTCCGCAGATGTGTATGCACTGTGTTCACTTCCTCTTTCTAACAAGCACTACTTAGAAATGGAAGATGGTTCTCTAAACAGTGGGGACTCCACTTTTTTTTCTGTCTCAGTTGTGGCAATCCTTAAATGCTATATTGAACTCCATTGTGTCTCTGTGAAGAGTCCTGTGAACAAAATGCCACACTGCACTGCTGTAGAATTTTTTATTATACTTTTATTCCTGCTTGAAGGTCTGGGTACAAAGCACCTTGTTTTCCAATTCCCATGCAACGCTACAGGCTTGGGGCGGAGTGGCTGGAAAGCTTCCTGGAGGAAAAGGACCTGGAGGTGCTGGTTGACCGCTAGTGTGTGGCTGGTTAGTCAAGAAGGCCAGGGGTATCCTGGCCTGCATCAAAAGCAGTGCAGCCAGCAGGACTCAGGGCAGTGATCATCCCCCTGTACAGGTGAGGCCACACCTCAAGTGCTGTGTCCGGCTCTGGACCCTTCACTTCAGTAAAGACATCGAGGTGCTGGAGTGTGTCCAGAGAAGGGCAGCAAATGGTCTAGAATGGTGAATGATCTAGAGAGTAAGTCCTATGAGGAGTGGCTGAGAGAGCTGGGGGGGTTAGCCTGGAGAAAAGGAGGCTGAGGGGAGAGCATATTGCTCTCTGCAACTACCTGAAAGAAGGTAGTAGCTAAGTGGGTGTTCATTTCTTGTCCCAAGTGATAGAACAAGAGGAAATGGCCTTGAGTTGTGTCAGGGGAAGTTTAGGTTGGATATAAGGTAAAATTTCTTCACTGAAAGGGTACGTCAGGTATTGGAAAAGGCTTCCCAGAGAATTGATTGAGTCCCTGGAGATACGTAAAAGATGTGTGAATATGGCACTTAAGGACATGGTTTAACATGTTGGCAGTGTTAGGTAAGTGATTGGACTTAATGATCTTAGAGATCTTTTCTGATCTAAGTTATTCTATGGGAAGCCAAAAAAAAAAGTTTGTTGGGCATAATGTCCTTCTAGTAAAATTGCACATCTCTCAAGAGACATGGAGATCATAAGATGAACATTATTTCTTACTAAAGAAAACTACAAGCATATCACAAGTTATTCTGATCTATAGCTTACCTCTGATAGTTCCACTTGGGCAAAAGGTTGTGACTTCAAATTACTGATATACACTGCCAGACTGTGTAGATCCTTTGTGGGCTTTTAGGCCAATACTGAGGAAAACATGCTGTGCTTTTACCACCGTGCTTTCTGTGAGGTCAGGCAGAAGATGCCTCTTACTTCCTTCAAAGAAATTAATTCAAACATGTATCAAAATTCATAGTCCCTGTTATAAGTGTTCTCAGAAGAGACTAAATGTAGCATAAGGCCTGGAACCTGCATACTGTCCTTTTTCTTCCCATCATGCCATATCCTATGCATATTTTCTATTTTTGGGCCATTTGTTACAGGTAGGGATTCAAATTAGTTATTTTTAATCAGGTTGGTGCCAGAGAGATTACCTAATTCTGAACTGTTTCTATGCAGCATTATAGAAGCAAGGAGGAAGATGGCTGATGACAGCCCAGGATTAGCTTGAACCCTTGAAGAAGTTTATTGAAAGACTTGCAGGTTTTTAAATTTTTCTGTAGATGACCGTGGTAAATTCTGATTTTCAACAGCATAGAGATTATCCATGTTTTGTAGGCACTGATGATAATGCTTTGTGAACACAGTGAGTTTGTTCATCTAAAGTAAGTTACTCTGACTTTTATGGTGGTCTTGAGCTACTCAATCTAAATATAGCTAATGAAAAGGTGCAGCATCTGGATCAATATCTGATTTGTAGAATCTTGCTTGCGTCAATGAGATTTGATTATGTCTGTCTATGGTAGATGAAGCAGGGTGTGAAATGCTAACGAAAGACTCCTATCAGTCCACTGAGGCCGAGCCTTGGTAGCTGCTGTGAATGTTGGCTTATTGCCATCATTATTTTCTTTAAAGTAAATGTCTCTTTAACCAAGGAGTGGTTTGGGGTTTGGTTTGTTTCTTTCTTTTGGTTGAGGAAGAAATATTAGTTGACAGCTAATTAAATTGCTTTCTCTCCCTTTTGGTGCTGAAAATTCAGCCTGACGCAAATACCTAAATAAGTAATTCCATGAAGATATGCGTCGGGGGCGAGGGGGGTTCCCTTTTTTTTTTTCCTTTTTTTAGCTTTTCGTTCGTGGGTGAAAGCAAGTAATAGGAAAACAGAGAATGTTTTGGTGACAGGTTGTGTAAAAGAGGGGTAAATGCTAGTGTCTGTGTTGGTTTAGAGAAGCTGGAGTAAAAGAATAGAAAGGAAGTGGGGAAAAAAGCACCACTGGGGGAGAAACAGTAACTCTTTGTTGCGAAAACACTTAGCACTTCTTTGGAGACAGACTTCTGTTAATGATACTGCAATTGATTAAAAATTGTTACAAATAAACAAAAATCTATTCTTTTTAGAAAATGGTGTTTTGCGGTTTTTTATTACTTAGTATTATGAAGCGCAGCAGGTATCTCGCTTCAGTTCAATTTATAATAAAAACTATATTTTTAAGCTGTTGTCACTGTTTAGCTCTTCCGTTTCGTTGCTTTAATGCACTTAACTGGGAGGTCATCTTAGAAATATGAGTTACCTGTTTCCCTTTCTCATAAAAGCTGGAGATGTTTATAGGATAAGTTATCCAAAAAAAATTTTAAGGCGTGAGGTCAGCCCAAGCTGACAAAGTCATTAGTTTTATGTTGCTGGTTAGAGAGAATAGTTAGTTTGAATACTTTACCATGCTGTGTTGCTGAGGGAGGCTTTGGCAAGTTATGACTTGGGAAGTCTGTATGCTAAGAATATTTGTATCTTTTTAGTATGTGTAATAAGTTACCTTTTTCATTTGTCAAACAGTTGTTTTGCAGATGTTTAATGCAAATTCCATGAGAAGAGAAAAGACAGCCTTGTGGCTAAAGTATAGGATTTGTGAGAGACTGAAATGTTAATGGTTAATTACTCAAACAATCCTTCATTTGCAAAAGCAGCAGGTGCTTTGCTGACAGTGTGCAAGGGAACTGCCCAGGTGCAGAGGGTGTGAGCACTAGAGGATGACCACAACAAATTAACCTTTGTTTAGCAAGAAGATAGGTTGTGAGCCCAATAAGGGAAGACGCAGATAAGCAGATCCTGCAAGGTGGAATAGTTCTTTTTATCATGCCAGTCATGCCTCCCTTACACAACTGGCTCAGGTGTGAAAACTCTCCTGGGGGGGAGGGGGAGGGTGGTATTGGGACATTCACAGGTAGGCTTGAAGGTATTCATCCCTTCCGACAGGGCGTAACTGGCTTAATTACGCTGACATGAGTGGCAGCTGTCATGTTGTAAAAGCTGTCATAAACCATCAAAGACTGAAGCACCCCTAGACTCATTTTTATGGCCTTCCACCAGAGGACTGCACATGATCCACAGTGTGACATCAGATAACATAAAACTCCTCCTCCAGCAGAGGTACCTGACCATTACTACTTATCCTGAGTGTTTAATAATCCACTGAACTTTGTTTTGTGGGCTTTCCATCACCTATGACAGATCAAGACTGCCACCGTTACTTCAACCAGTGGACACTGAAATTGCAACAAATCAAGTCTCGTCACTGGATCCATGAGTTGTGATATTCTTTTACTCTTATCCTGCTATTCTTCTAACTTCTTCTAAAAACATATTGTAAGCCAGACTAAAAATTTCCAGTCAATGCCTTAGTAAGCGCCTTGTGATGTCTGGATAAGTTAAAGTTGGGTAAGTTTAAGTTTGCGAAGTTCAAGTTTCTAAATTGCCTTACTTTATCTGGATGTTATTTTAAAATTTGCCAAGTACTTTATTCTGCCTTAATGTTCTAAAAGTTTACAAGTAATATTTTGTTATTGAACCTCCTGAAAATTTTGTTGTTTCTCCCATGCACTGCCTAGACGGAATCAAACAACCATCCTCTAAACCCACTGAGCAGGTTAGGGCATAACAGAATTGAAAAGAAAAACCTATACTTAGAGGAAGATTTTTTTTTTGTGGGACACTTCACTGCTTTGTGCCCTCTTCACTTTGCTTTTTAAAAGGATACTTTCCTCATTAGTTATGCTGAGAAGAAAGTCATTAATGTTTGCCTGGTTCTTTGAAATCTGAAAAAGGTACGTATTTTTGTATTCTAGTTATTCTGTCCTGTAAAAGTATGTGATGGGGAGGTGCAGTCAGTCAACTTTGATAAGTTCAAATCAGTGCTAATTAATTGTTCACCATCTTGTATGAATCTTGAAACATGGTTCATAGTAGATAGATGGTAGTAAGTGAGAGCAGAGGAAGACCTTAGATGTCTAACTTTTAGCTTATTCCAAAGCAAAGTTATCACCAATGCAAGCTCTAAATCTGCCTGCATGCCTAGGGATAGATATTGCTAGATAAAAGTACTTCAAGTGATTACAGGTACCCCTGTGCCTAGTAAAATACAATCTGTATTTCCAGAACAAGAATTCAAGTCAAATGTCCTTACATTTAGTTATTTTAACCTTCTAGACTGAAGTTTTGCATTAAAATTCGGTACAAGTAATTTCCATTACAAGTCCTAAAGTCCCCTTGTTCTAAGCTCTTAAATGCAGCAAACAGGCTTAATATCTCTTTAGGAAAAAAAAAAAAGATTGGTGCCAGTAATTAGTAATATTTAACTCCTACATAAAATGCTATAAAATTAACATTAACCAGACCTGCGGTCCTATAGATGCGGTTCTGTACTTTTTGTATTTCATCACAGCGATGTTTTAAAACCTGTATCAGTCTGTGTGTGACACCACAGTTGGACATTTGGGGAAGTAACTCTCTGTTTCAGTTTTATAGATTTAAAAAAAAAAATCACCAAAAAACAAACCAACAACTAACTAGCAACTAACAATAAATTGTCTTTTGTTTGAACAACATGTCAGCAATACTTTTATCAGCATCAGTGTTTCCATTCTTCTTTTTCTCCACAGGTATGATAGCTTTAGAAAACCTGTTGACTCATATCCTGTACATTATTACAGAAAGCAAATGTGACACACACAAATATGTTTTTGTTGCTTTTCCTTGTCTTCTACCATCTTCGCATTTCCCCTTTTAATATTCCTTATTCTTCCCTTTTGTGGTCCATTTCCTCCTTTTGCTTACAGAAAATCTTGAAAATCGGTGGTTGATGGTTGTAGTGTCCAGAGTTGTCAGTGCGTAGTTCTATCTTGTCATCTGTGTAAGAGAGCCAAGAAGAAAAGACAGCGCTGCTGTCATCCCTCCTGTTTTGTTATCTCTTGTTCTTTTTTCTTTTATTTTTTCTTCCCTCATTGTTTTTGTTGTTGTTGTTGTTTAGCTTCTCCCTAGCTGCAATTCAGATGTTTAATGCTTGTAGATCTAGGACACCTTACTGTCTGCTGTCCTTGTTCGTCATTGCTGTATGGGTAATGAACAGAATAGGGGTTTCAATCTTTTTAACTATTGCCACAATTGTAAATACTTAGTTTCTGAGGCAAAACTTACTCAGTTATCTACATTTAATAAACTACACAAAACTTCACATATGTACACTGTATTGTACAGTACTGGCCTTTGGCAGTAAGTTCATGAGTTTCTCTGAGCATACAAAATAGCCTGGACTAAGTGTGACCTAAGTAATGCATTGTCCTGATGGACCAAACATTGCTTCCCATAGTTAATCTGTATAAAATATCATCTATATAAATATGTCAAGTATAGTGAAAGAACATGCACATAACCTGCACTTGCATACTTAGGATATTTAAAAGTAAATAAACCTTTATGCTTAAGACTTCAGGTACTCTAAAGTAAACAATATGGAACAGTTTGAACAATATATTTCTCCACTGAGTTCAGTGGACTTAAGCAGTTCTTGTACTTTCTGCTGGTGTCTTGAAATGTACCTTTACTGAACATTTTTAAAAAGTTTTTGTGGAGATGCTTCTTTTGCAGTTTGTGCAATTAAATCTGTACCTCTCTGCATTACAGTTATCTTTTCTTGGCTTAAATGCTGCTGACAGTCTCTTCCAAGCTGCCCTATTAAAACCAGTAGGAATTGCAAACACACTAGCTTATTTTAAGCATCTGAATAGAACACCGTGTCAGTTGTACATTGCACAAATAGGACTTGGTGATCATTTGTCATTTTTCTTAAATGCGATGAGTTCTGTGGTACTGCATTATTTTCCTGTTAGTAATGACTGGAAGTAATTATGAGAACATGTTGCAGACATTGGTCATTGTTTTGTTTCTTTCTTCTTTCCTTAATTCTGTATCATTTGACAGATCTGATGCTAGAATAAAAATATATACAGCGTGTATGAGTGTGTGAGAGTGTATATGACTGAGACTACACTTTGCCTCAGAAATTCATGGCAGCACTTGAGTGGTGAGCTGTAAAGACCGTGTTAGGTGTCCGTAACAGCCTACTTACATGTAACTGATCAGATGGCCAGTTTCCTTCATACTTTATGCTGCTGAGTCTTTTCATCATGATTTTCATTGACAGAGGCATAACACAAATTCATTCAGCAAGCCGCTTTAAGGCTGAAGGAAAGGAATGTATTTGGATTTGAGGGCTGTATGTGTATGCTGTGTTTAAAAGGCATGCTACTGGTACTGATTTTTTTTTTTTTTTCAGGACAGGTTAAAGTGTTCAGGGCCCTGTATACGTTTGAGCCCAGAACGGTAAGTACATCTAAATTTTAGGGGTTTGAAAAGCTTAATTTTAATCTTGTCAGTAACATTTCTTCAATTCTGCTAGGATTGGCCTATTAGACTTAACTGTACTGTTTTCAATGATAAAGTCTGTTGATGGGTATTTGTTCTTAATATGACTAAAACTGCCTGATTAATCATCACTCTCCAGTAAGTTCACTCTGTTTAAAAGCAGCATGCTTTCTTCTGTAGTATCTGTTACCTGCAATCTAAGATCTGAAATCAGAAGTGATTCGGTTTTTCTTCCAAAAAGGGGATAAAATTAACAAAGGCAAGATACATTTCACTGCTTCTGTTGCACGGTGGTCTGTTCGAAAAAACACAGTCTTTCTGCATTGTAAGGAAGATCACAGATCCAAGAGGTTATCTGTAGTCAAGTCAAACTACTATCAGGTTGTTGTCTAGGTGGTAGAGAATTTGAGTTAACATTCTTTTTAATGAAGAGGTGAATTATTCTGACTTATCTAGGTATTTGTTTTTCATTTGTACACATATTCAGATATTTGTTTATTCCTCTTTTTTTTTCCTTTCTGTTTTTAAGCCAGATGAACTGTACTTTGAAGAAGGAGATATCATTTACATCTCGGACATGGTAAGTCAAAGACATCCAATACAGACTGAATACTTTCGAGATGCAACATATCCCTTTTAAAATATTTTCTCTTTTCTCTGCAGAGTGATACAAATTGGTGGAAAGGAACTTGCAAGGGGAGAACTGGATTAATTCCAAGCAATTATGGTAATGTCTAGAATATTTTTGTTTGGTAATGTCATTTACAATCAAAGGAAATCACTAAACAAAAAGGCTTATTTTCAAAAACAGATCAGATTGGCATTTAACAGTACCCTACTATGTGTTTCAGAATACATCTATCTGCAATATCAGTCACCATTGTACATCAGCAGTGGACAGGCTGTCTTGTGTTTTTATAAGCTAAAAACAGCCCAAGTTTGCCTAATATTCATGTTTCTGCTTGTGAAGATAACAGTAATAGATGTTGTCAGTTTTGAGGGGAAGAATGCGTGTTTCCAAAGGAACCATTTTTGTTTGCCATTTGTTGTATTTTAGTGAATATATCCAGACATAGGAAATATTGTTTACTTGGGGATTGCATCATATTAAATATCCCTTACATGTTTGGACTGGATAGAGACTGCTTTTTGACATTCAACTAAAATCACTTTTAAAAGCCATGAGTACAGACAATACAGCACAATTCTTCCAAGTCCTCCCAGGCACTGTAGACAGAGTAACAGTGTCTCATGACAGATTGCGTCATAACTGCCAATATGATAGTGACTGTGGTTGCTTCATGTTGTCCCTTCTTCACTAGTAGATCTTATGGTAGCAATGCTATGACTCCCTCCCCTGTAGTTAGTAGAAATACATTAATAAAAATCCATGGTGTAGTTATTAAAACCATGGCATCAAATTTCACTTTCATTTGGGACTTCCAGTCTGACTCTACTCTGGCCATCTGCCAGGGTTCAGAGGTCATGCACTGTTAAATGCAAGAAGAATAGTTCATACATGCCTACTTACACTCCAGCGTCTTTCGAACATTGAAGTGGGTTATATTTAAAATAAAACCAACAGTCTACCGATTCAGTTTGTGTTCCCATTGAGATAACTTCGAAAACTTCAATTTTAGAGCAGGGTTGGGGGGTGGCATCTCTGTTTGCACATTTGCAAAACTTTCATGTGTAAGCAGAACAGAAGTCTCTGCAGATCTTAAAACAAGGAGTAGTAGGAACATGTCTTCTGATTCAGACAAACTGTAAAATCCCCAAGACCAGCTTTCTCTGGTTACACCATTAGGACTGACAGGTTTCATGGGTTTTTACCAATGAAACACTGTGATCTCCTGTGCTATTCTATAACATTTTTGCAAAAGGTGGAGACAAACCTGAAACTTCTGAGTCTGAGGGGGAGACTTGTGCTTCATCTGCTGGGCTCGAAGGAACACCTTTTAAAAGAATGTGAATGAAAAGCTGTTGAAGGCAGAATCAGTGCTATCTGCAATAAAAGTACTTATTATGGAACTTCTGGCAAAAATTTTTTAAAAAGCTTTTGCGACAGTGTTGTTAATGTTAATACTGTCTGCTGTGCGCAACAAGCACTGCTCATTATGACTAACTTGTGCTGCTTGTGTAATAGCAGACTGCTCTGGGCCTGGCTTCTCTGCATTAGGATTCTGTTCGCTGTTTGCACGAAGTATTTTAAAATTAAATGCCCGAATCTAGCATGTATATTTTATTTTACTCACAGCTAGCAAGTTAAGCATGTGAAATCTTATAATTACAAGCATTAGGGGAGGAATACACATCAAAGTAAGAAAAGATCTGGATAGGCCAAAAGAGTCTTGACATTTGTTTCTGGTAACTAATGTACAGTTATCAGTATTTTCCTGCTTTATATCTGATTACAGTAACATTGTGATCTGAGGAAAACCCTTACGCATAACAACCCTAGTGCAAGGGCTTAGAGATCCCATTCATCTCAGATTGTCCTGCTTGCCTGTACTCTTACTAGTTAGTGATTTCCACCTAAAAAGAAGGTTTTAAAATAGAAGGTTGATCTTCAATCTGCCCATCACTACTGTCATTGTTTAAGCAGAGGTTTTTTACAGACCTCTCACAAGTTTTCCGGGAAAAATAAAAAAATCTCCATCAAACAAAAAGGAAGCCTCTTGCGAGTTGATCTTTTTAGCTACCCTTCACAGACCCCTTATAATTCACTCATAACTATAGATTGCAAGCCGTAGGTTGAAAGCCTAGCTTCATGCAACTGCTCAGGACCATCTTACAAGTTTAGAAAGGGAAGTAATAACTGAGATTAAATACTGCCAGATTCCTCATAACTTGCAACTGCTGATCAATTTGATGCTGCTATTTGAAGTTTTCACAGGCTGAAATGCTTTCCTGTACACCGGAAACTCAAGTTTTTCTGACTAGTCTGTCACTCATAAATCCCTTTTCACATTAGAATCTACTGGTTCCTCTGGACTAAATCCAGGTTTTATTTCCACAGATGTCAAATATCTATTCAGTTTCAGAAGTAATTAGAATTTTCTCTTTCATTTCAGTGGCAGAGCAAGCAGAGTCTATTGATAATCCACTGCATGAAGCTGCCAAACGAGGTAAGTATGTTTGGTCTTTTAGTCATGTAATGCTAAAGGGTGTTTTGCTTGTTTTCTGCTATAATAATAATAGTATAGTAAGAATGAAGATGTTCTGCCTGTTTTAGTTGTCTGGTATCTTGAACAAGTTATCTGGTAAGTTTTACAGCTTCAAGAAGCTGAGATACAAACCTAGTAGAATTGCCACTCTGTGACCGTATACACAGAAAAAGTGTAGTACCATCCATTTAACTGCATAAGAATCTAAAGGTCTTCTGGGAGTGGAAAATGTTTGGTATGACTTTGGTTTAATGAATGGCATTGCTGCTAACTCACTTTTTCTCTTTTCAAGTTCATGGGAAGGCTGTCATTCAGAGAGAACTATGTGTCTTTAATGGTTCTGTTAACTCTTTAAAGAAAAAAAAGATCATTAAAACTGATTTTGTCTTTCAGGCAACCTAAGCTGGTTGAGAGAGTGTTTGGATAATCGAGTTGGTGTCAATGGCTTAGACAAAGCTGGAAGCACAGCTCTGTACTGGGCATGCCATGGAGGCCATAAAGGTATCAGAGAATTAATTTGAAATTACTGCTCTTTGCTTTTCTTGATGTGACTTTTAGACTGATTGATAAAATTGAAGTGCTATAACAAATAACAAAGCCATTTTTTTTAATGTCATTCTATTAAAAAAAAAAAAAAAGAAAAGTTCGAGCTAGAGGGGAGGTTCAGCTCCATCAACTGCTGTGTGTTTTGTTGCTGTTGAAGCAGGCATTCTCATGGGTGTAACTGTTAGAAGCAGAGTGGCAAGAAGGACAGACCAAAAAGAAGTTTTCTATTATTTTGCATATTGTATGCAATATCATGTCTTTTTGACTAATGATTGTTTGCCCAAAGTTAGACTGTTAGAGATTTTCGTTAGCTGATTGGATCACTCTTTCATTGAATCTAAATCAAAATTTATACTAAGAATGCAAAAAAGCCTGTTTTTATTTCTACTAAATTTTTCTCTTTAACCCTCTCCCTGTTTTCTGCAGATATAGTAGATGTTCTGTTTACCCAGGCAAACCTAGAGTTAAACCAACAGGTAGGTTAAACCAGCAGATCCTTACAGTAGATGTGTGATGTTATTCATCCTTGGTACAAGCTCAAAGGTTTTTTTCTGTATTTTAATCCTGTTGCTTTTCCCTCTAACTCCACAGAACAAATTGGGAGACACAGCTTTGCATGCTGCTGCATGGAAAGGTTATGCAGATATTGTAGAGATGCTGCTGGCAAAGGGTAAAGATCTTCACCAAGGTTTCAACAATCTGTGTGACAGACTAGATTCATAAATGTTTTTTAGTTTGTATTTTTAAGTGTTTGTATATAACTCAGGTACAGTTCTTAGCCAGCTCACCTGCCTGACTTTATAAGTCTTGCAGAAAATTCTGACAGCTGTTTGGAAAGTTGACATCTCACCTGCTCAAGATAGATTTCATTCTGCTTTGCAGACAAAATTAGGCACTTAACCCCAGAGCAGCAATGACATCTGCTTGCTAAAAAGGGAGAGTAGTCAGCAAGTTCCCTAAGTAACTGTAGCTTATGGAAGAGCATCCATAGCTTCTGGTCTGCTTCAGAGCAGTTCATAGGTCAGATTCCTGTGTCTGTTACTATTCTGCCCACTTTACTGAAATTCATATCAGAATGCCATTGCTCGAGAAATAGCTGGGACAGTGATTCATAATGAAAATTTTCTATTATGAAGGGGCAAGAACCGATCTGAAGAACAATGAGAAGAAACTGGCTTTAGATATGGCAAACAATGCAGCTTGTGCTTCCTTGCTTAAGAAGAAACAGGGTGCAGGTATCTCTAATTTTGTTTTTCTGATATATTTTTTCTTTACAGAGGACACTTAATATCTTAACCAAATGCCAATATGTTGAAAGCCATAAGAACCACTTAGGAGATACATGGTCTGAGTTGTGTTCAAAAGGGTTCACTTGAGACGGTTAGTTTAGATTTATGATAGAAACGTGGTTTATCACATGCAGTGTTGCTGACTCCAGACGAAGTGCCATCCTGTGTCAGCAAGAGGCAAAAGAGTTCAGAAGATAGTTCCTTCAGATGGAAGAAAGCAAGGATGGAAATTACTTTAAAAGCAGTGTACCACAAGGGACAGGGTATAAAAGTAAAATGGTATGCTGTCTTCCCCATTGTGCTTGTCTGTTCCTCCAAACTTATGCCAAACCAACACCAACAGATGCTCCTCTTTTATTTTCTTACTGGTAATTTTTTTAAAATTTCTTATTCCTGTATCTTTCTGAGTGACTGTCTAATAGAGAAGTGAAGAAAGACTGCTTTCAAGTATTTATCAAAATAGTCTCACTGCCTCCCACTGTGTTCATCTCTCCAAATAGCACAGTGCCATGTCCAAAAGAGTTAAAAAGATACAAAGCTATTTTAAAAAGCTGAACAAAGACTGAATTGTCCAGTATTGTGTAATTAATACTGCCTATAATTTTCAGGGGGGTGAAGTTAGGGTGGAAACCCTAGGTGAAATGAGAAATTACTTAAAAACATAGGCAGAGTTAAAGCTGATTTTGTTGGGATATGCAGTTTAGCAACTGTATTGTCACAGGACTAGTGAGAACAAAGGGAATGCTAACCTGTGGGAGCTTAGTGGTTATGGGAATTACATGGTGAAATAGCTGACTACAGCTTTAGATGCCAAGAGGAGCAGTTGCAGCAAAAATATTATCCAGCTCTTTGGTAAAGGTATTATCAGGATTTCCCAGAAAACTTTTGGAAAATTATTTGTCTGAATTTTGACTCTGAAAAAACAGTTGTAACAAAGGGCAGAATTCCTTCTGTTTCTATATTTTTTTCTAAAGGTAGTTAATCCTTGTTAGGAGCACAAACTGCATCTTTGCATGTTAATTTTAGGCACCTGGTACAGGTGTATTCTCTGTTCTGATGTCCCTAATTATTTTTAATTTCCGTAATTATTATTAATGTTTCATTTCCTGATACTAAGTAACTAATCTTCTACTTTGTCACTCCTTCTAAATTAATTTAGTTTTGTGGCTGGCTCATTTTTCATCCTTAGTCACTTTGTCTATCTCGAGACTCTGGTACCCTTGCACCCTGTCTTTTCTTGCTTGCCAGAGCTGATATTCTTGGTTTGACTGCAGTTTCAGTATTAGCTTCCATGTTTGCTTTTCTACCTTAATTTGGCCTTTTAAATATGTCTGACGCTGCTGATCTGTATACTTTTCTTGCATTTTGTATTTTCTTGGCTATTTTCAGTAATTTCATTCTTGTGTGTCTACTGAGTCTGCATTTCAGAATTTCCAATGTCTGTTAGTGAAACAATTGTTCTTTTTCAGAAATTCGATTCTGTATCAGTAGTCTTCCTGTCCCCAATTCCAAATCTGTTCCTATTTACGTAGGGCTTCTATCATAGTCTATTTATAAAACTGTTTTATTGGAGGACGTTTACATTGCCTCCACTTAAGTGTTCAATTTTGGTTTACATGTACACACACACATTCAAATGTGTGTTGAAATTGCTGGAATATATTCTAAAACATTAAAATTATTAAAATCATATCATAGAAATGCAAAAAGATTGTGTTATTTGTGCTACTGAACAAGGGAACAACTATTACACAGAAGAAATGGAATTCATATTTTCTCAGAGTATGGCCCCTTTAGCACGGAGCTCTGCAATTCCTTTTCTTCCCTTCCCGTTCTTCCGCTGCTGCTTCTCCTACTCAAAAAGGAAAACATTTTTTTTTCTCCAGTTAGATTTCTCAAAACAATTAAGCGATTCAGTTTTAGAGGTATCCTAGATTTCTGGAATAAGAAAGAGTAAAACAGTTATCAATTCTGTGAATTATGTCAGGCTACACCTGGAGTTTTTTAATACTTTGTTTTAAGGTGTTATTACAAAACTACAACTGACTGATGTACAATGTAATATATATTATCTATAATCCCTATTCCTATTCCTATATATTTGAAAATCTGTAGGAAAATAATCAACTATCACAAAAAGCCTGCGCTATTTATCTTGGCATAGTCTCAAAGATAAATGTAGTTCTCCAGGTACCACTGCACATCTGATACTTTAATACTCCTGTTTTCTGATTACTATCCTTAAAAGACAAAGGCTCATATGTATATCTAGCAAATCATTAGCCAGGAAAAACCTAGATGGGAAAGGGGGGATGGGAAAAATAACTGGAATGTGTTTGATTTTAAGCAGAGAATGGCAGCCTTCTAGGCACTATCCTCACTTTATGGGAATAAAACCATGGAGGATCTTCCACCAGCTCAGTGGTCCTTTCGTTTTTGATTTAAAAGTAATATATGCAGAAAATAGGATTAAAGAGTTCAAGCTCTGGTGTACAAGTTCCAAGGAGCCAGAACATGGCTCTTGAAGGTCACAGACTAAATCTCCTAGGTAGGAGGTATAATTACTGGTTTAGACCTGCATTTGAGATCTAGATCTACAGCCCCATCTGTGTAGCCCTAACATCTCTAAATGATCAAGGAATCAGGTTGGTTTGGTGATGGCTTGCAAGCATTGCAAATGTGAGTCATTTTCTGATTTTATCCCAGATTAAGAGAGAGTTTTGTTTCTTTCCAGATACAGTCCGAACACTGAGTAATGCACAGGATTACCTTGATGATGAAGACTCCGATTAACTTTTTTCGTTCAGCATAAAGAACTATAACTTGCGTTGCCTATGCCAGTCTCAAAACATACCTTTGCAACTGTAAAAATATCTTGAGTATTGCAGTCTTTCAGTATAGCATATAAATGAGTGGGTGAAATCATGCTTTCCAACGGAATAATCTTTCCCTAGGCCAGAAGATACCACATTTTGAATCAGAGTTCCTTTGGAAGTATCTCGCAGAGGAAGTGTGTGTGGCATATCGTTACTATTGAATGGGCAGAAGACCATCTTCTAAACTCACATGCTTCATCTCAGGCTTTCCCAGCAAGTGCCTTGCATCTCTGGAATATGTTTCTCAAACTGAAAGGTCCTTCTGGGACAGCAAGACACCATTGCTAACTTGTTACAAAATCTCCCTAGGCATAGGTGCCTTTGTGCAGCTAATACTGACAGAGTCAGTAGTGGCTGACAGGCGTGAATGGGCATGCTGTTATAGAGAGGGACCATGATTTGACCACGTGGAGCCAGCATGACGAAGTTTGATTTTTATTTTTGGTCAAATTTTTTCTTTTCCTTCCACTACCCCTCTAAGTAAGGTGCAGAATAACCTAGGATGATCTGCCCCAGGATGCTTTGTCTTCTCTGTTGATATGGGCCCAATCCCTGAAATGTTAACTCAGGTGAAATGCTTGCTTAAATCAGATTTGCTTGAGAAATATACTTAATTCTGAACTTGGTGGCTTGGTTATTTTGCTTTTTGAAGTGCATTATGCTGAAACTGTTTGTAGTGAAAGGAAGACAGAATATTTTTCTATTTATCCTGCCTAAAATTTTTAATACGGTTCTCTTTCTTTTACTTTGTAAAAGTGCTCTTATATTTTGTCCTAAATTACCTCAAAGTTGAAGTGTGTTTGAAGGAATGAGGGAAGATGTATATCAGATATACCACAGGTATTTAGAAGAGATACCTTAAGCTGAATAAACATTTTTAAAATGCGTTGCTTCCTCCTGTGAATTAAAGAGAACTAAAAATTATCGAGCCACTTTCAAGCTTCCCTGCAGAGTTAAAAAACAGTACCTTCCTTAGATTGCTCAAATAGCTGCAGCCAAATATTGTACCTTACTGAGGGATACTTTCTTACTGTGATCTTAAGAAAATGTTACAAGTATTTGAGATACAATCTCATATTCAATTTTTATTGCTAACTTCCCTAGTAGAGACTTCTAACAAATTCATTCCGATACCATACCAAAACAAAACAAAAAAAAAAAAGGAAAAAAATAAAAATAAAAATAAAAAAAAAAAGAGAACTCTTGCAAAAGATTGGGGATAAGTGAAAAGCTCTTGTGAAACACTGGGGATAAATGAAAAGCTCTTGAGAAAGTCTGGGGATAAATGAAAATCACACTAAGTATTTTAGAGATTAAGAGAGGTCTGAAGCACTCTTAATTTCCCACTTTTAAAAATATATTCAACCAGATTATTATTTTTATCATTCTGGAAAGAACTAGAGACAGGTAATGTTTGCTAAGCACTTATCAAAGAAGGCAGTGCTTGATTTTAAGTGCTGTGTAAGATGGAGGCATTGCACAAGTAGTCATCCACAGATACAATTGAAAATCGTTTAAATGTTAAAACTGTAGGACAAATATTTTAGCCCTATGGAATACTTTGGCTACATGAACAGTGATGTTTTATTTTGTATGAGCCTGAATATCCTAGATGGAAAGAAATAAAAACCAAAGCCACCATTTTTTTCTCTCTAGCTTTCATTGGGACAATTGTTGAACATAACTCTTGATAAACAGAGACTGTTCTGCTTCACATTTAATGAGCCAGCTTTTCTACTAGCTCAGCTTTTTACCATAGTCAAGCTACATGTTATGATGCATGCTGTTGATTAAAATGCTACAATTTCAAAGTGCAAATTTAAAAGGTCCTGTAATGAGAGGCAAGAAGGTTCTTGAGTCTTTTTCCTGCATAAATGAAGCTCACACGGTTAAAATTCTTCAGTGTCACAGGTTGTGGAGAGAATGGCTCTTCCTAAGTCACTGTTTTCTCTATTGAGTTTTGGAGGCAGAGTTTGTATTCATAAATAACTCTTAATGTAATGTCTTCTGCTGCCGTGGGTTCAACATCCTGCAAGGAAAATGTTATCCTCATGTCTCTGGAATTAACAGTTGCCAAAAGATCCTGTGTTCTGCAGATGCTGTGAAAGAAGAACACTGTCAGAAGCACAAGTTGAGCCCAAAGATTGCATCTGAAGTTCTTACCACTGAAAGAAGCATATTTACATCACAAGACAGCTAGCAAGTGTTGTAATTTGTTTCTAAGACCAAAATTATTGCTTTTGTTTTTTTTCCACAACTTTGTTTTTCTTCGTGAGACTGTCTACTTATCTTGTGAAATACAGATCACTGTGAAAGTTTTCAGGCAATAAATTACTTTTTGCCTAACTCCAGCAGTTTAAATTTTGATATAAAAAAAATAAAACACAACCCAAACTGAATGTCCTACAGCTAGGGGTTACAGCTGGACTAAGCTGATACAACTTCTTACTAGTTATGCAAACCTACTTACTTGCTCTACTTTTCTTCAATCTGTGTGCCACTGCAGGCTCATGGATAAATTTAAGACTTTTTCCAAGGACAGCTGCATTCGATGTTGTAGCAATAGGAAAAATATTTTTTTTTTTAGGAGCAGCAAAGTGAAAGTTTTCAAGCTCATAGTGTCTCCTAACTGAACATTGGAGGATATTCTGTCTTGTGTACTTCTTCTTGAAATTAGATGTGTGCCTTTCTATTGAAAATAGCTATGCTTCAGGTAAAAATTTTTTGCTGTTGGGGGTAGATCAATTGATCAGAATCTTTTTCAAACTGAACTAGTAAATCTGTTGGCTTAATCCAAAAAAATCAAGTGGTTTAATCCCTTTTTTCTAGGAGACATTTTCTAGGCCATTTTTTGAGCTGTCTTAGACTCTGTTCTTAACTCTGGATAATTTTCAAGTTAGTTTGCTGTTTTTCTAAGACAAACCCCACCGTATGAATTCTGCTTTTACTTGTGCCATGACCTGAAATGTAATTTGCTTAAAACAGTTAAAGTCACACAAAAAGGTTAAACTGAGTAGCCTGTTTCTGACAAAGTCTCCAGAGTCTTAGAACTCTGAATCCTAATTTCTGAAGACAGTGTCATGTTTCTTGTGTTTGAGTTTTGTGTCAAGGACTGAAGATTGATGAAAGCCTGACTGTGTGATCATTTCAGTTATATATAGAGTCAGGTGTCTGAGCATGCAGCATGTATCACAGAATTAAAAATTTGTTTTCAGCCATTGCCACCTCCCAATGAAACCTTTGAAATGTACCGCTGAGCAGAGTAACAAGTAATGGGCCATCAGTCTGCTGCTTCATGAAACAGATGAAAGCTGAACTGTACCAGAACAATGTTAAGGAACTGTACTTTGATCATATCAGGAAACAAAACAAAAGCAGAAATGGTTTTTTAGAACTTGAAGCAGAATTCTTCAAAAGAAATTAATTTGATATCAAATCAATTTGATACAACATTAGCATCCTCATTTGCTGAATAGATGAAAAGGCATGAGCTGGTTGGTTGGCTTTTTTTTTAAAGCTATACAATAAAAAAAGAGGAAAACAAGCTAAAAAGATGACAATAATACAAAAGCACTTCAGAAAAAATGTGACTCTACATCACAAGTTCTGGGACAGAACTTAGACTGTTGGCAATGTCTACCTGTGGCAGGGAAAAAACTAGCAGGTACCCATTTACCTGATGCCTGCTGTTTCACAGCTGATAGTTGATGCTGAAGTTGGTGTGTGAAGTCTGCAGCCTTTCCTAGAAAGTTGCATCACTACTTCATCCTTCTACCAAGCTTAGCAGTTTTCCTTTGGGCTCTGTAGAGCAGGTCTATAGCACACAAGAGAAAGAGGTATTTCTGTGACACAGTCAAAACTGACCTATGAGCAATGGCAATGGGAAAAAATAGTGTGGTCCAGCCAATGTTCACCCCCACAGTTACAAAAGCCAAATGGTTTCCTCTGGTGGTGAGCAGCTCCTAAGATCAGAGACTCAAGGAACCTCTTGCAGAGATAATGGTAATTTAGGTGGACTTTGTTTAATAAATGTGGAACAGCATGTTATAAACGCGAATAAGGGAGATCCAA
>VZRE01010569.1:0-60764 GCA_013396775.1 Cephalopterus ornatus
GGTTGTTTGATTTTTGCGGGTTGATTATTGGGTTTCTTACTGTTGCCTTAATTTTCTAAAGATAAATGTGTATTAAGGCATCATAGTCTTCTGATAGCTACAGACTGAAAGGAGAGGGAGAACTGGCAGCAGGTCAAGTTTGGGTTGTTCTGAGCAAGAAGGTTGTGTAGACAGAATTTATTCTAGCTGTGGCACATAGTTCTGACTATGGCAAGCAGCTGTAATTCTCTGCAAAGCAAAATAAGAAAATATAGCTGGAAAAATACACTGCAGAAGATCTGCTTAAGAATTCCAAGAGGCATAAAAAGAACTTTTTGGACAGCTCTAAAGGCACTGTCTTGGGGTTTTTGAAACAGCTGCATTTCAAACACATCATTGTGTTTTATGTAGAGCAAGATTTGTTGGAGAGGTTGACAGATTGCATCAGTGCTAACTTTTTTTTTTAATGCCTTTGACAGCTATAAAATTCTCAGTGACATGGCTTGAAAAGTAGCATCTGCAAATTGGATTGTCCCTTCTTCTGCTTCTCAGTGCCCTTCTTTCCTTTTCAGTCAGAGTGAGGTAACTTGTTCCCAGAAGATCCCTTATGTGCTGAAATTTTTTTTTCCAGTGCAGAAATAAAAAAGAACTGATACATTTCATATTCTGTGGTTGATGTACTGTTTCTGAACCTAGCCCTTCCATGACTTTCCAAATCCGTTTCTCTTCTCCTCTCCTCTCTTTTCTGTCTTACTCAGCATATTCACCTTAAAGCTGTATCCTTCAAGGTCATAGTCTGTAGAGAGCTAATTGATTCTCTTTCTTGAAGCCTGGAAGAGAAAGCAGAAGAGAGACAATCCGTGTAATTGTGTCTGGTGTACTAGATTCAGACTGGTCTCACTCCTATTACTATACTTTGCCCTTTATCAATACAAAAATATTCCTTTACATTTGGTTTATATTTTGTATTTTAATATCATTTCTCCTTTTCTGAAACAGGAAGGGAAACTGAATGTTTTAAAGCATTCCCATACTTGGGAAGCTTGTCAATCTTAGCATAGTTACACCAGAGAAGATTTTACTATAAGCAGAAAATAATATACACACTAACCTACAATCTCGTTTCCTGTGAGAAAACACGCAGATTGTAATAGTGCTAACTCAGTTTAGGAGCTAAATTTCACTTCTTCCTACACTATCACATTTAAATACAATTCCACCCTTTACCCAGGCTGACAACAGGCTCAGCTCCATAGTTCTGTAATAACCACTTTTATACACCTGCAAACCAACCACTCCCCTCTTTAAAGGTCTTCTCACTGCTTTCTCTTTCCATTTAAGCAGATTTCCTCCAAAAACAACCAGCAAGGCTTGCCTTTCAATGGTGACAGCTCTGCCGAAGTGGCACAATGCTCCTATGCTTTGGCTCTGTCCCAAAGCAGAAGTGATCAAGCAGCCTTTGGCTTTGGGACTGCTACTCTTGTGACTTGGTGAAGTGGCACAGGGCACACAAGAAGCAGAGCAGGAGACAGACGCCACAGCATGACGTTGCTGGAGTGAGTTTCCCTGTGAGCAAAGGCCCATCAGAGAGCAGTGTCCAGAGGGTGCATGTCCCTGGTGGCACATCCACACTGCCCCTGGATCCTTTTCACTTTTGGCTTCCCTGCACACCTCAGGTGCCAGGTGCTGACAGGCCAGCTGCACACACTGTGCCATGCTGGTGGCCAGCAGATGACCAATAAGCATGTCTCCATCTCCCTACCTCTGCGTCCTGTGCTGGTTATGACCCTCAGAGCCAGGTGCATCAGTGTAGCAGCAGACCTGTGCATGTCCCTTGTGGGGCAGGCAGAGCTCCTTCCTGTCTCACTCATGCTGGCCATCGCCTGGAAAACATGCCAAAGTGGAGAAAGGGCTCTGCACTCCTGTCAGCCACCCCTGACTAGGACAGCTCCCTTCTCATGTTTCTGATTTCTGCTGCCACTTCAGATGTGCTGGGTCAGCGTCAGCAACTGATGCTGCTTTCTCGTCCTCAGTGGAAAAAGGTGTTAGAAGGTTGCCTTTGAGGTCTGGTAGTGGTTTACCTAGGTAAACACCTAGGAAACGGTCTCAGCAGCCCTCCAAAATTATCCAGGCAAAATGGCAAATGGCTGAATTTCTTTTATCTTTTTAGAGCTAGAAATGGGAAAAACTGAATGAAAACTAATCTGTACCTTGTTTTGGTATCATACTGTAAATATTCCTTGTAATTTTGCTCTGCCTCTTTCACTTTCCCTTGTTCTTTCTCACCTTTGCATTTGATGTCCTTTCTCTGATACACAGTGATTTGGGAAGGTCTGTATTGTAGCTTACTGGCAGCCTCTCCCTCCAATTATAGGTGCTGCAGCCCTATAACTGAAGGCTTCAGTTTATGAACAAAGCTTCACATAGTGTTTGTTCTTTTTCTGGAAACAGTCTAATTCTGACCCATGCTCTGTAGTTCAGATCCCCATCAAAACACTGTAGGGTTGAGTCCATGCCTGGCAATCTCTGAATGTGTCAAGGTCAGGGATGTCTCAGAGAGACACGGGGACTGCATTCACAGGAGGGGAGAGCAGATGATGCAGCACAGACTATAGACCAGCTTTTTCTGTGCTCACTGTTATATCCAGGGCAGTGCCACAGGAGAGACTGGGGTTTTTTCCCAAAACTTGAAGATTCAGGGGGAGAGCAGCTTAAAGCAGGTGTTGCTGCATTTCTGATACATTACTGATGTTGATTAGCACCTGCATTAGGAAGCTGTTTAGCCGCCAGCTTCATATCCAGCATAAAGGAAGAGACCTCCCCAAGCTGATGAACAGAGTGACTCTAGCAGGCGTAACCCTGTTTCTCTGATGAGTCTACAGGGGGACTACCCTTGCAATTCAGTTTCTAAGTCTAATATCTACTACACAGGACTCGTTTTGAAAGCCATGACTTTTCTTTGATGTGTCAAAGGAAAGTTACAATTAATCACCAGTTAAGATACCAGACAAGTTCTGAGCCTAACTCAGGAGCGTAGTAAAGAGATGCTGATCTCAGTAGGCCCAGGAGACACACGTGGACCTCCATTAACAAGCGGCAGTAAAGCAACTGCCACTGTACTGAGCCAGCCAGTCTGTATTTCTGTTCCAGAGGTCGTGGTGGCTTACAGATGCATATACTTGTGACAGCAACACTCATGGGGACTGATGAGGTGAGATGCAGAAGACACAGCAAATTTCAGGGAGTTCAGGTCCATTAAGCCTTCTAAAGTGACACTTCCTCTCCCCAGTCCAGTTGGTTCACACTGTCTTTAAAATGTCCTCAGAAATCACGATTTGTTCAGACAAATTTCTTGTTTCATTACTTTTTCTGTCTCTACCATTCCCCTCTTTAGCATTCATTGATTGCATAGAAACAGTTCTTCTGTTTAACATGCAGCAAAGTGTACTGATCAGTCCTGTGTTTCCTTCTCATGGACAAGCACCACAAATTTATGGCTTTCAAATTTATGTCATGGGTGTGGTTTTCCTTTCATGCACCATGCATAATGCGCAGAACACAGTGGGGAAAAAAGCAGTATTTCCCGAAGTATTTTTTTCTTAATAACAATCTGAATTTCTCAGTCCAAAACGGTAGTCTGCACTTGTATTTATTTTTTAAAACTTAATTTTGCTTTGTAACCTTCACTGGGAATGTCATGTGTTTGTGCTATGTGGAGCTTCTGCATGTTCTCCCTCCTGATTTATATACAGATATATATGTGAGTATAGAAAATACAATAGGTGTATGCAGTATATAGCCATTATTTCTTCATTAAAAATTACATCTGAGATTGTACTGTATCCTAAGTTTCTAAGCAAAACTGAGTCATAATTGATATAGTTACAAAACTCAAAGTTTGGATTTCCACTGCAGGGGACTAAAATTATCCTCATTCTATATCTGCTGTATTTTTATACTTATTGTACTGTTTTATTTCCTATTAATGCACTGCAAATAAATGCACTCTGATTTGCTGTGCCTAACTTTTGGTTACAGAGAAGCCTTTCTCTGCTTCAGATGAGAAAGCAGAATTTGGCTTGCTGGAGGCTAAGTAGCAGGTTAATTGTGGTGCAGAGCTGGAACGATACAAACAAGCGTTTTCATCATTTGCAGTCTTGCTAATGGAAATGCAATAGATTTGCTGCAGAAATCCAACTCGGAATCAATAGCAATGCAATGAGGCAGCTGGTTCAGGGAGAGCACATGTGATGCCAATCTGCTGCAGACAATACCTGGGCAGAGACTGTTCTGTCTCTCAGGGAAGGGCAGACAGCCCTGAAAGATATCATGATAGGTGATAAAAGAATTCTGAAAGTAAAATGCCTGTTTCACCTGTTTAGGAGAAAGGGCTTTTACTGAATGATGGAAGAGAACCATTTGCTTTGAGGAATTCAGATATGTTTGGGCTCAAAGTTGTCTTTTTTTTTACAAGGCATTAAAGTTAAACAAAGAAAGGAGTCTTTGTGCTTCAGGTCATGTTCAAGCCACATGAAATCAAGAAAGGACTGAGTCATGGTGTGTAACTTCAGAGATGGATAGGTGGTTTTGGAGTATGTTCTGATAAAGGCTTTTGCCCTCTTGTTCCCCAGGCAGACCACAGAGAGTAGCAGGCACTGCCTTTTGTGGAGTGTTTTATATTAGGCACACTGGCTACCTGTACCAGTTTTACTGCAGGGAGCTCAGTTTCCTGGAGAGTGAGCCCTGTGACCACATCATGATCTCTCACTTTAAAACATCATGTGAAGTACCAGACTAAGTAGGAGGTTCACAGTAAACTCAAAAAACTTCAGCATGACCCTTGTTTGGCAGTTAGTGAGCAGCAAGGGAGAAATGCACTATTTTGGGGCAATGCTTATTTACACCCTGACCTGTCTCATCCGGTCTCTCACCCTGCTCCCCCTTCCCCAGTAGAGTCTTAGTCACCAAGACAAAAAGGTTTGAGATGAGGAAAAATGGGCAGGAACAAACCAGTGGGACATGGCTGGCCACCACTCAAGGCTTCTCTAAGCTAAACCAGAGGTAAGATCCATTCAGCCCTGGACAAGGTCGGTGGTATTGTAACATCCATCTATTACCTTTGCTCCTGTATTGTTTTGTTAGAAAAGCCTTATTTCAATATATATATCTTCTCTCAAGAATATATTCAGCTTTTCCACATATGCTTTCACTACTCCCTCCCCCACTTTTTTGTATGTCTGCTTCATCCTGGAACCTGCTGGCAGTGCATTCTCAAAACTCAGACAGCTTTTTATTTTGGCAATGAATATCACCTCAATTTTGAGATGAAAGGAAATCAATACAGGGTTGATAGTCACATGGCACTTCGGGGGAGTATATGAAGCTATGATCTTAAGCATGATTCGTGACATAGTTCAGTATTTCTATGGAATTCCTGAAACATATTTGAATTTTACAATTTTTAACAGTCAATTAATTCATGTGATTAGACAGATCAAAGTACCAAAAAAAGAGTATCAAGCTCGTTCAAAGCCTTTCTTATGCAAAAAAAAAAGGAAAAGTCTCTGAGCTCATAAAAGATGACTTGGATCTTCCAAGGTGGTAAGTGGTAGCCAGTGTAAAGCTACTGGAACAGCACCTTGAAAAGAGAAACTTGGGCTTTTCCCTGTACTAAATTTATCTGGATAATTAATTTAGTGTTTCAGCTTGAATGAAATGGCCTAAATTTTCACTGTCATAAAGGTTCTCAGGTCTGTGGGCCTCTAAGACCCAGCAGAGCACTGGAATGCAGTGGTCCATGGCCTACACAACACAGTATCATCCTGGCTAAGGTTTCTTCCAGACCTGCACTAGCTGTGGTGTGAAATCTGAGAGTGAGACATTATCTTCCTTTCCCCTTATTCTGGCACCTCTTTTTAACAAAACCGCCTACTTTGACTTAGAAAATATGTGTTTGTATTTTGGTCATTCGTTTGCTTACACCTTTCTCTCCTAGATTAAAAAGCTCTTTCGTGCCATGTATTTTCCACTCACAGAGGTGCATATACACTGTAATCAGTTCAGCTTTGGATAAGCCTTTTTGACAGGACAGGCAGGCTGAGATCCACAATTCTCCTTGTGGAGGGAATTGTTTTCGGTCTTTGAATTATTTTATCCCCTTCAAGCTTTCTTATTTTTCAGATAAATAGAGCTGTAATTTGGACACGGTACTTACACATGGACTAGTTCAAAATTCCAGTGAAGGACAAAAAATTCTGTTCAGTTTCTTGGTCACTGTTCAGAAGTACTCAAGATGCATGAACTAGCATGTGGCTACTGTAGCATGTGTGAACAGTGGCTGTTCAATATTTTAAACAGTAAATCAGTAATAACGTCCAGTCAGAGTAGCAGACCTATGACTCACACATGCAAGGGCCCTCACTAATCTGTTTCTTTGACCATCAGGGTTGCGTATTTCTTCTTACTTGGGTGGAAGAACAATTCTAAGGTCCAGTCAAGGAGAGAGAAGACAAACATTGCACAGCGTTGGCAATGCTGTGTGCATTTTTGGAGGAGTTTCAGCTCCCTCTTTCCCTGTCTGGTTCTGTCCTTCTCTGAAGGATGCCTTCAGCAAGGCTTCTTGGGTGTACTCAATGGTTTTAACTGTGCAGAATTCCACTATTTGCTTAACTTCTGCTCACTTTCAAAGATTCCTCCCTCTGTGCCTGGCTGGGACTTCTCCCATTGTTGGCCCAAGGACCATTGCATCACTTTGCTCTGCAATCAGTTTATTATCTCAACTCCTCCAGCACCTGGTTCTTCCTTCCAAAAGTGGAAACAGCCCTAGTGCATAGATTAGTGGGGTGGAAGGATTTTGGTGTTTGCATTGCTTCTGTTTACCCAGTTTAAAGACACTTTGCTTATGTGATGGATTCCTTTGCATTTCTGTCCCACAGTGGGTCTGCTGGATGGACTTAGCCTAACAGGTTTTCATTATGCCTAAGCATCTTTTATCATCACAGAACATGGGAACAGTGGAGCATAATCATGTCAAGAAAGTCACAATGGCTAATAATTTCAAGATACCTGGGATTTTTAAGACATTCTTATATTTTCAAGATAGCTTTTCTTGAGCCGTGGGTGTGCTGAGCAGGACAGTTAGCAGTGTGACAGTAGTGCTGCCTTAGCAAGGCAAATGAAGTGTATCAGAGTGAGAGGGACAACTACAGGGGAATGGGAGAATGATGGTTTATATATCTTGTCTGAGCTGGTCAAGGAATAAACCAGTGAGTGTGTTGTTATGGTTTCAGGAATTAAAGAGCACAGGATAAGAAGAAAGATGAAAGCTTCCTGCTGTGTTGGAACAGGGGCTTGGAGAGTCTTGAGCTCTTATTTGCAAGAGAGGAATACCATTAAATAGCTAGAAAAGGGCCAGGAAACTGGGAAGAAGTGATTATACCTGCCAAGCACAGGAGAGCAGGGAAGATACTGTCTTGACTGGAAGAAAGCAGGAAAAATCCGTTCCCCAGTGCCACAGATATCTGCAGCCTGCCTGGGACTTGCAGCAGATCCCAAAGCAGCTCTTCCCCCTGCTGAGGATCTGGACTAGGAATGCAATCACCTGCTCTGTCCATTATGCATTTCTAGTGGGCCCTCTGTAGAGCAGATCCTCTTGCCATCCGTCCATGCTGAGTATGGGCTTCTTCCTCATTGATGCAGAGATCCGAGGGAGTGCCCTTCATGCCCTTCTTTCTCTAGCCACTGCCAGGGCTGGAGTCACACTCTGCTCTGCCTGTGCAGCAGGCACTGCACAGTGTCTCTCTGATATTGAATTCCCCCCCATCACTTGGTTCAAAACTTCTCAGTGCACTCCAGCAGTTGCCTCATGGAGGTTAGTCAGCCCACCCTATATTTTGGAGATGTTGCTTTTGTGATAGTGTTAATAGATTTTGAAGGTTATCAGTAACAATTTTTGAGTATTCCTTCAGCTACAGAATTTTTTGGGACTTACAACTGTATATGCATTCTCTTTGTGAACAAAGAAAGGCTGTGTTTCTGGATAAAAAAGGCAATTAATGTATTAGGACACAGTCTTTTCTTCAAAGTCGGTTAAGGGAAAGATACCTTCAAATTCTCCTTTCGGTTTATAAAATGGCATCTGGCCAGTAAAGCCATCAGAAGGGGATTTGAATATGTGAATGTTCAAGAACATGGCCAGCAACCTTTCTGTTGTTTGCTAGCTCCAAGCGTTTGAATTTGCCATGCTGTAGAGATTAATGGAGGCCTCTCAAATAAGTAGCTTTTCAAGCAACCCTGTAATTTTCCTAATTGTTGCTAATTGATTGTTTAATATGTGCAGTTTTTCCTTCTCCAATTTCGGAGGAAGGATTAAAAAGACACGTTCTGCAAGTGTGTTCAGATAACTGCTACGAGCCCAGCAAACCAGACTGACTAATTGGGAATCAGAGGAAGTGTCAGTTCCCTCAAGCCACTCAGCTGGGCAGAGCTGGCAGGGGACGGGGCTGAAGACAAAGAAGACAGAAAAGGGTTCTGATGCCTCCTGAACAGGACTGAGATCCAGGGAGCATGACAGGTCAACATGCCATCAATTCAACGAAGAATTTGGTATCTAAATTTCCTTGCCCCTAACAGGTTCCCCAAGCTGCAGAGTAATATGTGGTTATGCTTTGATTTTGCTTTTGGAGATTATCTGTACTGTCTTCTCAGGGCTATTACCAGTGCTTTCAGGACGCTAATACCCATTGATTTTTAACAAATGGATATACCAGCACTACTATCTGATGTTAACTTAGATTTCATTTGTATCTTAATTTTCATATGTTACTCTGTTTTACAGATGATGATGACATAATGACAGGGGTTTTTTCCCAGATAATTAATCCAAAATTATGACTTATCAGAAACTTAGGCACAGTTTTTAAAAAAGCATTATCTGCAAATGTTGTTCAAGTTATATAAATACTGCCCTTTCAAAAGAAGACTTAAAAATGTCAGTCAATAGAGAAAGATCAGACAAATAACTTGATCGTGACTTTTCTGTAATGACAGGTCACATAAGAGAAAATCTAGAGTGTTCAGATCTATCAAGGAAATCTGCATCATGCAAGAGTGAGCTGAAAATAGATTATTCAAGTTAGAAATAAGCTGCAGTTCTTTTAAGGATAAACTTATTAAACTGCTGGAATTTCTCCTTTGGGGGTTAACTAACTTCCATCAACCTCAGGGGAAGAATGTGTGTCCCAACCAGTTATGTCACCAGTTGTACCACAGTAACATGCAATCCAAGGTGATTGATTCATATCCCAATCTCACCAAGAGAAAAGCTTTAGCAAATTCAAATCTCTCCCTCTAGTGACTTTGGGTGAATGCAGATTTCTTCATGTTTAGAATAATGACTTGAAACAACAACTCTTTGCCTACACTCTGACTCTTCCCTGAAAATTAATGGACAGTTCAGCTACATTTTCTTTTGTTTTACCTTGTGGTGAATTCAGGATTGGAAATACTCTCTACCTTTCCAGTTGCAGCTCAACCTCTCTGTGCTTGAATGTAAAAATAAAAGAAATGTTGGGATGATCATTTGAAAGCTTGGAATGACACTTTAAAATCTAACATTTAATCTGCTTAAAGTTCTACTTATTTAAAAAGGATCTTGTGGAGAGCCCATACAGTGAATATTCATAAAGCATAAGAAGATCATGGAGCAGAAGGACCACAAATCTAGTGATATTTGTAAAACTATGAGAGCTTCTGGAGATGTTCACTTGTTAACAGAGCTTTTAAAGTTGTCAAGTTGTGACTTCCCATGTGTGATCTCAACCTCAGTCTTTCCTGTGCTTCATTTTCTCGCATTGTTAGTGATCTGCCCTTTTCATGGCTTGAGAAGCCTTCAAGCTCATGCTGCTTGTAATTCTCAGCAGATTTGGACCCTGAGTTGTGCTCCTTAGGGCAGCTCATGTTTTGAATTATGCATAAATCCATCTCAGAGGGGCTGCACTTCATGGCTCCTTTTTGGAGGTGGTGATGTAAGGGAGTCTAAGTAATATAGTGACAGTTTTCATTTTTCATGTCCTGGCTCGGTTAAGAGCAAGCCTTGAATTGTGTCATTTTTCTCCCATGTGACTGTTTAATCACCTGAGAGAGTACCAGCCAGAGTTTTGTGGTAAGATTGATTATACTCCCTACAAAGTGCTTCCTTCAGCTGAGCACCGGGAAGTAGCCAGTTTAGCAGCTAATGGGCTTCAGCCTGATGTGAAAATGGCGACTATGATTGAAATGTCACTGCAGTGCGTGGCAGCCCTTTGGACAGCATGCTGAATGGTACTGAAATGCTCAGAGGCTGTTCAGGTTTCAAGATGTGGGGAGATACTCCTAATCTGGACTACAGAAAACTGCTATGGGGGGACACATCACCTTCTCCTTTGAAAGTTTCAGGGCGGCGTGTGTAGGAATAATCCAGACGTGCATGTAGAGAAGGGTGTTGCTGCAGATGTAATGACGACTTTGTTCACACTGCTACCCTGCATTGCCATAGCCTGCCATTGCCTGGTGCTGTGAGCTTTGCAGTATCATTGCAATATCATTGCAAAGTGTGCTGCAGGACCATCTAGGACCCCAGCTTGCATGGCATGAAATGGGGAGAACCGTAGTAAAGTGATCTTCCACTTAACACCACCCAGTAAAAGTTTTGACAGCGGCCTACACTCGTATCCATTACAAGCCTGGGAGAGAACTAAGGAAATATACTCGCCAGTCCCATTTTACACAGGATGAGTTAATGATAACATTGTAGGTGACATTTTACAAATATTTTGCCTTGCTTAGGTGAATCCATAGTCTCTGAGTGTCAACAGCCCCTGTTACAGATGCCTCTTTGATTTAGGCTGTATCACAGAGGAAACTTCTGGCAGCACCAAGAATGAAGTCCCACAGCCTGAGAGGCAGCTGTCCTCCCTTTAACTTGTAGCATGTACTAATGAAAATCCAGGAAGAAAGGGCAGAAAATTCACAAATAAAGGGTAGTAAGTATAGACATATACTTACAGACATGTGTGCATAAAGACACATCAAAGCAAAAATCACTCCAGAATCCTTTCCTTTGAAACGTGGTTTGTTTTGGGTTTTTTTTTAGTTAGTGAAATGAAGTATTGTTTAAATACATAGGAAGACGATATGTCTTCACTG
The DNA here is from genome assembly GCA_013396775.1 of Cephalopterus ornatus. NCBI lineage: Eukaryota > Metazoa > Chordata > Aves > Passeriformes > Cotingidae > Cephalopterus > Cephalopterus ornatus. The sequence goes on from VZRE01010569.1 coordinate 11,164, forward strand.
GCATTTATTGCTAAAAATGGGTGAAATAAATGTAAACAAAATCAGATCCTGACATTTCAAGTCAGACTGTTTTTCTGTCATTGTCATTGAATGTAATAGACTGACTGTTAGCTAATGGTTTCCTTCAGCAAACAAACAAAAAAACCTAAAAAAAAAAAAACCAGTGTTTCACTTTGACAATTGACAAGTTAGCCAAGGTCTGGCAATCACATTTTCCAAAGGGTAGAGCCTGGAGTGTCACAGACCAGTTGTGTTTGTTTCTGGTTTTGGTTTGGTTTTTGGTTTATTTGTTTGTAATAAACACTGAGTGCTTCTTTCCGATCTTGGCTAGTTTCAATTTTTGTACATAAAAATGCAAAATCAGATGATCTTTGATTGAGCACTGTCTGCCCCAGTGGCTGTTTCTCCACTGTCCAGGGTGTAGCAGTCCTCATATCACTCTCCTGTTTGGGTTGGAGGGGAAGGAGCCCACACTCTGCTGGATAGAGAAGCACACCTGGGGAGGAAGAGAAGCTGTGAAGGGTCTGCTGCCTCATCCCTGTGGCAGTGGCAGAGTGCCAGCCCTGTGGCCAGAAGGGAGGGCAGACCCCACAGCACTGCTCAGGGAGATTGCAGGGATCCCATGGGTACGCAGCACAAGGAAAGCTCCAGCCCAGCGGGCAACAAGGCAGACCCTTTGTGCAGGAAAAGAAGGGACGTAAGCAGTCTGAACACTCATGGAGCACTCACAGGCCTGAGTGCAATCCCTTTGGCAGAAACCCCCTCCTTCCTTGTCAGCCCTGTCCAGAAAGATTTTTTAGCTTTGCCCTTCACTATTGTCATTACTATAATAAATTGAGGATAATTGCTTGGCTTGAAACAGCTCTGCCTTCTGCTGTGTAGGTGGGGAAATGATGCCAGGAATAATCCTTTCTTCTCCTGCCAGTTTGCTTTTCTCTGGAGCAGCGATACATACTGGTTCTTATAGATGCTGCTGTTAGTAAAAAGCAACCTAAGCACTGCCTCAGCTAGAAATGCAAGACTGATTACATTAGATGTGCTTTATTCCCAGTGTCCTGCATGAAATCAGGTCCAAAATAGATTAATACTGTTGCTTCGGAGTGGAAAATGCCAATGTTAATATAGGGTTTGCTACAGATAGACAGCTTGGTACAGAGCACAAATGCATGGGATTGGGTCACTGCCAGACCTGTATTTGAGGAGGGAGGTCAAATGAAGGTTTGCATGTATCTCCTATACCAAACTCAGCACGTGACCAGTTGCTGGGATACCCCAGGAGCTGTATCCTCTTTACCTCTGAGCTCAGCTCTGCTGTGGTGCTATGTACAGAAGACTCAAACATGTTTTGAGCCACGGTCCAAATTACTCTGCTGATTCACAATTAGGATGGGACACCATGACAACACATTAAATCCCACTTCAAAATTAAACAAGCCTTCTGGAAAGCATGTAGTTTGAAACTACAGGGAAATTACTGGAAGCAGAGCAGAGCAAAGAAGCCTACCGCAGGGACAAAAGCCTGGTGGTCCTTGTGCATGCGACAGAGTAATCATAACTTCTTTGGTACCACACATGATAACCAAAAGGCAGCAGGCCTCTGCTCCAACATCTGTGATGGTGGAGAGGTCAAGGGATTTTGGCATGGCTCTAGAGCTTGGAGATTAAGTTCTGCTTTGTCCTTTTTTGTGATCCTCTTCTCCAGTGGTCCACTGAGAGGAAACTGACCTCACCAGCCATATGAAGCCAGTGTACTGCCTAGGTGAGGCTGTGGGCTTGGCTGTCTGGGGATGAATGTGCAAATGAAAGGACAAGTGTCTTTTCCGTCTGTCTTATCTCCAAGAGCCCTTAAGAGTTCAGCATATGAGTGTTACTGTATGAACAGTTTAGGCTTCCACTTAGAAATGCTGTGGCTGGCACAGGGCTACTACTCACAGTCAGAGTGGAGATTTGTATAGAGCTGGAATAATGTATGGTTTGAAGGGGTGCCCCAAGAGGGAGAGAGTGCTGCTGGTCCGTGACCAGTCCCTAAGGAGTGCTGCACAGAGCCTCACATGCTGCGCACAGCATCTCATTTGTGGCAGCCCTTTGCTGTTAATTCATCTTCCAGAGCAGGCATTTCTGGGGGGAGATGGTGGATTCACACAGTAACCTGGAGGTGCCTGAAAGCAAAGGACATACTGCCCCTTAGGTGAAGACTGATGCTAGGGTTCCAGTAGAGGGCTGTAGACTTGGTTGGTTGTTGTTCAGGACTGCAGACTGTGAGGAGGTCCTAATCCTTCTTCGGAGTCTGATTTACGCCAACATAGTTAAATTTGGTCAGGATCTGCTAGTTCTTTTACGTGTTTTCCTAGCCTTTACACCTTCACAGGTCACAACCTATATCCATCCTACACTCCAAGCACTTTTTGGTAAATACAAGAGGAGCAGTCAACTGTAAGGCAGGGAAACAGCAGCCCCGAGACTCCTCAGTATCTTCTGTTACTGGACAAGGTTGCATAGTTTGTGGAATGCTGCAGTCCATAAGTCACGAGACAAAATGCTGCACACCTCCTAGACACCAAACAATAAAGAACTGTTGGGCTCACAAACTATCAGCAGCCAAAGTGATGCTCTGCCACATGATACATCCATTTTGCATTCAGATCAGGTAGAAAGGAAACGTACTGTAGGCTGTTTTGGACAGCTCAAATGAGTTGGTTGGTATGGCAGGGGGCTGATCTGTCACAAGACTCAAAATCATTTTAGGAGAAAACATACCTTTTTTTTCATAGCTTACTCCTAAAGTAGGGTGCACATGTGAGTTGGTGCCTGATCAATGAAGCTTTAATTTTAGGCCTGACTGCTAAGCTTCTACCAAATACTGGAACGTGCACGGACCTTTTTTCATTTACTTTGTTGGGATGATCTCTGAGGCTGGTGTGGACTTTTACAGGTATTAAATCTCAGTATCTGGAAGATAACTGAGAAATATGGATTCAGGATGTTGTGCATAGTGGCCTTATATGCTATGGCCCTGTCTTCTCACCCTTTATTAGAGATTTGACAACCCAAAACCAAAAACATCTGTTGTAAACAAGGTTTATTGTCCTATTGCTGTCACTGATACTTGTGATTAACTGTCTCTCAACTATCCTCATCTACTTTCTATTTCCAAGGTACTTCTTTTTTTTTTTTTTTTAGAGGTCCCTTGCATCCTGAAGCATTTTAGTGGTATATTGTTTCCTGATCGCAATGCCTTATATCATGTCCTGGTTATCTGACCCTTCTAGAGAATGACAGGGAAACTAAAGGCTTTTTATCTATTGCCTTGGGACATGGCTAAGACCTCCTTTCACTTACAGATTGAAGGTCTTTAGAGGGGGAAGGGGAGAGATGCAATGGCTTCTCACTAGGCTAAAATTACTATATTGTTACAGAGATTAAACAGAATAATCTTGAAAGCTCCTAGTATATTAGCACTGCCTGATTCCAGCTAAGATCTGCTGGAACAATATTTCCAGGGGACCATCTATTATTCATCTCTCTTTCTTTCACTAAAAGAAAGACCTCAGACACAGAGCATAACTAGTTTTGCTTCAAAAGAAATGCCATGCTGTTTCATCTTTCGTGGTGCAGTCGGGTCCTTTTGGAGAACTATGTAACAGTCTGTTCTTGCCATGGCGGGGGAGGCCATCATTTATTCTGACCAAAAAGGGATTCTCAGGAGTATAAGACATTAACAGTGAACAAGCTACAAGGTTCATAAATCTCCAGAGACAGATAGAGAGCTCTCTAGTAAATGAGGATTCTCGTACAGCCTCCCACTCCCCTTCCCAGCGTGTTGCCAGTTTTAGGGATGACAGTTATACCAGACCTTTCCTAGTAACATTTTACTCAGTTCCTCTCACACAGATATGCTCAGCTCCATAACTGCTTCTCATAAAATGCATTTGTCTGCATAACTCCTGCTTCATCATTCCTGCAGTGCAGGGTCTTCCTGGCACTAAGAAACTGAGTTCTTGCAAGCTCAGGAGCCTGTGGCAGCAGGGAACAGTTCTGAAATCCCATCAGGGCCTGGATTATCACAAAAGGGTGTTTCATTGTGCAGTAGTTGCCTGGGGCAGGACTCACCCAAACCCTATACTAACCGAGCTACTAAGGTACCACTAAAGTGCCACAGGGGCTGACTGTTATCTGAATGGGGGCAGAACTAACCCGCTCTCTCCACAAGCACAAGTGTGCTGTTTTGAGAGGAGTACTGTCCTGTGCAACACGGGCAACAAGGGTCTGTTTTCTTAGGCCTGGCATGGCAGCATCTCTTCATGTTCATCCTTTTGGCATAATGGATGTGGCAGGGTTTGGCTTTGCTTTGGACCAAAGGTCAGAGGAATTCAAAGCAGCAGGGCAGAAAGCTGCAGGTTTGAGCCTCAGCAGAAGCAGTGAGTGCCAACTCCCGATGCCTGGACAATAATAAACCACTTCCCAAGCAGGCTGGATGTCCCTCGTGCTGCCCAGCTAAGGGCAGAGCTTGTGGCTGCTCCTTATTGGCACGCGAGAAGGCTGTCCCATAGGTGCAACAGCCTGGCTTAGTCTGCAGTGCCTGCTGGTTTGGGCTGTAATTGTACTCAAAACCCCTACAAAACAAAGTTGCAGCTGCTGGCTCATTTTGTATGGCAGCCCTTAGTTAATGCTGTGTAATGTGAGAACTGCTCCGTGCCAAGACCACTGTGTCCCTCCGTCCTCCAGCCTGCCTCTCAACCACCAGACACATCTCCAAGCTCAAAACTGGCCACTCCCGCCCTGGATAAGGAACTCATCAGGGCAGACTTTTTCATGAGTGGACAGGAGCAAAATCCCTCACCGCACAGGCTTTGGTATGTTGTGTAATACCCACCTGGAAATGGTCAGGATTATTGCTATCTCCTTTGATTATGCAAGTTTAGATATTGCTCACACTCCAGACCCACAGCTACTCTTCCACAAGACTATAGCAAATTAACCTCTCTATACTCACGTGTGAAATCCCAACCCCGGGATAATTCACACCCAGCACCCCTGCAAACCACCCCCTCTTCCTCCCAAAGAGCAGTGAAAGGCACCAGGGCAATGGCAGTGAGGCTGACTTTCAAAGCTGTGGAAGATATATGCTCAACTATTGCTGATGGATTTTTCTTCTGTGGCAAATTGCTGGGACCAATTGGTAGTGGATGAAGTTGTAGAAGTTACTCTATGTGGAAGGAATTGTGGCCGACATATGACAAATGTGCTTGCTCTCCTCTCTCTTTTTCCTCCTGAAAACTGTACAAGATGGAGGCAGGCAAGGAAGAATGGATGCATTTTACTCCAGGGGTAGAGTTAGACCCTTTTAGCAAATCTCCTTAGGTGTGAACCATCTTACTGAGGTATTTAAATCCTGCTGAAGATGTGCCCGCCTGTGCATTAAAGAAAGACTGGACTGTCCCATGAAAAACAAATTCTGCAGCTGTAGCCTTGGTCTACTGCTTCCCAGTAAATCTTTCCCCGTTCAGAAAAAATAGCAAGTAAAAAATGAAATCCAGCATTGCTTTCCACAGGCTTTCTGCCTGCAACAGGGAGGTGATAAGGGCCACAGCTCTTGCAGCAGTAGCACATTTGCCCCACAGCATCTGTTCTGCCATTATTTACCTAGATTGGCAATAAAAGCTCCTGATTTGTGAAATCAACCAGTGTAGATGGTGTCAGCTGTCACTTGGATTGTGGCTGTGATTTGGTCAGCTGTTGTCTAAAATTATAATGACAATTAACTAAAAATCTGCAAACGTTAATTAAGATAACTGTTCTTCAGAGACACCTGTGTTGTAATAAAAAGCACCTCAGAACAATTGACAGAACAATTGACTTAGAAGTCATTTGTAACCAAGTGATATATTCCACCAATACAGCACTTAAAACATAAGCAATGGAGCGTGGCTTGTAAAATCCATCCAGATACAGACGTGAAGCTCTTAGTACTCAAGGCTTTCTTGAGAAACTATCAGCCTGTTCAGTTCTGATTCTACATAGGCATCTGTACTTTTTTCTTTTGCAGTGGTATTTTTTCATAATTTCTAATTGTGATGATTGAAAAAAAAAATAAAATCTTGAAAAGCTGGGCAGCTAAAGCTCAAAAATCCAGAGGCCAGAATCTAGTGTGTCATTTTATGCAATATGTCATTTTCAGTTCCATGCCAATTTCATGATTTTTGAGCACTGTATAACCTTTTATTGAGAACACAAGCTTCAAGTCTTGAAATCTTCAGGAATCTGGATTTTAATAGGACTTTTTTTTTTTTTTCTGAGTTACGGTCAGATATATTTTAACTCATTTTGTTTTATGGCAAGCCCTTCGGTCCAGATTTCTTCTTTACTTTTTCTTGTTCTAGAAAGTCTCCAGTTTGGCTGAATAAAATGTAAACAGGCCCATACGTGTTATTGATGGAAGATGTGCATGATGTTACAAATGTCTAAAATCCTCTAGAATGTTTCAGAAACCCATGGGGTAACTTTTTAAACTTTCTGGAATTACTCCACTAATAGTCTTTTCCCAGAAGTGACTATTATATCCTTAGTAATAAACAGCCGACATCCTCCAAATGACACCAAGCTGATGAATTGCGAGTACTGCTTTCCTCTCAGCCCCACGCAAAATTTCATGTGCTCATATGCATGTGTGCATGCACACAAACACACCATGATCCATACACAGAATGTTTTGCCAAACACAGCATCAGGATCATTTTCGCTCCTCATTAATTCCCCTAGCATCTCGAGAGTTGCATGTCCTGTGTTCAACAGAAAGTCATATCCATGAAATATGACAACCCTCCCTCTGCTGAGGATGAAAAGTAGAGCTGAGCCAACCAAATGGTTTTATCAGCTGCCCCAAGCAGACTGGTAAATTTTTGCTAGAAACTTTCCCTTTCATTATAAGCCCACTCTAAAAACTAAACTCTTTCTTATCCATTATCTAATGCTAGTGCCCTTAACTTGAGAGTTTAAAGATTGCAGACAGCAACTGGCTCAAGGTTCATTTAATTAATATCCTTATACCAGAAGAAGCATGGAGCAGGTTGTCTGTCTGAAAAACCTTCGTTGAAAATTGCAAGGGATGTCCTGCTGTGGGGCTGTTGAAGGTGGGAGTGGAAGGCTTAGACAAAGTTATTAAAAAGCAAAGCCTTGCCTGTGAGTCTCGAGGTGCAGAAATGACTCCCTCACTTTCCAAACTCTCTCTCAGAGAAGGGTTTAAATGCAGCTGAATGTCATCTTAGCCTCAAACTGTGTTAATGGTTTAAATTTAAAGGTATTGTAGAGGTGTGATTAAACCACTTTGTCCCGCAGGTGGACAAAACAGGCATATTTATATAAATGAATTATTTATTATGGCAAATTAACAAACAGGTGAACAGATGAAAGATCTTAATCAGAACTATTTACCACACAATATAAATGCTAAAAATCTACTAGCAGAGTATAATATAGCATAAAGTAGTACAGTGCACTGTAACAAAGCAATTATTGAAGCAGTTATATTAAAGCTAGCAAAAATAATTATTAAGTAGAGATCTGATGTAACTCACCCATCCCATACGAACACTCATGGGGAGATCTCTTTCTCTTACCCTCGATGAGTATCCTTGAGGGGCATTCCCAGCCCAAGAGAGGAATCTCCACACATACACCCCAAGAAGGGTTACGTCAGAAGAACATGACTTCATGAGCGGGGACTGGAATTTTATAGTGTAAAGTGATTGACTGATAGTCACACCTTTAGAGGCCAGTTATCAGCTTATCTTGTCAAATCAGACTTCAAAAAGCAGGGTGTATATTGAAAGTTTGATGAACCAGAGTGATTTTAGCATAATTAACACCAAGACAACACCAAGGCTCCAGCGGTTGATCTTGCCTGATAGGTTGCATGATTGTTTGGATTTTAGGTCTTGCCAGGGTGGATCTATCCTGCCACAGGGCAGTACACTGCCTCTCCAGTACACTGAACTGCTTTAGAATTTGAACTCTGAAAGGGAAAATTCAAACACCATGCATCTGACATGGGTGAGGAAACTCTCTATCCCTGCAAAGTCAGATTTTGGCCCGCAATGATCTGTGGCAGGACCAGCATTGCACTGTTACACTACTAAAGCCAGAGTAATGATCTACAGTTTAAATGCATAAAGTATCATTTAAGCATTTCTGATATGGAAGTTATTGACTCCTTTATGTTCATGCTTTCATATGTTCATTCTCATGTTTGGGGCGAATATTCATGTCCTCTGGACTCTCCCTGCTTTGTCCTTTTCCGAAAAGCAGACTGGAGTCTTTCAAGGGAAGCTTCCTGATGCAGCACACCATGGGATGTGCCTTTTCTCAGGCTTTGTTATTGCCCTCTGTTTGTGATCCATAATGCCTCAGACTTCCTTTCTGTAGAATCACTCATTCCTACCTGTGTGTTTGTAGTTGACTCACTCTGTTTACTTGTTCCTGCTAAGCAGCGTCCTTCTCTTGTTTTTCAAAATCTTTTCTCGTGAAGAGACTGCCTGCTATGCACTCATACTCTGAAGACCATAACCAAACTTCTCAACCTTTAGAGTTTTGCCAGTGTGTGACACAGGCCATAGCAATGTGTGACAAATGACACAAATGTGGAACACTTGTGCCCTGTTGCATAGCATGCTGTAATTGACAGATTAGACTCATTTTTAGCCATATAAACTGTTTTACAGAGTAACTTTGCAGAGAGTGTGAGTCGCGTGAAACAGTTTGTTTCACTCCCTTGTTTACATGTGATTTGGAAAATGGGTTCTTTGGCCGAGTTATCAGATGGCTGTGGCCAAATTGTCAGATGGCTGAGTCAGAAAACCTCAGCTGGGAATCTCTGTTGGTACCTCCAAGGGTGAGATGGTGGCTAAAAGAGAATCATCGCACTGACTTAGCTCCTATGTGTAACCTCTTCTGTAACTCTGCAGGTGTTCCTGCCCCTCCCCAGAGAAACTGGACTAGATGTAACCACTTGCAAATGTGCTTCCATCTTATAAAGCCTCTCCCTTGCACTCTTGAGCATTGAGATTTCTCTCTTACCCGTTCAGTCCCTGCTGGCAGCACGTCAGAAGGCACAATGTTTTGGAAAGATCAGGCCCCAGCTGTCAGAAAAATGAGTGAAATGAGATTAGTGGCCATATCCGAGAACGTCCTTGCTCACTAAGAGTGCAGTGGAAGCATATAGCAGAGCCAGGGATAAAGCTCAGGCGTCCTTCCGGCATAGCAAAAACCTTAATTGGATATAACCACTTCCTCCATCCGCGCTGCTTCTTCAGCGGTGGTTACAGAGTTAACTGGTAGAAAGCAGCACGGTGCCAGGAATAAATGCACGTATCCCATGGCAGGGAGAGAGTCAGCAAGGCATCTCTGATGCGGAGGGGCAAGAGACCACTGTTATTGCTGGCCTGCAATTATAGATCTGTGCGTGGAATCTGGGACCAGCACAAAAAGGAGTCTTTCACCCTCCCCCACCACGCCAACACAAATCCAGTGAATGTGTTGGGAGGATAATAGTACCAGTTTTATAGCAGCTTTAACCCACATCACATTTAAATGTGCAATCTCACACCCATTCTAAAAACTTGCCACATTTAAGATTTGCAATTGAAATGAAGGAGCCTTGCTCTTCATGGGATGCCACAGAAAACCAATGGTGTTTTTTCTGTATTTTTTAGAAAACTGTTACCACAGTGCCCTCATTCCATAAATGTATTGATTATGAGAGTAAACTAGCAGTGAGAATGGGAAAGAGAAGTGTAAAAAGCTTTTGAAGAAGCACAAAGACATGTGTTTGGTTACCTGGAAATAAATCCCTTGCCATATTGTCTCTTGTAATCCTCACTTGCACTAAAATCAAGAATCAAATATTATAGTGGGAATAGGCCCTGCATGGGGGGAGAATAGATAGCTTAGAGTGACTCAGCAAAATTTGGCATCTGCCTTCTTTCTCAGGTGTATGATGGGAGTTGTTATTTATCATGGTTAGACATGCAGGGGCTGTCCAGGAGGGAGTTCTACCCTAGGCTTCACCAGGAGCAGTCTGGACATAGAAACATACAGCTAGCCTAAAGTTCATCCCTACTCACCTCCCTACACCAAAAGATAAAGGAGGAAACGTGCATTTTAGTCCTTCAGAAACCAAATAAATTTGCAGAAACACATCTCAAGTGTGGAGAGCTGCAGCTGCTCCTACATAGCTTCTGCAGCAAAAAGTAAAAAACCCTAATAGAAATCAGGTTCTGAAAAAGCTGCTCTGTTCTGCAGTTACCACTAGATCTGCACAGCAACAGCCGGTATAGACTGCTTTGCATTCATTAGTTATTATAGTTATTTTAATGAAGTGCTTAAAGATGTAGGAAAGCATTACGTGCCGTAACCATATTGCTCAAGATTTTTTTATAAGCATTGGCAATTAATGATGAGCCCTAAATTAAAAAGTTTTTTGCAGTTTGTTGGCAAAGTTTTCGGTAAACATATTGCATAATAACTCTTCTCAGGACATTGTTCTGTCATGAAAATTCTGTCATTCTTGATAACTTGTACTTGATAACTTTTCAGAGCCTGATCATTTTCAGGACATAGCTACATATTTCACAGTGAGGGTACAAGAAATAAAAGAAGACATTCTCATACATGTTCATTGTTGCAATATCATTAAGGCAATGTATTATGTCAGGGGTAAATCTTTCCTAGTTCAGCTGCATGTGTTGATTTTTTTGCTCTTGCCTTCATAGTATTTGTTTGCCATATGAAAATGCAAGTAACAGCATCCTAGAAGATTGCCTCATGAGTCGGAATGCTTTGTAGCACAAGTATGCCTAGAAATTATTTGGTCTCACCTGAGAGTTAGATGCTATGTTTCCAACAAAAAAAAAAAAAAAAGAAGGGAGGGGAAAAAAAAGGCACAAAACCTTGCAGTTCCTGTAATTAGACGCCCCTTTTTAGAAGACAGCATGTCTTCCCTTGTCTGTTCACAGAGGGGACTGCCTCTTGCAGTCAGAGTCTATAGGGGGCTGGACTCACAGTGACTGCAGTGGGTGGAGGAGCCAAAGGGACACTTTCTATCAGCTCACATTGCCCCTGTGCATTTGATTGATGAAGTAGCTCTCCCTGTGTGGTCTCATCAGGAGGATCTCCATCACAGCTTTGTCTTTCTATGGGTAACAGTAGTAATTTCAGATACCCAGGGGCTGGAAATTTCCGAATTCATAACCAAGCCTTCACACAGGATTGCTTCCAAGTTCTCTTGTCAGCACAGCTTTAGGAAGGCCTGAGCTCTTGTGACATGAGCTCATGGTGACTACTGCTGCTAAGAGTCTGTCTGAGGTGCATTTCTGGACTTGCAGTGGGGGTCACACGAGCTTCTTAGGAATATGACCCACACCTGCATTAGTTACTGTGTGTAACAGCATCCACAGCAAGGGAGCTTGGCTCTCAGCCTAGAAAAATTGTGGTGTGAAAGTGTGCTGTGTCCTTTTTGCTGCCAGGTGAGTTGTTAATGTTGCAGGTTTTGACTTCCAGGTTCACTTATGCAGCAAAGACATTCCCTTCCCCTACACGTACTGGTGAGAATCTGACAGGTTAATGAAATCTAATTGGGTGAAAGCAGTGGAAGTACATGATGGACTACTGGTTTTCTGTTTGCTGGAAAGAAGTAAGGAGGCTGTTAGCACTTTGGCTCTTCAAGAAAGACCATTACTTTATTCTTGTTAACAGAAGCCACATATGCTGGGCACTGTTAAGCATCTGTTCGTCCTCGAGGACATCTCTGATCACCTACTGTTAAAAGCTCAGCTGAAGGCAAGACATCGGGCAGTTTCACTCACAACAGGGAAACTGTCCATTTGCTGTGAAAAGGCTGTTTTCCTCCCAGTGTGGCACTGTGTTTCCTTCACCAGTACAGCCTGTTACTGTGACTCATCTGCCTCGGGCTTAATGAAGTTAGTGTGCAGAGTCAAAGGCAATTAAAGTGCTTTTGTAGAGCAGCTCCACCTTTAGCTTGTCCTCTGAGAAGTCCTGTGCTGCATCTGCAAAGACTCCCCTGCAGTTTTGCAGGAACAGTTGTGGTGGCTCTACACGTGAGAAAAATAAACCAGGATTGGTCTTGTCCCCAGTTGAGCATCACTCAGCAGGCTGGCCAGACCTGGGATCAAGAATGTGGCTCTCAGGAGTTAAGGGGTAGAGAACGAAACTTGGAGGAGGATTGAGAAAGGAAGTTGTTAGTGGCCAGGTCCCCCGATCCTAGGTTAGAAATGGGCTTGCTGTGTTCCTGCAGGTCTTATAGACTCACTCTCTGGGGGAGGCAGCCATAACACCTCCACTCCCTGAGGGCACAGGCAGTACCTGTGCATATAAGCCACAAGATGCTGATGTGCTGTTGGATTGCTTAGGACTCTGGCTGACGTGTTTCAGTAGGGCACCAGGAGGAAACCCAGTCTTTTCTGGTTGTTTCCTACACTGAGCACTACCAGCTCAACAGTGAACATGATCCATTTCAGTACATGGGATGCAGATTCGTTCCACATCAGGGGTCATGGGGCTTAATATCAGGTCTTTTACACCCTGGCTAAGCACATCAGCCTTCCCTTGTTCCAAAGCCTGCTATCTCAAGCCCAGTTGAAACCTCTGTGGAAATTTAGACGTTTCTACAGAAATGCTTTGTTTGCAACAAGTCAGTGCTTTCTGAAAGACTTTTCACTGCAGAGTACCCCACCTCAACTCACACTCATGCTAATCCACACCCTCTGGGATTTTTCAGCTGAGCAGATGATATTGACAGCCAGCCGGATGTGCACAATTGCATCTCACTCTCCCTGAGGCCTGTTCCTTGTTGGTGTTTAGCTTTCTCCTATGCTGAAGCTGGTCCTCATTCCCCACACAGGGTGTTCAGGTCAAAACTGAAGCTCAAGTCGAGCAAGCTCTACACACAGTCATAGGAAGTAAGTGAGGGTGAGCAAATATGAGCAGTGAACACATGGGAAATGCAGGGACTAACCTCCCAAGCCAGCAAGGAAGGCACTCACAGGAGAATGCAAGAAACAAAGGTGCTCCAGAGATTTGCAGGGAGAAATTAGGATAGCTGCAGGTACAGGAAAAGTGGTGCGCAAAGCAAGAAAAGGATTTGACAGGAAGGAATAACAATTATTAACAGCTCTTACTCTGAAAAACAGGAGTGTGGCAGAAAGAAGGGAACAGCTTGCTTTGTAGCCGTGGCAGCAGCAGAGATCTGACCTGCCCAGCATATCTGCCTGACCCCCACACTGGAATGGATGGAATCCCAGTCCTCTTGTTCTCCATGGTTCAGGTTTTGTTTCTTCAGTTTTTAAGCTTCATTTGTGGCCATCTTATTCAAGCAAAGCAATAGAGATACGTATTCTTCATCTTCTTTTGTTCCTTATCTCAAGGCTTGTGGTTTTATACACATTATGCATTATGTGTAATGTTTCCTGGCAGTGGATGGAAACAGAACCCACAAGCAAGGATGTGTTTGTGTGGTCTCAGGAGGTGATGTGAATACATGGGCAATACCCTGGATGAAAACCAATGCAGCAAAGGAGATAATTTTAGAAATAAGCAGCCTGCTCTGCCCCTAGCATGCAGTCTGGCAAGAACTGATTTTGCACAGTTCTGCCATGTTTCTTTCCATTACAAGGGTAGGACAACAGTACAAGTGACCTAAACAAGCTGCAGTCATTCAGAAGGAATTGGGTCCTATTTCATTGCTTCTGCCTAGTGCTGAGCTGGTAGTTTCCTCATCTCTGAGTTTTTCAAGCTGCTACCCCTGGGTGTCATGCTGGTAGTGAGTATCACCATTAGAAAGAGCATCACCCAGCTCTGCTGGGCACATCTGCCTTGGAAGTGGTCTGGGTACCAGCATACAAACCATTGTACAGTGATTTGTTCCTCACTATATGTTGCAAGACTTTAGCCTGCTCTGCCAGGGTTTTTTTCTGATCCCAGTGGCCCAGTGAATCTGTCATGGAGAGCCTCAAAGCCTTTGCTGAAAAGCACCTGTTTTAGGAAGGTGTTAGTATTCTTCATCACAGCTGGCTAGATTTCCTAGAAATCAGATGCAAACAGGAAAGCTCTCATTAAATAAGCAAACAAACAAATATAATGCTACACAGACAAACCCAGATTTTCTTGTACTTGCCTCCCTTGGGCAGAGTCTTTGGCACTGTGCTTTGAAAAATAGTGATATACTCCGCAATGGAAGAAACGTTGCATGAATATCAAAAGACTCAGCAAGTCAAAAACAGCTTAGTCATGAGTGAAATAGCCTTTGTAACACCCCATCAGCTGTCTCATGTCCTCTTCCTGGAGTACAAACCTGCTGCTTCTACAGCCTGGCTTTTGGGGTTATCTTTGTTTTTAGGGTGTTGGGTTTTTGGATGAAAACTGATCCATTGGAGAAAATACCTACCCCAGACATGAGGAATGCCACGTGGACATTGCCAAAGACAGCTGCCTGAAGGGGGAGGGGGTGGGTGGTGGGGGGCAGCAGGTGGTGCCCTCTGGGTGCACACAACTCCTATTGTGAGACCTGCAAAATAACTTGAGACAAAAATCTCTGTTTCCGCACAGCCTACGACAGCAAGCAAATAGGCAGGCAGTACTCCAGCACCACATCCAGCATACTTTTCATTAGTAGCATCTCCAGGCTGTGACTTGAGACGTTTCTCAGTTAGCACATCAAGTTATGCTAGCTCACCAAGCATCAGAATTAGAGTAGGTGGGTTCTCAGGAGGTGATGGAATGCAGCAATCTCATTTGAATGCTCTGTTGATGGGCTACAGAGACTGTTTTAATACCCTCATTTTCCGTTCCCCTTCAGCCAAAAGGAAGGTCTGATCACTTACTGAGTTCAGGTGACTGCTGCATATGCTCCCTGAAAGACTGCTCCATCACTGGAGCTTCTGCCTGTTTCTTGCAATCCAAGAACAGGATGATTATGTGCAGTTTTTTAGGTGATACAACACGTGAGTTAGCCGTGGAAAACTACTACCCTACCCACAAGTTTCCAGAGTACTAGTACAGAGGAAAAAAAAAAAAAAAGAGGTTGTAAATTAGCTTTGGAAGAGCATGATTTAGTGTTCAGACATTCATTGAAATTCAGAGATAAATGACTGCGGAGACTCCTGCTGTTGCATATTTTCAGTTCTCCATCAGTATAGCAAGAACAACTTTTGCCTGCTGGGGTCTGCCTATTCCTAAATCAGAGGGGTGGTGCAATTTTGTATATATTGAGGACAGAGCTGGGGAAGATGAGGAAATTACTGGCCCTGGCTGTTCTTTAGTGCCAGTCTTCTGGAGTCACAGTTATGCTTTTGAGAGTACAGCACTGACTTGGAGTAACTATATAGATCAGAGGCAAAATACCTTTGTTATAATGGAGTCATGTTAGAAGTAGTCCTGCTGACCCTAATATGAGGGGAAGTAAGAGAATTCTTAAGTGAGGGGAATTCTTTTAGATATTAGTTTTAGAGAGTTTGGTATGAAAAAATCAATTCTTATTTAGAGGCTACGTATAAAGCCTTTAAAACAATAGCTCTGCATAGGTGAGCATTTCTGGGCAGTAGCCATACTAGAGTCCTACTTTCTAGAGTTGTTTAGAATGCTTGAGTTTACCTGATTTTGTTTGTGAATGCAATGCTATCCCTTTTTTTGCGTTGGCTTGACGATCTTATAATTGCTTTCTGGTGCCTCACACCATTTGAGGTACGTCTTTGGATATGACATGCCATAAAACACAGCAGAATAAAAATTAGTTGTGCTTGTATGTCAACACTTTGGGCACTGTGTGCTGCTAAGGCCCTTAGCACAGCCCCTGCACTTAGCAGATTGTGTGCTGCTTCTGTCATCCCTGGCTCTAGCATTGCACTGTGAGGGTTGTGTCACTCTGGTTAACTCGTTTTGTTCCATGATTTCATTTTGACTTGTGGTACCATGAGACATGCATTTGAAAAATCATTATGGTAATAAAATAGTGTCAGTGTTTCAGATTTTGATTGCTAGGTATGATGGCAGAGGAATGTTCTCTTAAGGTTATGCTTCATATCAATATAAGGCCAGAAATGCAAGCAAGGGGAAGGGAAGGGTCATGAGACTTTGGTGTTCCTGTTATGTGATCATAGAATTGTCTGTTGATCTGTTTGTTGTGAAAAGTCATGGAGAAAGGAGGTGAAAACTCCTTGGACGATTCATTTTCTGTGTAGAGATGGAATCTCATTACCAACTTCATGAAATATCTCCTCGTTTCCCTAAGGAGGGGAAAGTTTGGGGGAGGGGTGCGGGTGACATGAAGAGAGGGGGAAAGAAAATGACAGGCACGAGATGAGTTTTGAATACTGCACTGACAGATACCCTGTCATTGCCTAGTGGCTAAAAATAGGGTCCTGCTATTGTGTACATAATGGATATTAAGTCTGTCTCCAAACTAGATGTGTGCAGGCTTTACAAATATCCATTTCCTTCCCAGAAAGACAGAAGCAGGCTGCAGCCCTACCACTTCCCTACACACAGGCACACAAGCTCCTGACGCTCATTTACGCTCATTTGGACTTTTGTTTAGACTAGAGATGAAGCAAACCCTGCATGCTCAGTCTAAATAAAGGGCTCTGGCTCCCACTTCCACCTAATTGCTTTATGCTTCAGGAGGAGTGGAAATGGACTCAGGAACTAGGAAGAATGAGACCCTTGTGCAGGGCCAGCTTGAGGCAGAGCTGCTCGGACACCTCATCCCCAGAGAGTTACAGGGGCAGGTTTCCAGCTGGTGTTGCTCTGAGGAGCGCTTGTAGCCAGTGGAGCTTGCAGGGGTTTACAGTTGGTGAAGCTGAGACTCCCAAGCCTGCAAGCATCTGGTGCTGACTCACTGCTGGGTGCAGCAGCCGGCTGTGAATATGGTGTGAGAAGGCACAAGCATCTCACACTTTCTGCAGCAAATGCAGCATTAAAAATGGGAGCATGGCAGGACCTGCTCCTCACGCTAATGGAGAGGCTCACCCTGCCAGCAGCTTTCTGCAGAAACCAGGAGGGGCATTCAGGGCAGAACAGCAGGAGGACAACACATGACATGTTGTACAGAAGCTATGAGGCTGCAGATTTGTTTTAAATTTCGTTTTCAGTTCTTTGCTTAAAAAGAGATTTCTTCATCTAAATCCCCTTTTTCTCACTGCCCACACCAGTCCCCAAGAAAGTACTTGTAAACAGCGGCTTTAGTCACAGAGTATTGCTTCTGCCACATTACTGGTAGTGTGTAGCTCTGTACGAATTGCTGTCTGCCTGTGCTGCAAAACTCCTGCCTACAGGAGCCCTCATCACTGTCAGATGTCTCAGCTTCTACATGTGCTCAGCGAGAAGCAAGATTTATTGCAGTGATAAATGGTCTCTGAAGTGCAGTTCTGCTGCTCAGTAATAGAAGCCAAGAGCCAGGCTGTTCCCAGGCCTTGTGTGACTCTCAGCACAGCCAATGCTGCATATTCCCTGCAGTGTCCCTGGCTGCACTTCTTACCCATGCCCAAAGGCAGTGCTTCCCTGAGCATTCTGCCCTCTTCTATCTCCAGTCCTGTGGCTTAGCTCCACACAGGCAAGGGTAAGCAGTTCACTTCTGAGGTGTATGTGAGCTTTCCTCTTCCACCAATGTAAGTGCGAGTTAAGGAAAACGCTTCTGTTACTGTCAGCAGACATCATTCATGAGCATCTTCCTAAGAGAAATGTTACAAACAGAGTGTACTTGGTATGAGCAGCTGCTTTTGATGGCATGGCCAGGCAAAGCTGTGTCTCCTATGCAGACCTTTCAGTCAGTGCTTTCTGAACAGCTTCCCAGGAAAAATCACATTAGTCGGGGACTGCAGGCACTGCAGGATGGGTAAGAGGCAGCCCAGGCTGAAGGGAAGGTGCATATGCTGTGTTTGGTTTTGTTCTTACTTGCTCACTTTGTTTGTCATTCAAGGAATTTCTCTGACACCTCCTTTATGAGTACTGCCTTGCTGCACAGGCTGCAGCAGGCTTTCTGCAAGGATCCCAGAGAGACTGAGAGCTGTTTTTGCGTGGAAGTGTTTAGGGAAAGCATCAGGAAATGAGAAGAGGTCAAGCCAGAAGAATGAGAGAATATGGCTTCAGTTACTTCACAGCTGAAACATGCTGACTAAGGGCATTTAAGTGTTTTCCTAAGCACTATACCTGTCTGTATTTCCAAGCCAACAAAAGCTATGTAGAACATGGAGGAGTGCTGTACCAGGCACAGGAAAGCGAGGAACTGTATCAGAAAAGCTGGGATGACACAGCAGATCCCCACTGCCCAGGCAGCTAGTGAGAAGTGCCAGTGATGTGCATGTACACTGCTGAGCCTAGATGGGCTCTAGCCCTGGGAGCCTCAGCTAGATTTTAGAACTTGTTATGCTGGACTCACTGGGATAGCTGTTTGTGTGGATGAGGCTCCTTACCCTGACTGCCGTAGGATGGGTTTCTAGGCTGTGAGACATGCACAAAAGTCACCAGGGCAGTGTCTGCAGTGTCTGAAGTCACTGCAGTTGTAGTTCCTCCAATTCCAGCACACAGAAACAGGCCAGAAAGCGAAAATATGACATGGTTTCCCAGGGTGTCTTGTTTCTACCAACTGCTGTGATCCTTGGCAGTACATGCAAAGAGCTCCAAGAACAGAGCAGAGCTGTTAGCATTACTTAACTGAGATCTTTGACACCTAAGGCATCTTAGAAGCTATTCATTAGCATCCATATTGCAGGCAGTAGGCTCAATAAATGCTTCTAAATAAATAGTATCATCTAGTTGTCTGAGGGCTGTGGGAAGCAAGGTGCCTATGAGACAGGCTGGCAGTTCACAAACCTCAGACTGAGAGTTCCCAGTTTGCTGAGCATTGGCAGCAGAATTGCTGGGCTTATGAGCAATGATATATGGGATGCAACAGAAGGGCCTTCAAAAATATATTTAGTTTGCTTGCAGCACAAATAAATCAGGACAAATAGCAAGTGGTCCAGAAAATGTTTGGAGGCAAGAGATACCACAAGTTAAGCAGCTTTAGACACTTATATTTATTGTTCAAGGACAACACCTGTAACTACTAACCCAGCAGCCATAAAGTTGGGACCACAACTAAGTGCATGTCTCAATGGTCAGCTCAGTCGTTCTCACTAAGAGATGCTCAGTAATATAGATGGTACATGCATATACCAAGCCATATCCACCACACTTGCAGGGAGCCACACTGACCTCTGTGACCCCGCAGGACACCAGCAGAAAGCAGTGCTTCTGCAGTATAGGAACATTGTGGGATTTGATGAATTTGTTGAAGCTGTAAAGGCCTGAAGGCACACTGGTGGGCTCAAAAGCTCATGTATCTTTTTCCAGCTCAGTCCACCAGTTTACCAGAAGACACTGCCTCCCAATAGAGACCTTAGCTCATTCAAAACTTAAGGTGTAGTAGTGCGTATGAGTTATAAAGAGGGTTCTGCTGCTTCCTTACCCATATTACTGCAAAAAGTACAATTTAATCTTTTGTGATCACATGTAGGAATTTCCCACCATCAGCAAAAGCATTGCAAGCAGCCACTATATTTAGCATGGCACGGTTAAAATGGATGAGCAAAAAAGGTTTCATGTCCATCAATAGGTTACCAAAAAAAACCCCAAATCCTCATCTGTTTTAAGAAACTAATGAAAAGATCAAAGCTTTCTTCTCAGTGGAAGGCATGGTTGCAGACAGTCAACTGAGTGCTATGCCAGGGATGTCCAGACTAACAAATAGCGCTGAAAGACAAGTGCATATCTTCGGATGAGGAAAAAAACTGTGCCTGAGATCTACATGTAGATCTCAGCGAAGGCCACAATACAATGTAAAAAAAAACCAGACCAGAGAGTATGTATGCTGTTTTGTACCCAGTCTGAAGGCCCCTGTGGAGTACTGTGTATAGTACTCTGTTTTCATGCAACAGATAATCTCAACAACAGGGCAAACCATAAAGAACAGAGAATGAATGTATAGAGCCAGGAACAGTGAGGAACCACAGACACTCTTCAGTTACTAATGCTCTTTGCAAGAATGTGGATAGCTCATGTTTAAGCAAAGACAAATTTAATTGAAAGTAGACTGGTATAGAAGAAAAGCAGATTCAACATTTTATCCTTTGCTGAACACCCTGTGNNNNTTTATCCTTTGCTGAACACCCTGGTGAAACAGTGTAGGTGTCCATCTCCATGAGAAGGCACAGAGAGAATAATCCACTCTGCTGAGTGTGATGGTAGTCTGTGTTCATGGCAACATCAGAGCAGAAAATCTTATGAGACAAAAAACAGAGGTGGAGGAGATCCTTTCCAGCAGTCACTGATTGTTTATAGGCAGTCAGGGAGCAAAAAGAATCTAAAATACCACAAAGCCTATTGAAGGAGAGACCCTGTCTACACCTGGTGCATATTTAGCAAAGGCCAAATGACTATGAGTCATTAAAAATGGGAGGAAAGGAGAACAGTAACCCTTCCCTAGTCAGGAAAGTGGCTAGTGGAGGTCTGCCAGATGTCTGGGTTTGTCTGCCAGTGTAGAGTAGCCAGATGGGCAGAACCTCCCTTTCTTCAGGTGTAGGATATCCCCAAGGTCCTCTCCCACCTGAGGATGCAGGACAGTCTCAGCAGCCCCCTAAGGGTTTTGCCAAGGCACCCATGTGCAGTGCAACATGGAGCAGGAAGATAAAGAATGCAGCTCCAGTGCTGCAGCGAGGTTTCCTTTCCGTGGATTTGCCACCCACATCAGTCGTTCCTTGTCCTGTTTCTCCAGAGGGTAGCACACAGCTGCAGTGAGTAGCCTTTGCACACTCTATCCATGGAGGCTGTCGGCGAAGGTCCACTTGTGTGTTGGAAAACCTGTCACCAAGACACCCTCATTTTCCACCAACGCAAACAGCCATATCTCAGAGCTTTAGAGGAACACTGGAAAGTCAAGACAGGTTAAAGGGCAGACTGTGAGGAATTTTCCAGAAGTAACTTGAGTTGTAGCCACCTGGGGCGTTACCGTGGATTTTTCGTAACAAGATGCTGTGCTGAGTGACCTGTTTGATGCTATGTTTCCTTGAATTTGGTCCCCTAAAAATGACTGTTAACCCCCTGTGTTGCAAAGGTTCTTTTCTTCGCTGCAACCTAACCTGAGGTGTGATCACCTATCATGATCACAGGCTATTTGTCAGCTGAGCATCTCCAAAGGAAAACTCTTGTTACTATTTATTTCACTTAAAGTTTATTGCCTTCGAGTTGCAGTCAGCATCCCCGAGTTATAACACCGCAGTCTGAAACACATGTGCTTTGTGTCCCTGATGTATTCCAAAAAAAGCATTTTGCAGCCAAAAAATAGTTTAAAAAAAAGGGATAGCATCTTGTGTGCACTGAGAGACCTCATATTACTAAAAACATCTGCACAGTCAGCCTTACAATAGAGAAGAAGAACTGAGCATTCTATTTCTAGAATGGTGCTGGTGTGTTTTCCACCAAACCACCTAGTTTTAAAAATTTTTCTCTATATGGCAAGATCTCTTAGTTGCCCAAATGGCTTAAGTTTCCCTTTTCAAACAGGCACTGTTTCCGTTTTTGCATGGAAAACTTTTTGTAGGAAGAAAAAAGGATGAGCATGTTCATCTTTTTGCCTTAATCACCTCAACCCAAGGGGATGTACAATGCATTTATCTGTGCCTAAAGTGAGAAGTAATTATGACACGTATGAGCTGCGCGGAACTGAAAGCAGAATAATTTTTTTTGTTGTTGTGTGTGATACAAAGCAGCATGTTTTCTGTAAGTAATTAGTCCTGTTCTGCCCTACGCTATCCATCTCTTGAAGTCCTAAAGACAATATATTTTATTTGCTAGGAAGTGGGCAAATCCGGTAGCCCCACTGCAGGTCCATGCTCCAGCTCCAGGCAGAAGCAAAGCTGGTCACACAGACACATGTAGGTACAAACATGATGTGCTGCAGGCACATGCACACCACTCACCCATTAAAAGAGTTAGAAATGGAGTTTAGTGAGAAGGTTGCACTGATCAGGTGCAAGGCTCAGCCACAGAGGCACAATGATCAGCATCCTGTTTACACATGAACAGCCCCCTCTTGTCCTCCTGTCTGTTTCCCAATGCTTGCTCACCCTCAAACCTCTCAGGTCTCTCTCTTTCCCTACCTTTGCTTCCTTCCCTAAACATCTTATCATGAGACTTGGATGATGCCAAAGTGTACTTCCCTTGCATCCCATGAGGGGAACCAGATACCCACAGGCAGCAACACCCCTCTGAAAGCTGCTCAAGAAAGCATTTCCAGTCAGATCACAGTGGTAGGTTTCCTCCCTCAATGTATGGCAGGTGGCTCCTGTGATGGGCTGGGAAGGGGACCCCCCTGTCTGCC
Source organism: Cephalopterus ornatus (assembly GCA_013396775.1). Taxonomy (NCBI): domain Eukaryota; kingdom Metazoa; phylum Chordata; class Aves; order Passeriformes; family Cotingidae; genus Cephalopterus; species Cephalopterus ornatus. The sequence goes on from VZRE01010569.1 coordinate 33,587, forward strand.
CTTGTCTCTGAGCACTGCCTTACTGGTGGACAAATGAGCTTTCATCACATAACCTAATGGTGTTAGAACATAAAATAAAGCTGAATTGTGTTCACAGTGAGATGTGCCCTTCTTTCACTTCTATCACTCTTCTGATTTAAGATTAATTATATTATGGATGTTTGTTAGCTATGTAATTAACCAGGAAAAGAATACAACCCTAAACAAGAAATCGGGGTTTCCTGCTCCTTTTTATTTGCTCTAGCTGTGCCACAGCTGTGCAAATTTTTCCTGCATGTTGTGGTTTCTAAATTGCCTCCAGAGAAATCTTTTACATCATCGTTTTTTACGTAAGCTTAGTGCTGTCACTGCTTTAGGCATGGAGAAACACAGCCACAGCCACACACCCATGAGGTGATGTTTTAGTTTCAGATCTCAGACAGCTTGTGGCCAGGCACAGACTAACCTGGCTTGTCCTTTTACATACTATAGCTGTGACCTTCAGCTCTGTCACAGGCCTTGCCTTTTACAGACTAGAGTTTCTGGCCCAAATTTTCAAAAGAAGTGAGTATTTTGGAGCAGCACTAGTGGAGCTGGTGGTTCAGAGGAGGAGGATGATCAGGAGTCAAGAGCACAGAAGTTTGGGGTCATTTAAGAAACTGCAAACTGGACATGGTGCAAAAATCAAGGAGCCACTGCGGCAGAGAAGTTCATCTCTTCTGACATGCACAGGCACGAGTGCTATGGAGGACGTAAGGGTGTCAGAGAGAGGTTTGGCTGTAACCTGATTATGGGGCTGAGAGCACCCAGGTGCTTTCAGTCCCTCTGCTCTGCCTTGGCTTTTCATTTGTCCAGGGAGTGGGTGCCTGGGGAAAGTTTACCGGCCTCCTGTCAGACCTTGACTAGCATTCAAATAAAACAAACTTTTTTAAATAAACACTTGTTTAGAAATTAGGTGCAAAACTGTTTTTTCCTGCCAAGGTCTAAGCTCAGAGCTTTTTATTTCCTCTGCAGCAATGAATGACATCATTGCCACTCTGTTACACTGTGTTAAGCATAAAGGAGGCCATCCAGTCCTGAGCAGAAAAGAATACAACTGCCTAAAAAACTTTCTTTTAAATATTGAAATTTTAGTCTTGTAGCTAAGTTTCTATGGCATTTGCTGTGGTAAGTCCATGTTGTCAGTCATTTGCAACTTCGCAAGACTATTCAAATGGAAATTTTCCCTTCCTCAGACATTGTTTGAAAAATTTCACTGAAAAGAAATTTTCTGTTCTTCTGAGAATCAGATTAGGAAAGTTTCTGCAGATGAGGTAACTGTGTGAAAGAATACCTTGTGAGTACCTAAGGGATGAGCTCACACAGTAACACATCCAGGTGGCTCTGTAGACGTGGAGTCATGTGGCTGCAGGGACACTACTGTGGAGCACACATACACAGCATTATGTTTCATTTGCATTGTTCGTGCATTTGTCAGAAAGGTAAATCAGCCTTGCTAACCTCTGGGAGAGACAGAGTATGTTGGTGACTGGTAGTAGTCAGCATCTTGTATTTTGTTTAGCCATGCTGCTAAACATGCTGCTCCTTCTCAGACCTGAGTGTGAGCATTAACTCACGTCTGCCTGTTGTTTTCTGCTTTTCTGCCTATTTGTTTTGAAAGTTGTCTGAGGGTGGGATCTACACAAGGTACAAAACTGCCAGCCCAGTCTGCAGTATGGGTTTGGTCACTTGTGGTGGGCCTGAAGGTCTGCCCTGGGTAGAGATTTACCAGCCCTCTGGATTCCTGCCAGCTCTTTTGTGGCTCATCAGCTTCAGTTAGCCTCTTCACATAGCCATTTTTTTCTAGTGGCACCCAGTTTGCATCCATGTGGAATGCTAACTTGTTGCTGTTGAGACCAAGGTGTCCGAAATATCTCTGCCTCTGTGGATGACAAATGCCATAAAGGGGAGATGACAGGGAATTAATGGGAGGACAGAGATGTCAACTGCAGATTGATTTGATTTACTGTGTTCCTGCTGGGAAATTACAGATATTTTGCTCGCCATGGTAACCTCGTTCTCCCAAAAAGAGGTAGGGGGAGAGGGTAGAAGGGGACAATTCACAGAGAAAGTGTATACCTGCTAGCTGCAGGATCCCTGAGAAGAGAGAAGCTCTCACTTGACTTTTGGCACAGCTGACAGATTCACCATTAAGAGAAAATAAAGATGATCTGCCTCCCAGAGTGAGTCAGCACTGTATGCTATGTTGAGAAGAGTTTGCAGGGTGTTGCTCCTCTTTTGGGAGAATAACTCTCTGGGATTGTGACTGAAGACCACATTGCCCCGAGGCATGATTTTTTTAAATGTTATTCATCTCCTTACATTTTTTTCTTTCACTCTATGAATGATCTGTTTTACATTTAGCTGAAAGATACAGACTATCTCATTCACTTGATGCAGTCTTAAACTGCAAATGGAGAGCAAATTAAAAATTAACAATGGCAAAAAAACTCCCGAACAGTTAAGGATAAGAGCTGGCATGGTCAGTGATCCTTCCAATTGCTTTGAGAGGATGTAGCACAGCCCGCGTTTCTATTTTCCCCTTTGATTTGCTGTGAGTGGCTGTGAGTAATGTTAAGTAGCTTTTGCTGCTATGCTTCTCCCGTTCATTTCCATAATTTCTTGATCATCTAAGATAATGCCCCAACAGACAGAAAGAACAAACATTGCCTTAGAAACAGTGGCTACTTGTCAAACTAATTCTGGCCGCTCTAGGAGAAAAGTCTCTCCTGTATGTCTAACTCCCTTTCACTGTCTTCATCTCCACTTCCCTCCTCTATTCATCAGCAGTTTTTATTTCCAAAAGGCTCATCTCAAACTCAGACATCATTTAAAGTCCTGGGATAGTAATCACAAAGCAGTCTGGACAGTATTTTAACGAGCATGCAATATTTCCGGCCTTGAATAAGATTCTGTTGTTTAGCCTTCTGCCTCCAAGAGTGAGAGTGACTGCATGCACCTCTGTGTGTGTGTGCATGGGTCTACATACATATGTGTGGTTTTGGTCATTAGTTGTCTAATTTTCTTTGTTAATCTTTTTACCTGGCATATAAGCCTGTTGGGCTGTGCGTTAACAGCTTGAATTTACATTCCATCTTATCTGAGTTGTGTTTGATTCATTAGTTGCATTGTGTCTGTTGCATTCAAAATGACAAAAACAGGGTGACATGTAAGGGTGCATGAAAAGTAAAATGCACCATTTGCATCTCTGTAACTGCTCTTAGGCAGCTCCTAGGGCTTTGTGCAAGGCTTATCCAGCTTCTGGTGTCCATCACAGGCTGCCTGTGTATCCTGCATCTTCCTCCCATGTCGATCCCCAGCAACCTGGAGCTACAGCACTACCTCTGGGACCTCCCTGTGTAGAGCTGCCAGTGGGAAAGGGCTTTTATTGTCACTCACAACCTCTGTGGAGCTGTGAGATGGTAACTGTTCCACTCCTGCGCTGGAAAACTCAACTCCGTTGATCAAACAGAGCCTCTAAACCTGGAAATGTACAGGTGCCTTGGCAGAACAGCTCTGCCCCTCTGCACAGGTCAGGGAGCCCTGTGTGGTCAGGAATTAGCTGTGGTGCCGTGGGGCATGACCATGAGCATGAAAGTGATGGAGGGGGAGTATCAGAGCTTTGCAGTGCAGGAAGTTACAAAGGCTCTCCAGGTTGCCCACCACGAGACTCTCAGTGCAAGCAGGAATTAGCAGCAGGCTTGTCCCAGGGGTGATAGCTCTGGCAGAAGTAACATCTTTGGGAACAAATAGCTGGTCTGAAAGCACAGAGCTGTTGAGATCTGGAAATCACAGATTTCAAAAGATCTTTTGTCGGTTTACACACTTCGTGAATGCTCATCAGCTGAGAATGGATTTTCCACAGGCAGGAACAGGGAATGAATTGTCCTGCTGCCAGTCAATGCGTGAGAGCAGCATCCCCATCCACCAAGGTACTGAGGTGTTCCAACATCTCCTGATATGAAACAGAGCCTCCCATGGCACTGGACCTTGGCCCTGGTTTGCTCTTTGGAAATCCTGTGCAGAATAGCTAAATTTGTGGTTGCTTTTGGTAATTCTGGTTTTTTTGCACTTCCTGTACATAAGAAAGAGAGAGCTCAGAAAGATGATATAAGATAGTGGTTATGTTTTGGTAACCCTGCAGCATACCAGGAACAAGATTGTAGATGATGGTCTCAGATTTACACATTGAATTTTTACTTTAATTTTGGTTTCTTATAGTGAATAACTGTTATCTTTAAGTACAGTTTAGAACTCACAGGGTAGAGACAATGATTTTCTTTGTACCCTGTCCTATCAGAGACACCTCATCAAGTCACACTACTATGATTTATTGTAATACTTTTACATTTTACCTTCCAATAAAAAAGGTAATGCTCTTCCCCTCAAAGCCCTCATTTTCTGTGTTTTCCTCTCCTTACTTCTTTTCAGCATTACACAATGTGAACAACAAAGCCCTTCAATGTAACCTACCATGGTACAGAGCAAGTGTGCAGGCACTGAAAGAAGTAGAATCTCAGAAATGCCAGCTCTGTCAAAACCACATTTTAACGCCACACTCATGCAACTGATTCTTTTCCCCAACACAGCGCCTTTGAAATCTGTAAGCTGTAGATACTGCCACTGTAAAAAGCAGGTTTTGCTATGCCAAAACAAAGAAGAGCTGGTGGTCTCTTTGTAGCTGAGGCTATGATTAGCTTTCCTTTTTAAGCCTGGAATTAATCTCTCATATTGCAGTTAAATGAAGTTGGTCCATCTCTGATGTACATGTAGCTCTTGCTAGGTACTTGCAGCTTTAGAAAGTTGAGGATAACTGAATGGGAGAGAGGAGGAAAGTTGTCAAACGTAAAAACTCAATATTACCATTTTTGCATGTCTCTGATGGCTACTGGATGGGATAGAGGGGGAGAATGATTTACAGAAACAATTCCAGCAAGAAACCTAGATTTATGTTTTTGTGCTGTCTTAATTGAAAGCAAATGCACTGATCTGTGTAAAGAGTGAAGCATAGTAGCCCTAGAGGAATAGATAAACCAAATAAACTCTTCCAAATTTCTGGCTTGGGTTTTGTAGCTACATGAAAATAGATCTTCTCTTAGTCAGGAGAATGAAAAATTGCAGCCATTTTGCTTCATATTAATAGAAGTTGATTTATAGTCTTCTAATTGTCTTAACATTCCTTCTTTTTTTGGTATTCTGTGTTGTGTCCCTAGCAAAATGTAACTGCTTCCAGCTTCAGACTTGTTAGTGTGTTAGTAGTCCAGGCAGTGTTGGAATTGGGGCGACTCATTCTTTTTTACCTTTGTAAGTATTTAAGCACAAACAGGCATCAAACCTTATCAAAGCATCACCTCTTTTAATAACACAGCAGAATTTAATCTGTTAATTCAAAAGGCCAGTCAACCTCTTTCTTTCTCTGCTCAATATGCAAAAAAAATGTTGGGCAGCATGAGGATGTGAGAGTGTAGCTGGGGCACTTTGCAAGGGCCTGCCTTCAGACCTGCTAGGGAGATTCGCTATGGCAATTACTCAGTCTTCCCACTTCGGAGTGAGACCTCAACGCTTTTTCAGTCCAAGCAGCTCGGCCACACCTACCACGCTGCTTCACCTTGTTACTTGTCCCTGCCCCAATCAGCTGGCAGTAGCTTTTCTCTCCAGATTATTCCTGTAGTTCCTGATCACTAAGTACAGTACAGGCAAGATTACTGTGTACCCAGTTGTGTCCCCAGGGTGCCCACAAGACTGTGCATGCACTTGGGAAATTATAAGCACTTGCAAGATTTTACAAAAGTAGGTCTTTCAGATGGCAAGAAAATGAATCCCGAGAGCAGTCTTCCCTGGTGCATTTTTCCTGTGGAAGTTTTGGGATGTCTTGGATCTTTTGATGCAGCGGTAGATGAAAACCCATCCTGTTACTATATATGTGTGACAGCAAAAACTTTGAGTGTTCAGAGCTGAAGTGAATGAAGTTTGGCTGTCAACGCGAGGGATTCAGGAACTACTTCTCCTATACTTTGTCATACACACCTCCAGTCCTTCTTGTCCTTTGGACTCAGTAGCTGGCAAGACTAAAGCAGTGTTCAGAAGAGGCATTCCAGAGGAACAGGCGGTGTGGTGAAGTTCCTGCCGTCCTGCTGAGTTGTCACATCTATACAGCATGACTCATCAGGGCACTGCCGCAGGCAGATAGCAGTTTGTTCATCTGTATCTGCTTGCAATTATATAACCTTTCATGTCCTCTGCGGATTTTGCTTCCATCATTCGTGTTGTTGTCACTGTTGCACAGTGCCCTCTCTCACTGCCACTTCCCATCCACTCCATGCTCAGACCCCACTCAGGAGGCACTTGGGTGAATGGAAGAGCAGGAGGGGCAGAATGTGTGCAGAGAGTTTGGAGATGTCCTTTTGCACAATTTAACAGCTGGTAATGCAGAGAGGGAAGCAGCATCACACAGGTGCCTAGCTATGGCTAGGTGCCATATTTTAGGGCCACAGGGCTGTGCATTGCTTCCTCATAAGTACTGAAAATGTCAAGGTCGTATGAGTTCTACAGGATGTTCTTTGCAGTCCTTGACCAGCTCATGAGAGCCACCACAACTTCTCTTCTAAATAAAAAACTAAGGTTGCAAGAAAGCTTTATGGATGTACAGGATCCCAAATGCAGGTAGTTCTACAGGCTTTATAAGGAGACCTCTGTTTCTCACACACATCACTGGAGAAAGTGGAGTTGTGCCGAAGAGTCGTGACTGCCCTTAACCTTGAGTAAGGACCTGTGCAAGACCCAACTGCTTCACTGCCTTTCCTGTTTCTTGTTTTTCGTTTCTGACTGCTTTGTAACACCCACCACTGGATAAGTATCTGCCACTGCTTCACCCAGTCCTGCAGTGAGGTCATGCACCTGTTCATGCTGTCACACCCATTGTCATGTCACCGTGACTCCAGACATGTTGAGCAATGACTTTATTGTGAGACCAATTAAGACAAAGGGCTGTGAGGCAATGGTTCTTTGACACAAGGCAATGCCCAAGTATGCAGAGCAACTGTAAAGGACAAGTTCAATGTGGAAAGCTCACGGTCACCGTGTGTTTCCTGTTTCCATGCAGCCCTTCACTGAGGTGTTTCTGTAGTCATTTGATGAAGGTTCCTTCCTGTTCGTTGAGGTACTGCAGTAACCTTGAGGTCAGCACTGTACCTTGCCTGTACCTTGGCTGTACCCAGACCTCCCAAGGACATGTTGGTGAGATAGGATATCTAGCCCAGCAATCACCCCCACTTTCAGCTGGCTTCTTTGAATTCCCTGACCAGTGGCTATCCATGAATAAAACTGCCATACCACTTCTGCTCTGCCTTTAAGTAAGTAGTTACTGAAAATGAAGCAGTTTCACTTCCTTCAGTTCCATAGGTGACAATGACGGAGCGGCCTGGTATGTCCACAGTGGCACCGAAATTGATTCATTAAATTTCATCAGTTGTAAGACTCAGATTTTTGATTAGTTAAACTGCTGGCTTGGCTAGTGATTTATGTGCCTGCAGGACTGAAATCTGCTGGTTTTTGGGTTTTTTTCTAGAAGACATAGTAGATAACCCCTGTGAAGTACAGGCTGTGGCACACATCTAATTATCAGAATGGTGACCAGAGCAGATTTAAGTGCAATGCAGTCCTGGGGTTTTTTTAAATCAAAAGATGGAGTTAATGTTACAAAGAGCATGAGGAGCAATCTTGTATTGCTGCAGAGTCATCCATGAAAGATGCATTCTTTATGCAGGCCAGCTGAGCCCATTCAGCCTGAAATTGTGTGATAGCCACTGGTAAACCAGCAGTTTTGCACCTCCAGCAGAGAACCTTCATAGTGACAGGCAGTGTTGGAAAGTAATTTTTACTTGCCATATACTAAGAGATGTGAAGAACATTGCAAGGATAAGTCCTAAGTTAGTTATGCAAACTTTTCTACTTGGTTCCTCAGAAAACTCAGCTTTTAATTTAGGGAAGTTTTCCTTGCTGGAAAATCTCCAAGGAAGTGTGTCACTGCCTCTGCCATCTGTCTCTTTTCAGGGGAACTGTGTCTAGTGAATGAGGAGGAATGCTGGCTGGCAACTAATAGCAAATTTTACCCTTGCATATGCCAATTCTGTCCCTAAAGAGCACAGGTCTATAACAAAGCAATGAGTATATGACATAACTAACTAACTAAATAAATAAATAAATGTCTGAACTAATTAAAAAATTAGAAATTGTTACAATAAAGTAAAAAAAAAAATTATTCTAGGGACATCTGTGACTCTAAAAGCTATTTACAGAAGCTCTGCTTTTGGGGTGCTGGCACATCATAGTGCAGACTACTTGGGGTTGGCTAGGTGTGGAGTTGGCTAGGTGATGTATTCCAACCCATCGCCTGTCTTTGAATCATAGGCACAACTTAGATCAATAATACACATTTCTCCCTTCTGCTCCAGCTCTAGGCTGGATATCTATTTGTGAGGAAAACAGGAAAAGGGGAGGGAGGGATAAAATAGCAAAATAATTCAGACAAGAAAGTGAAAACTAATAGAAGGAAATACTTTTTCACGTAATACACAATTAGCTTGTGGAACTTGCTGCCAAAGGATACAGCTGAAGCCAAAGACTGCAGACCTGTTCAAAATAGGATTAGACATAACATGAAAAGCAATGTTAGCCATATTCGTAACAGTTAATACTTAAAAATAAACAAGAGATTTTGGGAAGACTATAAATCCTTGGGCATCAGGATAGAAGCCAAGCTCTAGCTAACAGGGCTTGGGAGGAAATTTTCTCTGGGGCCTGTTTCTTCTGTAACTGAGCATTGACAGAGTATCTTGCACCTTCCTCTGAGGCATCTGATGCTAGCCACTGTCAGAGAGGGGACACTGATTGACTGGGCCCTCAGCCAGACATTGTCTGGCAAAACCAATTTTCTTTAGTTAAATACAGATTCAGAATTGAAATAGAAACAAAGCTGAAGTTTTGGGAAAGCAGAACAAGTTTTCTCACTTCACATTCTGCGAGCAGAAAACAGAACTTAACCTATCCCAAGTCAAAAGCAGGAAACATAATACCTATGCTCATATGCTGATGCAATCTATTCAGTTCAGCAAGACCTAACCACACACATCTTCAAGTCAGAACATCAGCATGAGTCTGGGAGGCCACATCTTCCTCTTCCACTGTGATGCTGACAACCAAAACCCTCTTCTATTTTTAGTGCAGCTTTTTAAAGATTTTTAAAGTAATCTCGATGGGACTTGCTGTACAGGACAGGAGGTGTGTCAGTTCTGCTAACACAGCAAGGATTTTGCCAAGACTTGGGTTTGCCCCGGGACCTTCCAGAACAATTGTACTGAGCTACAGCCCCCATTAAAGAACATCGTGTCAACACAATTGTCATCAGTTGTTCCTAGTGGAGGGTTAGGAAAGGGTTCCCGTGCAGAGTAAGGAGACTCTGCAGATGGATATGGAGAGGCTGGATTGATGGGCCGAGGCCAGTGGTATGAGGTTGAACAAGGACAAGTGCTTGGGTCATGCCTTTCAGCCACAACAACCCCATGCAGTGCTACAGGCTGGGGCAAGAGTAGCCATAGTCAGAGAAAATCAGCTCCTGGTAGTGGAAGCAGGCAGCTTTAAGTCTTCGGAAAAGTCTGCCCTCATTTTATTAGGTTGCTTTTTATTGCTGCAAAATTTGGCATTCTCTCCATGTTCAAATTGAGCTAATTTTCTTCCTCCAAACTGCAAAGCAATCTCATGTTAAATCTAAAGAGAGAATGGTGTCGAAACTGGACATTTTTCTATTCTGAAATGAGACATAGAGCTGGAAATAGGTTAGAAAATCAATTTTGGAAATGTGTGAAGGAGGAAATAGAGGGTCTCTTCTTCATTAAGCTCAACAATATGAGTCTGGTTACTGGAATTGTCACTTCAATAAGAAAGTTCATTAAAGCATCTGCAATAGTTTCCTGTCTAGTGGCCGTTCTTGGACCAGATGTGCCAGTAGGAAAATGACAAAGAAGTAAGAAATAAAAAGCAAAACATATACTTATTTATAAATCAGACCAGCTGTAAGACTCAAAGAACCCCTGAGACCAGTGGAATGAGGAACATGAATTAAGAGCTCCCCATTTCCTCCTTCCCCTCTACCCTGAAAAATACACTGTGGAGTCTATTATGTCTTTCAGGGATAACTGGATGACTTTTATCTTTGGTTTTCTCCATTTTTCTTTGTTGAAAATTTTGGATCGAAGTCATTGCTTATTTCCTTGCTGAAAGTTAAATTTTGGCTACAAGTAGGTCAGTTAAAGTTTCCTTGTCTCTTGGGTGACCATATCTGTGCGGATCTGTTAGAGCAGAGCTCATGGAACAGAATTATTTCTCCTGATTCATATTAAACAGACCTGGCAAATAATTCATGATACAGGCGGAAGAGAGGAAGAAGAGAGCCTCTTAGGGGACAGTGGGAGAGGTAGGCCCCTGGATGCAGGAAAACAGAGTTTAGGAAACAGGCCTGTTAGTAACAGCCCTTTGTGATGGTTCCCTTCCCACTTTGTTAGATTGCTTGAGGTGACAAAGGACATAGGTGTAATTAGTTCAACTATCCATTTCCCAGAGGGAAAGCCAGAACCAAGATGCTCAGTCACAATCTTGGTCTTTGCTCAGGATAACCAAGTGTTTTCCCTGTCTCTGCTGTTGACCCTCAGTCTATCACATCACCTCTTATTTGTCTGCTGACTTTGGGTTGTGTTACAGATATTTCTGAAATGCAAACAGTTTATTCTGCTGTCTCAGCACAACTGTACTTCGTTAATTTTTTTTGGTTTTAAATCCATAAGAAGAGCTCTTCTACACATACTACTGTGCTCAAAAACCCAAGTAGATGTTAGGAAACATACAAATTGGAATAGGAAAACTATAGGGAAAATGTTGTGATGCCTTCATACAAAGTGGCGATGTACTCCAGTACTCCGGAGTTCTGCCTCCTGCTTCATTTCACAGATAAAAAAAGCAGAGTAGAAAGGGAATCAGGAAAGATTTAAAGGAATAGCAGAGAGCTTGGAATAAGTATCAGGGCTTTTCCTGTGTGAGGAGATTGGAGCATAATTTGGGGGACATAATGGGGAGGCTGGATGATTTTAAAAATGACCTTAAGAGGATAGACAGAGGGTCCTGCTGTTTTTGTCCACTGGTACAAAAGCAAGAATGTGCTCAGTCCCATTCCTTGGTGGACTAAAAAGCTGATCAAAGTCAATGTTTTTTTGGTTTTTTTTTTTAATATTACGTGTAGTTGAAATGTGGAGCTCTTTGCCACATAAAATTATAGGCTGAGACCAGAACAATGTTTGTTGAATTAGATTTCTGAGCATGGGATTGTCAGAAAAGCACTTGAACTGCTCTGTGGAAACTGTCAGAGAACCTGATTTTTCTCCTTGGAACTATTTGTGTGGTAACGGTACAAGTTGCAGTATCTGGCCAACTTCAAATCCTGCACCAAAACAGGAACACAGGACAAGGTGTGGATAGGTGAAGAGGGAGATTGCACTGGCTCTGTCAAAGAAATAATGCAGTTGAGAGTGGTCAGCAGAAGGAAACTCTTTAGCTAAGGAACGGATGAAGTTTCTGCCTAATCTATCTGGCTCTCAGAAACCAGGCTTTCTGGGGTCCTTCAGGCCACTCGACAGTATCATGAGACAAAAATGGCAGCTTTCCAATGGCAGCCAGCCAGCTGCTTCCAGGCAGACAGGAATGCAGCACAGTAGTGGAGACTTCTTTCACCTTCAGCCCCAAAGCACATGGGCAGGAGGACCCTCCAGCTCTGGTTGGTACTGTGTTTGTCATACCACCAGAGAGAAGAAAGTCTTCTGAAACTTGTAGGACAACTCACAGAACAAGAGAGAGATGCTACAGAGGTGAGTAACAAGAGCAGGTGTAGCACCAGTCCTCCCTGCACACGTTTCTCCTGGGTCCATCTTTTTCTGGCAGGTGATGCTTGAGTCTCACAGACTTGCCTTCCTCTGTTTCCAGCCCACCACCTTGCAAGTGCATACCCCAAGTAAAGGGGCAGGAACAACACAGCTAGGAGTAAGCAGTGGGACTGTGGCTAATGCACAGGCTGAGCTGATAACTTGCTGTGGGACCTGTGTCCCATGGCTTCCAGAGAGCAGCTCAGGAGTTTGCTTTTGGTTACTCCATTCTATTCTCGTAGATCTCTGCAGGAAACAAAGTTCTCTTTTGAAGATTATGTCCTGGCCCCAGACTGATAAAAATGCATGGATTTGCTCCCCTCAACAGGTTCTGTGTGGATCCAAGATAGGAACAGATGTAGCTAGACTCTTGCTCTCCTGGAGAAAAAAAAAAAAAAAAAAAAGGAAAAATGCACACCATGTTAAAACTTGAAACCTGATTCTTTACAGGTGGATTTGAATTAAAATTGCTCACTGTTTCCCTGCACTACTAGACTGAGACCATCTGTAGCCCATATCAAACAGCCCATTTTGGATGCTGTAACAAGGGATTTCTTTTCTTTCAATATTATGCTCTTCTTGCTTGTATTTTTTTAATACTTTATCATATCAGTGGAGGAAACTTCCTGTGTGTTTTGTTAACTCAGAGAATGTATGATCCCAAAAAGTAAAGCAGAGAGACTATGAAGGACAAATTAAACATGATAAAGAAAATCTTGCCACTAATCAGGTCAAATTTTCTGAATTAAACAGGCTAAGGACAGTGAAAAGCAGTGAGACAGAAACACAGGCAAAAGCAGGAGCTGAAACACCTTTTCCCTTACAAACCATAGCTGCGAAGCAAAATCAATTGCATTTTTTTACTTTTCTCAATACTAAAAAATAGAGTAAATATCACAATGAAGTCAGTAACATTTTAGTTCTTGTTGAAGTACGACAAAGCCCCCAAAGCAATCCCAGTGTACATTTGTGATTTATGGTCTGTTTTCTCTATCACCTTGAAATTAATTTTTTTCCTTTAATAATACATCTGTACCCTTGGGGGGGGGGGGACAAAAAAAAACCACAAAAAAACAAAAAAAAAAAACCCCAAACAACCAACCAAACAAAAACCACAAAAAAAAAAAAAAAAAAAAAAAACAATACACTGACACCAACCCAAAACAGTGATGGCACAGGCAGTTACATATGCCGAAGGAGATAATTTCTGCCTCCAGCAGCCAGAAGAACTAGGACACTCAAACCATCCTGGTGACAGCATGTAACACACCATATCAGCACCAGAGTTCACACGCGAAGGCAAGCAAGGCCTTTTCTTTCTTCATCCACCCTTCACGGCAGGGTTTTAAACTTTCCTAGATTTTTTTCTATTCAGAGCCTTGGAAGAAGAAAACAATTGGAAAATAAGACCTTGCACAACTGTTTTGCTTCAGTGTTTTGGGATTGATATCAGAGACCAGCCATTTTCCCCCTGTATTCTCTGTCAGTGACTGGATTCCCTGTTAGCTGATGTGATGCTGCCCATGCTGAGGTCTTCCTCTTGCTCAGCAACATGAGAGTGATGTCCAGCAGTCCATGAGCTGATGGTTACCTGCAGCTGAACTGGGCGTGTTGTGATTTCAGGAACAAAGGATACTTGAGCCTACAAGGTTTTGGAATGTGTTAATTTTTGCCTGTATTTCTGCACGGTAGGTCTGGGGTGCTTAGAGAAGCCTGAGGCGCTGGGCACTGCGCTCCTGCCCAACTGCTGTTAATCAGCTCACTCTCTTTAAGATGTTTTCTGTATCCTATTTGGGGCAGACTGAAGCCCCTGAAATAAGATGATTTGTTCTCTTTCTTGATAGCCCTTTATAGGCAGCCAGAAAAGTTGCTGTCCTGGTTTAGAGGAGAAAGGACAGAAGATCATGTGTTAATTCTAGCTGAACTCCCAGCACACTAATGAAGAAGCCAGTTGGTTTCAGCACTCCTTATAGGTGGTGGAGGCATTCCCAGAACGTGATTTAGTGATTGTATGGAGAGCACACTAGTCTTTCCCTGTATATGGCCCTGTCTGCCTAAGCCATCTGTTGCTGCTCTGCCTGTTGATCCATCTTTGAAGAAGCAGTATCAGGTGCTTCTGTGGCAGCATCCTTGCACAAAGGTCTGCTGTGAATGCATACAGAAACTGGCAGTCATTTCCATCCTTCTCCTGATGAGGGACCTTAGCAAATCATGCAAAGATGCCAGGGTACACTTGTCATGTGTATCTTCTTCTTCTGTGGTCTTGGTCAGCCGGGTTGAGAGGTCTAGCAAGGCTGGAAGAACAGGTCAATAAGAGAAGGAGGAGGAGAGGGGAGGCTTCAGAGCTATTTTGTAAGTCTGATTCCCTCCCAGCAGGGGCTAGGACCATCGGTGGCTGTTCTCTGTGTGTCAAAGGGTGGATTTTGCTCTATTTGAATTTCTCTTCCACCACGTCCTCATCCATATTTGTTCAGCACTTTGAGGGTTCCTCCACAGAGGCATATGAAAATAAGAAGGCAGGTGGAAGAGAGATACAGTTTCATCTGCTTCTGCTACTTCCCAAGAGGAATGAGGTTTTCTCTTCCCAGCCACTTTTTCATCTGGTTTTAGCAGTACCACATGTCTCATATATGGCAGGAAAATTTCCTCCTTCCCTTAAGACTCCAGTGCCTTCAAAGAGAGCACACAGCCCAGAGTTTCAAGCAGTAGAGGAGATCAAGCCAGATTTCATGTAATCTGAAATAGGTGCATGCAGTTACAAGGAGGGCTTTTTGTGAGTTTGTTAACATACTGGAAGAAGAAATCCTGATAGCAATCACAGCCTAAGCCTTTGGATGCTCACAGGAACCTTAGAAAAGGCTCCATTTTCCAATGTTTTAGGGAGTCTGGGTGTACTGATGCTGCAAAGTGTCCCTTGTGTCTTTACTTCCCTGCATCTTCAATGTCACCACAATGAGCTTGAAACTGCATGGAAAAAAGAAGAACAAAAGAAAATAAAAGGGCTGTTAAGATGCTTCTTACTGCAATTTTTAATGCAGCCTGATTTTCATAAAAGACTGATAGGAGCAGTCTCAGTTAGTCTGGTTGGGTATTCAAATGCTCAGTTGTCCAAAATCATTGATCAGCTTGGATACCCAAAACCAGTGCTTGACATCAAGGGCCTGCAACCCTTTGGCAATGTGCCACCCGTCTCATAAGTCATTGGTCTTTCACTGAAAGATGCTACCTAGTTCTTCCACCATGAGAGATCTCTTTTGTGCATGAAAGTCTGAAAAAAAAAGGTAGAACATTAATTAAACAGAAGTAATAAACACCTACCAGGGCCTTTGATTTCAGTGAAAGCTGTTCATACTGAGCACTATGAAAAAATGTACTATATGAGGTCATTATTTAACTGAAGAAATATTTAAGTACAGACAGAGTCAAGGGCAAAGCTGAGTTCTGGAATATACTCTAAAAAAGCTTGCCAAACTTTTTTCTTTCTTTCTTTCTTTCTTTCTTTCTTTTTTTTTTTNTTTTTTGTTTTTTTTTTTGTTTTTTTTTTTTTTTTTTTTTTTTGTGGTAGTGTACTGATTGTAAGGAATGAGGGGATTGATCCAGACGTGTGAGCAGGGAATTGGGAATTGCATGTGATATGTGATCCACCTGGTTAGATGTCCACCTGGAAGTGCAATCTTTCATTTTAAGAGGAGTTTTGCGAACAGTATATTTAGTAGGCAGGAAACCAAACATTTCAGTTTAAACACTCCAAGGGACAAAAATAGCAGTCATATACAAAGGACCTAAAGACCTGTAAGTCTTGGGATCCATAAGCACTTTTCTCTTTTCCTTTTCAGGGTTTTCTGACCCTTCAGATCAGAAATACTTAGAGTACTAAAGTCTGTTTTACATAATGGCTGTAAGATTAGTGGTTGAACATGCTCCATACAAAGTAAAAGAACATAATTGTGGATATACTGTAAATGGTCAGTGATATATTTTCTCCTTATTCCTTCTTTTTTTACATAAGTATATTTCCTGTAATTCTATGAGCAAATAATCTCTTGAAGTATTTAATTTACCTTGGACTCTCTCCCTCTTGCAACAGACCATTGCCAGAACGTATACCACCAGCTCCAAAATTTCACTTGATTTTCTTGATCTGAGTCTTTGAAATCACATGTTTTCTGAGGTCACTGTAAAATGATCGTGGCTGACAAAAACGATCCGCACCCATGCTTGTTTGCTCTCAGTGTTACTTCTATTGTAGGTTAGAAAAAATTTTGCAAAAGATTATCTCCTCAAAGAATTATATTGTATCATAAACCGGGAGGGACTGAAGGAGTACTACTGGGATGCAGTGTATGGGCTGCAGTGGGTGAAAGCCCAGGCTGAACCAGCTCGTGATTTGATCAGACGGTAAAATCAGCTCCACAGGTAGCTGGTGCATTGTTGGAGCACAGCACAAAATGTGGCACTGAGCTGAATGTGGGTTTTTTCCATGTCTGGAAAGTTTCCATTCTTGATGAGCAGGGCTGAGTTACCACCCAGTCAGAGGATGCTCACAGAGCTCTTCTGACTGTGGCCTGGCATGGAATACAGCAGGACGAGGTGACAGATCTCTGGGTCTTCTCCCCAAAGTCTGACTCCAGACAGGGCTTTTCAAGGCGTTGGAGAGCCTCTGAGATTGAGACCCAGCCCATTGTGTCCCAGTAGATATTCTTTGTACACCCTTTGGAAATGGTGTATGTGCATGTTGCATCAAGGCAGTGCTTTAAGCAGGCTGTCTGTGCTAGGTTTCGTGTAAAGTTGAAGCCTAAAGTTTAATTAAGTCTATTATTTAACAGGCTAAGAAAGGAGTTTTTTTTTTTCTTCAGCTTCCTTACTTCACTGCTGGAATTAGCTCAGGTAATTGCCTCACTTCTCTTGCCCTCTATTGCTTGGTAATTTCCTCTCATAATGTGCTTGTCACTCTCTAGTAAAAATCCAGAAAGGCCTAGGTAAGTGCTAGGGAAAAGAAACCCACGGAAAAGCTGAATCTCCAATTTCAAATCCAAAGCAATAAGCTCTAAAATGCCTTCTTTTTTCTACAGACTAAGTAGCTGAACTGAGGCTTTTCTTTGTGACCCTTTATTTAATACCAAGGGCATGTTCTGTATCAAGATATAACCAGACCTGTCTCCAGAGAGCAGTCAGTCTAGGAGAGGAGCCAGGCACACCAGAACATGCAGGGGATGCAATTACTGATGGGTCTGGTTACTGTGTCGAGCCTGCTCCCACACAAGAACCAGCACCCTGCCTCTCTTCTTCGACCTGATTATTCACTTCTCCTGCCTGCCTGCCAGCCAGACAAACCTGCAGGTACGGAAAGAGGACAGCCCCTGTGCAAGTTGGTTGCAGGGAAGTTGCGCCTTTGCCATCCTAGCACGTCATCAGCTGCTGCACACCTCTGGCTTGCAGGGCAGCGTTTGTCAAGGTGTGGTGATGCTGGAGCCCACAGACATCCCTTCTGCCCTTACACCGTAGGGCCAGTGCTATAAGGGCATGTGTAGGGTAGGAAGAATAAACAGGAATAGCGTCAGCTGGTGAAGAGGAGATATGAGGGGATGACTAGAAGGAAAAATGTGACAAGAAACAAGGAGACAGACAAACTGGACTGCTGGTCTGACACAGCCTAGAAAAATCTCCTGGGTAGAGGGTGAAAGGATCTGAAAACAGAAAGGGTAAATGCTGTGCTCTGTAGGTCCACTGCTGTACAGTGAGAGCCAGACTTGGACTTCAGTTCTGCATGGAGTCAGAAGTATCATTTTAGGCAGCCATAATTCTTTTTCAGCTTCTGGAATCAGTCTGGTTAGCAAATTTCAGACAACAATAAGGTCAAAGATGAAATCCCTGAAACTTGCTTTCTCCCATTTTATCTCAAAGTGATAACCTCTTCCATTTCTTTTTGCAATGGGACACACTCCACTAGATCACACAGAATATATGTGAAAGATGGGAGGTAATGAACAGCATCCTGTTCTCGCTCATTTGTAAAATGTGTCTGCTGTTGACTTTGGGCCAAACACTGGTCTCAGTTACAAGTCAAAGACTCCTAATTCCACTAGGAGTTCATACTGTTGCATTTAAACTCAGATTTTAAGAAAAGACTGCTGATTTTTTAGGTACTTCCATTTTCAGACTCCCTAATTCAAGGCAGCTTCAAGGTGGATGAGCCCAGTTTCTCATGCTGGTCCAACCAAAACCAGCAGTATGCTATAGCAAAATGCTTGTATCTTTTATTTTAGGAGAGCCACTTTGTGATTGTCGCAACTACTGAGCACTAAAACGAGTCAAAAAGACAAAAAGAAGCATTTTTGATGGAATTCCTCAAAAAAATTGTTACTACTTTTCAGACATAAGTAATGGTATCCATGTCACAAACAGCATATACTGCACCCATCCAATAGGCATGCACAGGATATGCATCAGTCAAAACCTGCATGTGTTGACAATATGCCTAAAAGCTTTGTATAATTATTCAGTTCAAAATTTTGGGGTTTTTTTTAACCAATTCTCAAGCAGTGTACTTCATTGTAATTTAGAGCAAATTCATAAACAAAACTAATCGTTTCATTGCAGAGAAAACTATGAGTGTCGGTCTTCCCATTCTTTTTCAAAGAAGTATAAAAATAAACATAGATCCACCTATTTTTCCCATTTGTTTACTTTCAGATGCCTCTAAAAATACTAAACATTCTTTACGCTGTCTCCTTTTTCTTGAATGTTGTCCGTGGATTTCTTTATGTTTTTCCTTTACTCTGGTTACTGGTTAGGAAATAAAACTTAGGAATTGAAAAACGTTCCTCATGCTTTTGGAAGCACAAAATTGTTTAATATGTTCATCAGGCTTCTTGAACTTGATTCTAGCTTTGCAAAATATAGGAAAGTTCTTTTTAGTTTATTTTTTCCTAGCGTCATTTCTTAATGGATATCTCTTTGATACCCACGTTTCTTCTGATCAGCATAAGTAATGAAGGGACGATCGTATTCCACAACAAATTTCTGCAAGGCCACACAAAACTAACAGGCCAAAACCGGAAGGGAAAAAAAAAAAAGTTAAGCAAATGCATTTCACATTATTCTTAGTTTAATTTGATTATCCGTGAGTTCATTTTTCTGTTAGTCAACTCTTTAATCAGAGCTATCATTCACTGACTTAGACTTACCTTTCCCCACAAGTGAATGTTTTAATCTCGTCTTTGTTTTCATCCCCAGCTAAAAAAGGAAAATTTTCATCTAGATGCTCAAATTCATGCATTTTCATGCCAGCACTGTCTCAAACCATTTAATCCAAATAGTCGCTCTCAAGCTTTAGAATCATTAAAGAAAACTGCTCTAAGGACCACTCTTTATTGGTGCATGTAAATAAAAGCAGCGAAATCATGCAAAAATAACAGAGAGAAGGACTCTCTCTGTCTCTCTCTCTCTCTCTCTCTCTCACAGTGGCATCAGTTTCTCATTTCATTCAAGTCATAAGTGACTCTGGCAGATAAATTCTCCTGGCCTGTTTGCCCTTTTGTCTCAAAGCAGACTCCTTGCACAGTAAAATGCAATTTCATCCTACTCAGTGAGTTTCATAAAGGCCATGGAAATTAATGGCATACAGAGGTCATATCTACAGCACTGTGAGAGTAAAAGATTGCACAAGCCCTGTAACTTAGCTCAACACTGGCGTGTTACCAACACAAAAACTTTCATTGCTTCCATGATATGGCTGCTGCTGGTAACAGAGTGCATGGCTTCGGTGGACTGAAGCAATGTTGAGTAAAGGGAGGAAGACAACAGTGTGTGCCACAGCAGTATCTGTGTCCTGCTGACCAAGGTTAAGTAAGGCAGACAGCTGACAGGCCTCTGATACAACAGGAAAGTTGAAAAAGACATGAAGTCAGCTTTGCTTGGCTGTAAGAGAATACCCTGAAGAAAGAAAAATCATTCTGTTTTGCCCTGAAATACTCAAACTTTGACTTGCCTTCACTGACCTTGAAGTGTTTTCCAGTGAGGAAATGCATCCTGTGAAAGACAGGATCGGTTTAGGCCAGAACTGATGTCCTTACTTACTGGGGTCTTTGTGCCAGGAAGCTTGCTGAGTTTCTGGAGGTGCAAGTTGGTAAGGAAGGCTATAGGGGAGGGCTGACAGCAGAGAGAGAAGACGCACCACTCTCTGCAAGCAGCCCCCAGAGCTCTCAGGTGCAGCCTCACACCAACATCTTTGTCTCTGGCAGCACACTTGCGGTGCTGTCTGGGCACAGCCACAGGGCTGCCACGCACACCAGGCTGGCATCCAAGACCTTTCCCCCACACACTTCTCAGCCCTGGAGGAAATGACCAGGTACTACTTTTGTCCTGCGAGAAGGCTGAACCTTCTCTCAGTATTTTTGAGAGTCAAAAAAAATGGTCATTACTAAAGCCTTCATCTCAGGCTGGTAATTTGCTCCTTGCAGTGCAGTCTGCAAAGGTATTATGGTACAGCAGCCAAGGATCCTTTGTAAGCAATATTTAGAGGCACTTTGCCTCTCAAGTGGATTGCATTGTTTTTCAGGCTATGATAAAGTGCTGTTGCAGTGCTACCAGCACATGAAGCAGACAGAATCCCTGCAACATTTGGCTTCTTTCTGCAAGACACATTTTAGGTTTCACTTGAAAGGAGAAAGGGAAAGTCTAACAATACAAGATAAGCGCAAAGGCTTTTCAACAAAACAATGAAAACAGTAAGTGAATGATTTTTTAATATCCTGCTGTTCTAAACTAAATTCAGGTTTTTGAAGATTTGACTCAAGGTTTTTAAACACTCAGACTATTGATCTACTTGTTTTAGCTCATGCTAGAAGACAATATTTTTTAATAAATAAATGCTAAGCCTACATCTTCCATGTCCTCAGGGGAGCTCCACTTATGCCTCTATCAAGCATTTGCCTAAGATGTTGGCCCTGAACACTTGTTAGCTTCCCCTTTCACTGATTTGTGCGAAATTTCTGTCCTGTCCTGGAGACTTGCAGGAATTTCTCTGTTCCTAACCATCAGGCTTTTCCAGTGTCACCAATGCTTTCCTTCTGCATCCCTCTAGTTGTTTCTCATCTCCTTGCAGACCAGCACCCTTACAGCCTATCTGCTCGCCCCGCCCACTCACCCTATAAAAGTTCCCAGCCCCAGGCAGCAACTGTGTGCTGCTTTCAGTAAGTCCACTGTTCACATATCCACTTCAGATGTTGGCCGCTGCTTGGGCTCTCTCTCTGCAAGCTATGCCTCTTAATTTTACTTGGGATATTCTCTCTCATGGAAGAAGCTACAAAAAAATATCATCTGCCGCTATCAAGAGTTTCATGCTGTTTTCTTGTGTCCCAATCTCTCCATACCTCTCTTTCTTGCACTTTACATGGCCTGTGAAGTCTTCGCATTTCTTACTGGTGTTCTCCTGTATCTTGGTACACAACAGCATCCTAGCTGTGTTTACAGTAACAGAAATAATAAATAACAGAATCATAGAATCATAAAATGGTTTTGGTTGGAAGGGACCATAAAGATCAATTTGGTACAACCTCCCTGCCATTGGCAGGGACACCTTTCACTAGACCAGCTTGCTCAGAGCCCCGTCCAGTCTGGCCTTGATCACCTACAGGAACGGGGCATCCACAACTTCTTGGGCAACCTGTTCTGGTGCCTCCCCACCCTCACAGCAAAGAATACATAATCTAAACATACTCTCTTTTAGTTTAGATCCATTTCCCCTTGTCGTCCTAGTCCCTTCCTAGCTTTCTTGTAGGCTTCCTTCAGGTACCGGCAGGACACAATTAGGTCATCCTGAAGCCTTCTCTTTTCCACGCTGAACCCAGTTCTCTCAGCCTTTCCTTGTACAGGAGAAGCTCCATACCAGTAAAGAGTCTCTTTTAAGGCTGAAGAGCAAGGGGTAAGGATAGCACTGCCTTAGCAAATTGGTTTATTCTGGAAAGGCAGCTACCATTTGTAAACAGAGTTCTTTTTTTGGTCATGTTGCTACATGCACTGTTGCCTTACCTCCTCCCTTAGCTGAACAAAAATCTTTGCTTTCTGTAGAAAGGATGATGTTCATGTGGACTGCATGTTCTCCTTCACTCTGAGACTGTCTCTTGCAAAGAGACATACTATGATCAGGCTGTTGAATCATTTTCTTATTCCTACGGATCCATCCCTTCTGCAGGTCTGAATCTGCATGAATACACGAGCATGAAAGTGATTCCATTAACACAGCAGTTGCCTGGAATCTGATTGTTGACAGATTTATAACCAGATTGTAGAAATTAACTGCTGGAGGAAATGTGCCATTTATTCTCAACAAGAACACATTTTGTTTTTCCACATAGTTGTTACTAGACTTTCTTTAGAGGCTAGAAAAATAACCTTATGCTTGTTTTAATATATTTCTTTTAAAGTGAAAAAAACTTCAGCACTTTTATAAACATTTAAAAACTGTCTGGCACAGTAACATGTTTATTGCATAGTCCTCTCTGATGTTTCTTGAGAACAGGTACTGATTAAATGGTAGTTTCTGTATCAGCACATTAAAATATAACTTCACTTGAGAAATAACACCTGAATAAAATAAGGTTAGCCGATGAAAATAAGGTGTGAGAACAAACAGTGCCGTTCATAGAAGAAAAGTAGTCCTTTCTGTTGCAACAGTTATACTTCTATTCATTTTTACAAAACCGAGTTGATAGCAAATACAAGGGGCAGCACTCCATTCCCTTTGCAGTAACCTGTGAAGCTTTGCCACAGAGCTTTTTCAGTGAGTTCAACGTGAACTTCTGCACATCTTTTAATGCAGATGGTGGAAGAAGTCGCGGGATTGAGGGCAGGGGAGGGAGAGCGGTCTCACAGGACTGGCTCTGGGCATAAGAACTTGCTCCTCCGCACTCACAGCTGCTGTGTGCAGCAGTTCGCAGAGGTCCAGGCAGGGGTTCACTGAGGACACACTGAGCTGGTGCCTGCGGGTGTAACACCTCCTGACACATCACGCAATCCTTTGATGCCTATTCGAGTCGGTCCCATCAGGACTACAGCTCGCAGCAGGGGAAAAAAAATTCTTTCAGGCTAGGCAACCTGAAATCTTTCTGCTCTGCCCCACTAGTCAAGTTTTCTAGGCCATTCTTGTTTGTCTTTTTGCTGTCACCAGTGTGTTTTCCCTGAGTGCCACTTCATACACACTCATTTTCAAGCAGCACTATAAACAGTGACAATTTCATACCTCCAGGCAGGAAATTAGGAAGGGAAATGAGAAAAGGCTCCCTTGCTACAGAAAGCTCGCTCTTTGATAGGAATTCTAAGTGCTTTGACCGTTTGCTGTGAAAGGACCCTGCTTATAGAGTCCAAAGCACCTAATAGTGTCCCTCTACACCGCTCTTCTCTGGAGAGACAAATTCTAAGCAGGGAAGTGGTAACTCTGTGTTTTTCAGAAATTATGGGTCCCATGGCTGTGCTGGTGGATAGCGGAGTGAAAACTTCCCTGTGTACCCACCAGCAGAGGATTCTTCTCCATAGTCTCAATGAACAACTCCCAAACAGGACAGGAGACTGGATCCTCTAACAGAGCCTGCATAAGAGACCCAGTAGCTCTGTCTAATAGTTTCTCTTACTTTTTTCTAAGGGGATTGGTACATTTCAAGTTAAGGAATAAGTTTCAACAGCAAGAGAATAAGCCTGGCTTCTTTTCTACCACTTATATTTCAAAACTAATTTTTAATGGTACAGTAAATAAAAGAAAAAAGTAATAACAAAACAAAAGAAAAAAAAAAAAGACCTTGGAAATCTCTCATGGAATACAAACATCCAAGTAAACTAATGAATAAATTCAGGCTTCAGTGAGTTAGAAAGGAAGCTGTCTTTGATAAGCAGTCCTGTTCTTCACTTATCTTCGTACCTGCCAGTCCTTTTGGGAACCCTTTCTTGTAATCCTTTCTTATCATAGATATCAAGGAGGTACTTGGCAACCTGTGAGCCACCCTTTGTGTTTTCTGAGAGAACTTGCCTTTGCTGTACCTTTGACTTAGAAAAGAAGGCATATTTCTGTACTAGTCTGTATCAAAGACTTGTGTGTCACAAGAGCTACCATCACATGGGAAGAGCTAATCTCTGCTACTCTGCTCTTCCCCACCACCCAGGGACCTCAGGCTGGTTAAAGAAATTGAGCTCCAATTGCCTCAGGGTCAGCACATCTCTTTCATGCCTCAAGTTTCCAGTGGCTTCTTCTCATGGCCACCTCTATGAAGAAGAAGGCCACCGGGAAAGCAACAGATAGCCTTCTGTGCTTTGGGGATGGGGGCGTGGGGAGGGAGCATGTCCTTGATGTCTGTGAAGATGTGCTTCAAAATCGATGAAAGCTTCTTTCATTATGGAATTAGTAACCTATATGTTTTTCACTGCAGAGAATGCAATAAGAAACAGATTAATGGGTGCCTGGGAATCCTGGGCTGGACATTTAGAATTATTTCAAGGAAAGGTTGCAGTCACAGGCTCCTCTTGAAGACTTAGTTAATGTGAGGTATTTCAGTTGGCAAGCATTGCTTTCAAAAAGGCTAGACACTTATGTGCTGAAATCCATTCTACTTCAGAAAAACTTTTTAAAGACGCGAGGGAAAAACATGAAAGTGAATGTGGCTATAAAATAAGCAGGTACTTGAGTGCAATCTTCATTTTGTGTGGGCTTATTTGTTCTGTTTTAGGTAAATTCTTGCTGAATGTTTTCCTGAAGTGGGATTCATGACAAGGATTATCATGCTGACTTTATATGAAACATCATTTGTAATAGAAAGCTTGCATGCTTTCTTTCATAACCTGCTAAATAGTCTTTATTATCCCTGCATCTCTGTGAGCAGCTAGAACTAAAAAAGGAAAAAGATTTTGCACTTACCTGTGGAAGTTTAATTGCATACTTGGAATTATTAAGAAAAATCCTGTGAGGAAAGAGGAACAAGAACAGATTTTGACTGACTATATTATAATGGAATGAATTTATTTCAAGACTCAGCATGATAAGAAAACAGCTATGTCAGTATCACTACATGCCCGTGAGGGCAAACTTGATTGTAGCAGGTGGAACCTGTAATACATTCCTCTGCCACAGTAACTTTCAGGAGCAGTAAGACAGCTCTTCTACCTGAATTGAGCATAACTGTGGGTAATCAGACCTAGATTTTTTATCATTATTTAATTTAGTAATTGAATGTGGATTACGGCACTGGTGAACTAGATGACCAACCCTTGCAGAAAGCATCAGATGTGGACTGGAGAAGAGAAAAAAATCCAGATTTTCCATCCTGGGGCAGAGAAAGCACTGTTAGTACAGCTGTACTTGCTGTCACTCCTGAGGGGGCTTATTGCCATGCCAAATCTGCAGTTGGATTTGAGTAGCTGTCAGGGCCTTAGGATAGTGAAAGGATTCTCTCTGGATAGTTTCTTGAAGGACAGCAATCTCTCTTGATAATCTTCATAGTCTTTGTGTGTTCATCCTTTCAGTTCTGTCAAGTTTCTTTTTTCTCCTCTTCTTAAGTGAAAAGTCTTCTCGAGCTACAACTACTGACTATGGTTGCTTGCCCTATGCAGAAATGATGCTGTTTGCATTAGAGTGCTCCCCACACTGCCTTGGAGAATTGGGATGTCTGCGACTTGAGAAAAGAACCCACTGCTTCACTGTCTCAAGCCTAGTCCTCCTGACAGCCGTGAGGTTTCCCTATAGGTCCCATCAGTCACCTCTCTAGGCTTAGTGCAACCGCAGACGGTTGCAATAGTGCCTTTCTCATTGATCAGGCAGGGTCATGACACCAGTGGGAAAACCTGCCCTGCCCAGTGATTTGGTTCAGTCACTTCTCTTGAGGTTGATGTCTATGCCTTGGCATCCAGAAGAAGGTGGCTTCTCACCTGTTCAACAGCTGTTTTCTCTTCTGAGTACAATGGCTCCCTTAGGAGTAGGATGGGGAGAGGAAGAACTGGACTATCTGGGCAGCTCCTGATTTGTGAAGCTCCCCTTCCTCTTTAAGTCTCCTTTACAATTTCAAGGGTCTCCTCTGCACCTGCACTGGTGATCAGCAGCCTGAAGGGACCTTTTGGAGCTCTGTAGAGCAGCGGTGAGATACACAGGAGTAAGGGCACCCCTGATGGAGCTCCTCTCAACAAATGTATGTGTTGTTTTGCATGGGCTTTGCCCATTACAAATTTCCAGCCCAATGAGTTATGTGCCTTACCTTGCTGCACTGTGACCGTGGAGAAGAGTAGGTGTGGCCTCTGAACCAAGGTGAGCCAGGAATCCTTTCCTACAGTTTATTTGGCCACCCAGGTTTTTTCACATGATGGGGTGTTCTCCAGTACAGCAAAGGACTCCACATTGGATAAGGTTCAGTGTATCGTGATAGGTGCATTCGGCACCTTGTCTGCTGCCTGCTTTAATCTAAGGTCTCTAAGTTTTCAGGCTCTCACACTCATTCCTGGTATTTTCAAGGTTGTTTTGGAGTCTCTCAATAGTAAAAGCACTTCCTTTTCTGTCTGTTTAGCATTCCTGAGCTTAGACCTGTTTTTCCTGCACTGGTTCAATCTATGCATATTTCCTCTGCATCTCCTTTCTTCTTTTCTTCTCCTGTCCCTCCCCACAACACACACATTTTTCCTCCTGGGACCCTCTGGTCTGTCATTCCCTTGTGTTTTGCCATTCACATCTCCCTGTTTTCTAAGGGGAATGTTTTCTAAGGGCCCTTGCAGACCTTTTTTCATGCTTATCACACAACCCTCAAGTGAAAGCTGACATCTCTCATGGCAGTGAAAAAGTGTGCCTTGTCTCAAAGCTCAGTTTCAATCAGGTCTTTTCCTTCACTTGAATTCTTCCACAGCCCATGTTTTCCACCCTTCTTCTGAAAACTTCATTTTGCAAGCAGTAATTGCATTTCCTCGCCAACAGCCTGTGAACTGTGTGTGTCTGTGCCCATCTTTTCTGCACCTCAAACTGAAATGAAGCAAACAAAAATTGCTCCTCATCAGGCACGTTTAGCGTGTGTCACCTCTTGACCCTCTGTGGCGAGCCAGATGCTGTGCAGGTCCCGCAGTCGTGCGCCTGCCAACTGGGTCAGTCTGGTGGCCTATCGGGGAGGAAGCGATCGGGTGGTGCAGCAAGCTGAAGTGTCTGTGCTTTGTTTTTCTTTTTTTTTTTTTTA
>VZRE01010569.1:60779-73624 GCA_013396775.1 Cephalopterus ornatus
CTTTCCTTTGCTTTGCTAAGGTTGGGTTTGTGAGAGGAAGCCACTGCTGAATCCATGCTGTAGGGAGAAGAGGGACATGCTGGCTTGTTTCAGCAAGAGTTTATTTGCTCTCAGTCTTTCCTGAAGTTTCTATCTTGCAGACCCGGTGATTTCCTGTTTCCTTCTTTCTGGCCCTGATCCTCATAAAGATAGTGCCAAAGTGAGAAAGCACTGTCTTAGGGCCAGAGAATAATTCCACTAACTTGTAAGTACTTAATTCCAGATGCCGGCTAAACACATCCTTAAATGATCTCCTGCGAAGTTCCCAGGAATCTGTTACACTGCATGTTATTTGCAAAGACAGAAGCTGAAAAAATTTATAACTTACATTGAACATCCAGTTTAGGGTATTACATCACAAAAGCAATGTGAAAAATTCTGAGCAGCCCCAATAAATGTACTATAAATGTCTCATACAGAGATTTGGCTGTTTTGCTTTTTGTTTGTTTTGTTTCTCTCTGGTGTTTATTGGTTGGTGTTGGCAGTTTTTTTAAACCTTTGGTATGTTCAGAGCTACATGAATGCAGTTTCAGGTCTGGAACAATTAAGTATGAAGGATGTGAAACATCTTTCTACACATCTGGTAAAATGGAAATTCTTGTCTGTTCAGAAAGGGGCTAGTTTTCGATTGCTCTCAAGTTTTGTCTTCTGTTCTGCTGGCACCAGTAGCTTTTCCTCATTCAGTGCGGTACAGAAATGCCAAGGTTTTCTGTATTATAAGTTCGTTGCAAGTTGGGTGCATCAGGGAAGTCAGAGTGAGTTGAAGAGGCTCAGTACTCAGTGGGAAGAAAATGTAAGTGGTTTAATGGAGATATAGAGGAATTAAGTGCTACGGCCAAGGTTACACAGGAAATCAATCTACCCTGCAGATCAGGGCTGCACATCAGCAAGTCAAGAGGGAGTTGGACTGTGCTTTCAAATAAATAAATGAACTTCAGATGAGGGAACATGAGCTAGTAAAGCTGGCTTTCATCTGGGGGCATACACTTCGTCACCCCAAAGCTCGCTTTTGTGCACTCTCTCCTCACCTCCTTCACTCCATGCGGGTTCCTTCTTCTTCCATTGGCATGAGCTGCAGATTCACGAAAGGAGACTTGAAAGGTCCAATAAGGTGGCATATTTACCTCCAGTCAGTGGCCTTCCAGTGAGAAAGGCAAACCTTTGTTTGCTGCAGCTGCCGCTTTGTCTCCATAGAGTCATAAGCATCTCACTGGCCCCCTCTCATGACTTTGAGTGTGTCCTTTGATTTTACACCAGCTTTGCAGAAACTCAGTTCAAAGAGGCACGGATACTATTCTGTTTAGGTTGCAAAGCCCTTCCCTCTCAGTCTGACTCGAGTAAGAGATCCCTTGGGGCTCTTCTCAGTGGACTCACCTGTGCAGGGTCTAGGAGTCTTGGTGCTATAGCCACTCAACATCAGAGGGTTTTTAGGAAAGCAAGAGAGAGAAAGACAATGCATTTTTCTGTTTCAAGACAAAAAAGGGTCAGAGATTCCCCAAGTAGGCACAGTTGTATCTGCTTGACATGAAATGATCCTAAGGTAGTTTTAAGCAGTAGTTCACCTTTTAGAGAGTAGCTTTTGAAAGATGCAATAGCTTCTATTTTTCTCCTTGTTAATGTCTTTAGGCAGTTACCGTGGATGGGAGCAGATCTCATTGTTTTCAGTGCCATGTGAATATTTGCGTTGATAGGGACTTTGTTCACGCTGCCTGCAGTTGCTTTTCTAGATGTGGTGCTTCTGCGTTCAGGGAAGAGGGAGGGGAAGGTAAGAGCGTGCAGTGTTTTCAGATGTTTATCTCGTTCCTGATAGTTTCAAATTGTAACTTGCGTGTAATGCATGTAATTTAGTCCTTTCCGTAGGCTTGTGTTTGGTATAGGGCTCTAGAACACAACAGCTTTTCTATCTCCTGCCTGTATAGCTGAAGAAAATATTACAGAAAAGAAACGAGGTATGAATTTTGAGTAGGTCAAGCAGTAACAACACACAGATACATGGTCCACAGCTGTGCTTTACCTCACCACTGCTGGTCATTCCCTCTGTACATCCTCCAAGCCCATGTCTGCTATAGATGTACAGAAAGGCAGCATTTTGGGGCTAGTTATGGACTGTATGAAATGGACTCTGATGAACACCTGCTCCCAAACACCACATTTCTTCCGCTATGTAGCTTTGAGTGAAACCCAAAACCATAGTTAGTGTTTCTTGTGTTTAATTGGCAAAGTAGACTTGAAGTGCATGCACTGAATACTGGCTATATGCCATAAAAACTGTGCATACTTTGCAAAGAAAAATTAATGTCAGAATTAACTCACTGGAGACCTTTTTCCTCCCCTCACCCCATCGTAAAGCTCAGGCAGACTGAGACTGTGGTGCCAGCAGATCAGTAACGCAGAGAAAATTCTTGTGCAAGATTTATACAGGAGTTTTGAATATGTGATGCCAAAAATGTGGGTAAAGACGCTCCTCACAAATATGTGTCAAGCCCTTGTACCATGAGATTTCTCTGAGAGCTGCAGATTATTCCCATCTCTAGTAATCAGTTCAGAGCAAATGCTGTTCAAATATCACTTACATCATCTGGGAAGTAACTGTTACTTTGAAACTCCTCAGTGTTCTACTTTTAATTGAGCTGATACTTAAAAAAAAAAAAAAATAGGTGGTAGGTGAGATTATGGAAACAATTACAGAGAGGTACAAGCCCACTTCTTGCTATATCTACCTTCATTATTCAATTTAAAACTTTCCATTAGCCAGCAGGATAGCAAAATGGTGGGGTTTTTTTTTCAAAAATGTTTGGGATTTTGCCTTTCCAAATTAAGGCGCCATTTTTCTGAGCTTGAGAATCCTCAGAAATGCTGATCCTCTGAGTCATTATCTCAAGGTTGAAGTGTGTCCTTTTGCTTTATAGTAAGGTAAAAGGACACAATGGTGAATGGGCTATCAGCAGGGATAAGCTTAATATTGAGTTTACCTGTTGGGACTCATAAAGGCTTCAACGTATGCATTACTGTACAGATGGAATTTGCTCTACCCACATTTGTCAGTCCTAGGTCGTGGTATGACATAGTGTGTCACGTCAGGCATCTTGTTTGGGCTAATAATCCAGGCTCCTTTCAAGCCAGTGGAGAAGGAAAGGCTCTTCTACAAGGCAAGTCTCCCCATCCTGAGATTCATGTCAAGGATGGTTGTCAACCCACTGACATCAAGCATAGAGGGCCCTTCACTGCTGACTGGATGGCAGTCTGTTGGCCAGCCTTTTGTCAACATTGGGTGCAAAGTCCTGTTTGAACCAGTACTAGCTGAAAGTGTCAGACTACTCTTAAAACATGACCCCTTTTCCTGCCCCTAGACAAGACATAAATTTATCCTCGTCTGAGAGGTTATAAATCACGCTTTGAGGGGCCAGGAGAAAGGAATGTGTTATTAAGAGGAATAAGTACTCCATGTTTGCATTTCGTTAGCACTAAGAGGCCCCAGACAGGATCAGGATCTGGGGAGATGTGACACAATGAGTGGGTGCAAGCGCAAAGCAGGAGGCAGTTTGAGTTTTGAAAGAGGTCACAGGAGGTTTTTTTCCTGGCCTGTTAGAGTAGGGCACCCCATGAAAGTAAGGCAGCATGGAAGAAGGAGAAAGAAGCTGACACACTGATGATTAGTTGCAAAGGAAGGAAGAGATATGGGAGATGTAAGCTGTACAGTCGGATGCGATTTTGATGGAGTAAAACAGAGGACTTAAATATCCCAGTCACTGTCTCATTGAAACAAGATACGCAAAGCTGCTCTGAAAATGGTGCCAGCCGAGGTGGTCCATTTTGCCAGGTACTGAGTGCTAAAAATGCATTTACCTGGAAGAAAATGGGAAATGCATGAAAATCAAATGTGACAGGGACTACATCACACTACCACTCAAAATGTGTAAGTAGTATTTGTTGATAGCCAATCTGCTAAAACCATGTTTTTTTCAGATTCAAAGTGTGCAGGAAATCACCTCCTGTAAATGTGCCCCTTGGGGACCTTTGTGTTAGAAAAGGCTTTGAATACCAGACAACTTTTGGGTAGATGCATGTAGCTTTCTAGTAACTCCAGTGGAATTAGGCACTAAATAATAGCATTGTTTAGTGGGTAAAAACTGTCTTTCAGAAACAAAAAATGGCCTGAAGTTGTGTCATGGGAGGTTTAGGTTGGATATTAGAAAAAGGTTCTTCACGCAGAAGGGGCTTGGGCACTGGAACAAGCTCCCCAGGGCAGTGGTCACAGCACCAAGCCTGACAGAGTTCAAGAAGCATTTGGACAATACTCTCAGGCACATGGTGTGACTCCTGGGGATGGTCCTGTGCAGGGCCAGGAGTTGGACTCTATGATCTTTGTGGATGCCTTCCAACTCAGCATATTCCGTGATTCTATGAAAATATTGGGATTTTTTGAGCATAGTAACAACATCTCTTACTTCTGTATGTCTGGACATGGCTAAACAAAATCCATCAGGGAATCTTCACCACTTTTTACAGTTTGCAAATAGTCACTTCACTTACTTTTAGCCATTTAAAATACTCCATGATCGTGAACCCCTCTGCAGGAGATGCTAGGTTGGCCTCTGGATCAAAGATTCCCGTGAACACAATGGTGACAATTGTATATGTACAGGAAGGTTCAAAGCCTCCAACCTCCCTGTCCTCTTCCTCCTGTGTAGTCTAACCAGGGTAGCCACAGCTCTCATTTATGAGCTGCGGAAGAGACATTTAGTACTCAGCCTTTCACCCTCTCCCTTGGGAAGAGCAAAGTAGATGGACTGCTTGAATCAGCACAGGACCTCAGGTTAAGCTTCCTGAAAAATACCTGCTGCAGGGCAATGCCAGGAAGAAATCTCATCCAGATTCTGATTTTATTGGGCACTGTATCAGCAATCTGTAATGACTCTCACACCTCAAAATCACTTGAATGCAATTAGTGCAATTTAAGTTGCTGCACACAAATGACACATTTGTAATTAAATAGATGTGAGTGTTGCAGAAATTTGAGGTCACCTCATGGGCAGGGCTAGGGAAACCCTGACTTCCTCCCAGGCTGAGTGTGGAGATTGTGTATGTCTGAGGTGTGTACTTGAACTCCACTCCCTGTGTCAGCAAGAAGATACAAAGTCAAGTGATTAGTGATTGTGGTAGGACTTGCCAGATCATCCCTAGCCTTACTTCTTCCCTCACATGTAAGTGCACTTACCAGTCAGGAAGAAAAACAGCCTCTGATCCATATTTTTGCTCTTGTCTTTTCCAGCCACTTCCACATCTACAACTGGGACAAGTCATCTCACAAAATGTGACGTAAAGCAGAAAGCCTTCTGTGTAAATGGGGGAGAGTGTTATATGGTTAAAGACCTCCCAAACCCCCCAAGATACCTGTGCAGGTAAGAAATCCTGTTTGCCTCTTTTGTTGGAGCCACCAGTGTTCACAAATGGTTTTTCTTTAAAGGACCACCTGAACGATTTCTTCTGAACTTGCATTTCTTTGTTTTTAACCCTGTGGATATGAAAATAATGTACCAAGACTGACCTCTGTGTTCTATATATCAGACGTAGCAGAAACTAACCAGGAAATCTTCCCACATGATAATGGCACAGCAACCTCCATTGATGTTTACATGGCATAAAGTAACACAACTTGAGCCTTATGTTAGAAATAATGAAACAGATGCTGTAAANAGATACTGTAAACTATATAAAGTGTATTAAAAAAAAAAAAAAAAAAAGGAAAGAAAAGGTGTGTGGATAACTACATTGGATAATTACCCT
Organism: Cephalopterus ornatus; assembly: GCA_013396775.1. Lineage (NCBI taxonomy): Eukaryota > Metazoa > Chordata > Aves > Passeriformes > Cotingidae > Cephalopterus > Cephalopterus ornatus. The sequence goes on from VZRE01010569.1 coordinate 66,606, forward strand.
TTGTACAGGAGAAACTCTTGTTTTTATTGTCTGCTGTAGTAACCAAACACTTTCTGAGGAGATCACAACACGTTGTTGTGTTTAATTGCATAAAAAGCAATAAATATCATGTTAATTGGTGGAGGTTACTATGTTACATGAGAATCTTAGTTCGGGAAGTCTCATGGGTTTAGTTTAAGGGGGTGCTTGTGCACTTTCCTCAGGTCCTGGCCTGGCCTGCGCTGTTTTGGATTGTTTCAACAGTCCCTTGGGTTGGAGAACACCCAGGAAGAGCTACAGCACTAGAGTTTATCTCCTGCCTGGGAGCACATCATGTAGCATTTATCCCTGGAGATGAACTAGTCATAGGGACTGCTTCTCTCTAGCTGGAGAGGCAACTCAGCATTTGAATCTTGGGAAACATCATTGGTACCTAAGAGGGCTGAGTGCAAAGGGTGCACCTTTGTGAGAATATTGCCGTTTTTCTGACAGACAAGAGATGGTAGTTGGTAAAGACTGTCATCAGCTGTGACTGCATAATTTTTCAGTCTCCTGGGACTAAAAGTGAAAGAACACTAATTGTAAAGATAACTTTGGTGGGTGAGTTAGGTGAAGGTCTATTATGCTTTCATTAGGCCAGGAAGACATTGACTGCTTGTCTCTATTGTTAATGTAAAAAAAAAAAATAAAAAAATAAAAAGCCATCAAAACTCCCACCAAGCAGCACAATGTTCTGATTTACTTGTAAGTTGGGGGTTTTTTTGGTTTTGGTTTTTTTTGTTTTTTTTATGGAAGGATGATGTTACCTGCACCTTTGTTTTGCTTTGGGTTTTCAGGTGGCTCTGCTGCTGAAAGTGATGGATGTTTCATTAATTTTAGGATCTTTTGTAGCTAAAGTGAATACAGAAAAGTGTGCTGTGGTGGGTTGGATCCTTTTTTTTGAGAGAGAAAGATTTGTCTTAAATGTGCATGATCATTATAAACCAGCAGTACAAAATGAGCAGTTTGCTATGACTCTTCAGAGCGTGTACAAGAGCCAACCTGTGTGTTTCAACTTCTTATCCAAATATTGTTCAGAAAACTCCACAGCAGCATAGCTGAGCATCTGGGAGACTTGCTAATCATTAGCATTGTCTTGCCAGTTTCAGAGATGTCGCATTTTCACTGGTATGGGGACTTTTTTTTTTTTTTAATTCAGAGATCTGTGTATGTTTTGTAATTATGTTTTAGACTGGCTAATTGTTTTAATAATACATCTCAGAGACATTTGAATGAAGTGAGTGCTTTTTCCCCCTCTTGTAAGCAAAAAAGAACCTTTAATTCCGGGGCTGGATTTGAAAGAAAAGGCGATTCCCAGATTTGGCAGATGTGACTCTCCCTGGGTGGTCCAAGACCTATTTGGAAAAAGCATCAGAGCTTTAAAGTTAGAGAGGTTGAATCTCATTTACAATAAGGCAGTGGAGAAGAATTCTTATCCTGAGAACAGTCAGGGGCACTACTATTTTGCAGAGCCATTTGCTATGCCCTCTACTACTTGCCAGAACCAAAACTTTATGTTGTCTAGTAAAACAGGACTCAATACAGCTGAAATACATAAGAAATAAAAGTGTGAGTACTTAAAAGTGGCTATACTGGGAAACTGAAACTACAAAACACAGTTTTCTTCTTATTTCATTAAAAATACAGATGTCTACTTTTAATTCTAGCATTCTAGTGTTAATTAAAATAAGAATATAATCACTACACATTGCCTTCATTGTTCTGAGAAAATAAATCTACTCCCAGAACATGCCTGTGGAAACAGAATGCTTGAAATATGGTACTTGCTCTTCATATTTCTGCCTCAGTAGCAAGTTCACATTTTTCCATATGGTCCATCTGTTGAGAGCAAAAACAAAATTTTTAAAGCATGAGCCATATCATTCTAAATTGGTTTTATCCCTAACCAAAAAAACATGACTCAGATTCAAAACAACCATGGAATTTTCCAAGTGATATCTCTGGTTTTGTAAATCCCCTATTCTATTAAAAAAAAAAAAAAAAAAAAGAGAGATACCACGTTCATCTTCTGTTAAAATCTTGCTATGTATTAAAAAAAAAGATCCAGACTGGATCTGATCTTGCTCTCAGGGGTACTGATGTGAACTTTGAGAAAATTTCCTGCTTTCAAGCGGTAACCATGTGAAATACTCAGGAAACGTGTGAAGGCTTAGACACTGTACAGCTACATCTGTGGTAGCATGTACGTTCCCTACGTGTATTTTAACTATGGCCCCAGACTGAACAAAACAATCTCAAAATATGGCAGATGAAATAGGAAGCTTTGAGACTGCTTAAATAAACTAGTGTATAAAATTGTCAGAAGCTTCGCAGGAACACGAACCACATTTTGAAAATGCCGTAGACCTTGGAAGCCTGGATGTTACTGGCTACCTATGAGACTGAGATTTGTAAGTCGTTTCTGTTGAGTTGGAAACATGACCCCAAGTTTACTGAAGACAGAAAGATCAGGTAGCTTTTTCAATAAATGCAAAATTAAGACCAAAATTCCTAGCATTTTCTTCTTACTTGAAGAAAAATCTGTATGAATATAATATATGTTACACTTTTAAAGCGTTCTTTTGAAGTGTCATACCGTGAAGGCCTTGCTAGTCTGACTAACTGATTTCTTACTCGCAGATATCGTCTTTTCTAGTGCTTTTGTTGTTATTGAAGAAATGAATTTACATCTGAGTTTCACTGGCTGAAAATAATGCTCCTCTCTAACTGAAGTAGGCTGCTGCTTTCCTGAACAGCAGAAGAGTGAATTACCTACTTTTTAAAGATGTAGCCATTTTCTGTGTCTGTCTTCATGTAAAAGCCTTTGCAGAATAGAAATGGGGAGAAGGTTATTCAAACCAGTGAAGAGAGAAAACCTGTTTCAACGATGCAAAGAGAAGTTCCAGAGATATTCTTTCAAGAGGTGGGATAGAAATACTGGTTCTGACGGCGATGAAATTGACTACTAAATGTGAAAGTACTGTACTTCTCGTGGGAAAAAAAAAAACACACCAACCAAGCAAAATGTTCTCCCAGAATGCATTTGTTTATAGGCAGTAAGTGAAGTGAAAATGTGAGTTCCTGATCCATTCAGCCATTGCTCTCCTGCCAAAAAACGGTTTGGTGATGTACATTCCGTGTTCTGAGTTCTGAGAAGCATCTACTGAATGCATGGAAATGCTGCTCTTTGCAGCTACTGTGTGTAGAGGAAAAAAGCAATTCTTCTGTTACATGTGGTTCAGTATCATGGGTTTACCCGTTAATACAGTAAATAAGTAGTCTGAGTAGCCTTCTCTGGGGCAGAAGGGAAATCATAAAGCTCTCACAGCACAAACATCTGCCTTTTGCTCCAAGTTGTTTGACGTCAACTATAGCTAGTGTCGTAAAAGAAAATGGAACATGGATAATGATCCAGGAAAGAAAGACACAGCAAGAAATAAAGTCTGAAAACTTTGAGTAGGACAGGGTGTTTTGAAAAGGACACAACTGCAAGCTGTTTGTGAACTGGAAACAGTGCTGCACTGCACATCTGAGCAATAAAATGCCTCTAGCACTCACACATCATCATAAGAGGACTGGCTCATCCCAGTTTTCCTCTCAGATGGCCCACGCTGGGCCCATTCTCAGGGGCAGGTGCTCCAGCCCGTTTGCTGACAGTGGTTTCAGGGTGAGTATAAACACACCTGAACTGTTCTCGGCACCATCGCAACAGGGCTGACCCTGGTTGGTCTGGAAGTGATTTCAGCTTTGTCTGCACCAGTGCTCAGGTTGTTTTCATCACCTCCACAGCTGCGCCAACATCTGAAAACAAGCACAGAGGAAGCAACCCACGAATGGGCAATGGCAGGAGCAAAGCCTGAGGCTTTTAATCAGCAGCATGTTCCTTGGGATTGTGTAGGGGTGAGCCTGACAAGCAAGATGTAGAGGTCTCTGTGAATGGAAAGCCATCCGTGCACAAATGCCAGCTTTCCAGGGACAGTTATTTAGCAAAATCACAATAGTGGAAAATACTTTTACTCTCATTCAGTAGCACAGATGGAAATGCTTTCTATCAAAGGCATTTTGCCTTCTATCAAAGATGTAAGAATTCTTCTGTCTTGCCCAGCAATATCACCTTTTCATGGCAGAGTTATCTGCGTTGCATTTTTCTCAACTGAATGTATCTGTGGAGACTGAGATCTCTTCACACTGGGTACTTATGAAAAGATTTGACCTTGGCTCTGGAGAACAAAAACTCCCTTCCTTAATAAGCAAAATAATAATAATAAGCTCCAAAGAATTATGTGCAGATCCTCAAAATATGTCTTTTATTATACAAAAGTAATTCCTGCGTGGTTAATTTGAAGAAGATACTAGTGTATATGGCGGACACTTGTCCTCTGCCAAAGGGATTTTATGAAAGTCACGCTTGTGCAACAGCAGTGTCCCTGTCTCTTAGGGCTAGAGGCAATTGTGGAAGAGCAGAATTTAAAAAATCCGGACAGCTTTCAACACACATGAAACTCAGATGGATAGAAAAGATGGAGGATTGTTCTGAACAACGTGCATTTGCAAATAAGAGGGTTCTTCAGCCCCTGGCAAGTAAATGATGAAGAAGTTTGAAAAAGAGGCTAGTACCATATCACCAGCAGGAGAAAAAGAGGGAGAGATTCTTGCACCATGGCATACTCATGGAGAACATCACAAAGACAAGCAATACAAGTGAGATGTGTTCAGGAAAGAAGGTATCAGGTAATTTCAGGTTACATACTGAGTAAGAGTGGACAGAAGAAGGAGAAAGAAAGAAGATTGAAATCTGTAGGTATTTAATGTGGTGGACAGTCACTCACACTAAAGTCTGTAACACTATGGCAATATTTTGGGAGCCTGAGCTCTGCCCCAGAATGGAGAATAAAGGTGAGGGAAGAGTTGACAGGCAGCAAAGACAGGCAAAGCACAGAAGAGAACTTCCTTCGCTGTGACCAAGGGGAAAGCTGCACTGAAGTTTTCTGCAGAGGAGCTTATGAACCGCAAGGACAGACAGCTATGGGGCTTCTTTTGAGAGCACTTCTGCCTTCTCATCTTACTTAGTGACTGGACTGACTCCATTTGTCAACCATATTGAATATACTTCCCTTTGGGTTTGAGTTTGTCTTCTCACTTTTTGGAATATTTTTGGCTTTTCTGTGATTGCTGTATTAAATACTCCTCCTCGACGCAAATTACCAGAAAACACAATATGCCAATGCAGAAATAGGGGAATCATGGTATTTTCATAGATTTTATGAGACTGGTGAAAGCAACAATGCATTGCAAATTTGAAAAAAAGAACTCAATAAGGTCCCTTCATGAGGTGGAATAAGCAGTAAACCAGTACTCATTTTTGCTAGCCATAAATTATTCTTTTTTTTCAAAACAGACGAGCAAAAAGACTTCCTAGATTTTTTTTCTCTGATGGATTTTTGCTGTAAATTTTGCAGAGTGTTACCTTCTGGAAAGATTACACTTCCTTGCCTCTTTTCTGATCATTTTTCACTAACACCTAACCAGGACGTCACTTAATGCACTCCCACTCCATAGACCAGCAGATGTAGGTCTGTTAGTGCAGTGGTTTTGGTGTACTATTGCTTATCACGTTTTTGCCCTTTAGGTGCCAACCTGGATTCACTGGAGCAAGATGTACTGAAACTGTGCCCATGAAAATCCAAAACCAAGAAAGTATGTTAAAATAATCTGAACTTTGCTTTCTTCCCCAACTACAGCAACAAAATCAATAGTACTTGGTGTTTTCACAGTTCAGCTGGAACTGGCCTCTTTACTCACTAATTTATGACTGATTCTCTAAAGTACAATCTGTACACCATGGCATTATTGACCTCCAAAATGTTTCTCATTTGTGTGATTTTTGATCTTTCCATTCATTCACAGATGCATTTGTTTTGCACACACTGGCAGTTTTCTCGTTTGGGAGACTGCTGTAAAGTGCAACCCTAAAAGAGCAAACTCATGGAGTGATGTACAGATCTTGTGTCCTTGCTGCCTTGTGGAAAGTGCATCCCAATACCAATTTGGGACTCTGGAATGGTGAATTTCTGTCTCACATCTTGAAACACACTTTGATCTGGATTGGTTTGGTTTTGGCTGGTTTTTCAGGGGGGGATTTCTTTACATTTCCACAGAGCAAATGAGTTGCTCTCAACGTCTTGAGCCATTTTGACATGCTAAACCGAGATTCAGTTTCTGAAAGTGAACTCACCAAGTCATATCAGTTCACACTGAAGGAGCTTCTTTCTTAGCATATATTCACCTCTTCTCTTTTCTCTGTTTTTTTTCTCTACCATTTTTTTGTTTGTTTTTCCTCTCAGGTGCCCAAATGAATTTACTGGTGATCGCTGCCAAAACTACGTAATGGCCAGCTTCTACAGTACGTCCACTACTTTTCTGTCTGTGCCGCAGTAGAAGCATGCTCAGTTGGTGCTGCTTTCTTGTCGCTGCATCTTTCCTTCAATTTTTTTATTTTTTTTTTTAATTTTTTTTTTTTTAACCTGTAACTAGATTTGTTGCCTAAGGCCTAATATTGATTGTCTCTGCCTGTTGCATGAAAACAATAACAAAAAAAAAGCAATTGCAATACTCTCCTAGATTGTTTGGCATTGAGGTTATGGGGAAATGCAGGACTTAGGAACGCTGTGAAGTTAACAGTGAGTGTGTGATATGGACTCCCCCCTGACATCGAGCAGAAAAAAGCACAAGAATTATATTTGAAAGTCTCTCATTTTATTTGCTGCAAAAAGCTAATGAATCATGGTGCAGGGCAGCACTCCCCCAGCAAAAGGGACAGGTAGCCAATCCTCTACTTGTATATGAGATCTGCATTTGGAACTACAGGTTAAAGGTTATTGAGGTGGTTACTTGGTTTCTAATGAGCATATGCCAAACAGGATCAAAATGTACTTCCTCCTCATTGTCCAAGCTACGTTTGAAAGAGCACATAAAGAAAAAGAAGAGGGAGGGAGATGGCT